>LQNS02276498.1:14644419-14666485 GCA_001587735.2 Parhyale hawaiensis
GAGTTATACATAATTATGGTCTGCTGAGAGTCACTGGCACAATGCCTACACATTATGATTGAGATGATAAGAGATAGGTATGTTGGCTACACAGAGTTGAAGCAAAATGAGTTTGTTTGTGGGAGTGTGAGGTACCGTCTGCAAAAAACGACTGGCTAGAAAAAAAAAAGAGTCGAGAGATTTTTTTTTTTTTTTTGAGAGCACGAATGGCAGCGTGCAGAAAACAGTCGGCTAGGGCAAGGTATAGCGAACTAGTTAAAACGATTTGAGGGATTTCAAAATATGAAGGAAAGTCGAATGTGAAATTTTGAAGATATAGACCAGCTAGCCTTTTTCAAGATGGAAAGAGAAACGGACATGTATTACAAGAAATAGAAATAAAGGGTCATAGTGCATAAACTGCACTTCTGCATTTTTTACATTTCCAAGAAATTTTGCAATTTAATTAGTATTTTGGGATACTAAAATTAACATTTTGGGTGGGGGAAACATTTTTTTAGCTACAACGGGGCTGTTACTGATGTTAGGTAGGCTAGGACTGGTTCAGCTAATATCCATATAGCAACAGCTCAATCTGCACTAGGCTGGTATCTATATCTTTCTCATAGGTGACATAGGATATTAGCAGAACCAGTCTTTGCCTACCTAACCTTATGAGTAAGAGCCACATTGTAGCATGTTAAATTAATTTTCCTTTCAACACACCTTTCGGACACCACCAAATGTTATGCTTCGTATTATCCCAATAGGTTTCTATTGCGTCCTGGCCACAGGACGTGCACTTCACTAGTCACTACACTTGGCAACACTCCGTGACGAATGAAAATATCGTCTGCGGCATCACTATTTTGTATATGTATTTTTGAATTATTGACCAACGTTGTTTTCTGCAACAACTACACGCCATGACAAAGCACCCTATTACGACACGGCCTACGGGCCTGATTGTCCTTCTTTACATCGTTACGCAAGAAAGTGGAAGATGGCGGTCGTACATTGCCCGTCTGAGAAATGATTTTAATCATCTTGCATATTAATTTCAGTGAATACATTGTTGAAAGCATCACAAATGGATATCCCCCATATGAAATCTGATTATTAACATTATTAGATACGAATTCAGCTAAATATTCGTCTTATCCCCCACCCGAGTTGAAGGAAAAGAAAGTGATTTCTAGTATAATTGAGGCATGCGGAAAACGAAAATGACTTCCATTTTTTGTGGAAACGAATAATAAAAAAGATATTGGAGGTTTTCTCCCAAGGAACGAAAAATCAAAACCGTGGTATATCTCGTAGGATATTAGCAGAACCAGTCCTATGCTGCCTAACCCGGATAGAAAATAGCCACGTTATTGCCAAATAATGGTTTTCCAAGGCTATGTTTCAGTAACGAAAAATTCGTATTACGAGAATGTGTCGAAAAACACGATTGCCGACGTCAGGATATTCAAACGTTTTTGGTGGTTCTTCGATGGGAAGAAAGTGTCCAATATTTCTGTTATTATTGGTTTGATGTAAGATTTGTTTTCGGCAAGCCTAAATTATGCTAGAAACCACTTTCAATATTCCTCATGCAGAAAAAAGCCAATGACGTCTTAAAATCCAGAGGACCGGCACTACACAATACACGTAAACAGCACACACACCACTAACGAGATTTTACGAGATGCGGCCCGCCAGGCCCGGTCACGTGAGCGTAGGGGGGAGTCCATTACGTAAGTAGGGGAAGAAGGATGGCGCGTTAAGGAACTAAATAGGGAAATTTCATCAAACAAAAAATAATTTTCAGAAGTAAAATTTATAATATTGTAAATGGGCAAGTTCAATTGATTGCAAAGATATCATTAAACTTGTTAAACTTTCGTCACAGTCCTTTGTACAAATCGACAATTTGAGACAAGTGGCGGTGGGGAGTCCATTAACACGGTGGAGGGGGGAGGATGATCTGTTTAAACAGCGAAAGCCAAGGAGGTTTAATTAAACCTCCTTGCTGCAACAGCTGAATTGCGCGGCGGCGGGTTGATTATTAAACTGAAAATACGAAAATATTATAAAAACAAAACAGAATTTCCACAAAGAAAGACCTATATGTTCTGAATCAGCTATTTATATTGATCGAAAATATAGTAACAGAATTTTGAGGTTCAAGTGGGGGATAAGACGAATATTAGCTCGAATTCATCTTGCACTATTGTCGGGAATGTCGAAAATCGAGAAGTGCAGTTTATGCACTATGACCAAATAAAGTCTAAAGACTGTGCAGTTAGAATTCCAGTGCACATTATATGATAAGAAAAGAGAAAATGTAGAACTAAAACTTGACGTACTATACAGTGTGACAAAAGAAAGGAAGAAAGCGACAACAGTCGCCAGATTCTGTAACGTTTTCATTCTATCTTCGATTACCCAATTCGATTGCTAGTTATACGCCCGAGCAGATGGTGTCTCCCATGGTTCTCCGCACGGGAAAAGGTAAAAGCCTGGTGGTGTAGGTCGGCCATTTCGATCATTGGCCTACCTCCCGAAACAGAGGGGGAAGTATTGAGAGCCTACGTAACTTTACAAAACTATCTTCGTCAGCAGGAGCTGCGGCAAGCTGCAACATTTCCTGCGGAGAAATTATTGGGACCCTTGGGTTCGTGAGACCCAGATAGGCGGCGTGAGGTTAGAGGCAGTGGGGCGGAACATGGACTGGAGTACTTTTTGGGAAGGAATAATGAAGGGGTATTTAAAATTCAAGGTTAGGGTAGATAAATCGGACGAAGAAAGATGAGTGAAGCAAGTGTGTAGGATACACCCTGTGTGAGATCGGCTTTGTAGCGGAAATGGAGGCTGATGCTACTAGCTATAACTAACCCCTGCCTGGCAGTCAACCCCCCCCCCCCATCTCCCTCTCAGGGGGCACAGGATAGGGCATAGGAAATAGTTAGGTTAGTTAGGTTCACCCATCCTAATTTATGGTGTGCAGCGCCCCCAGGGGGTTTGCGTAGGTTACTTCAGCCATTAGCTAGGCCTTCGGAACATCTGGTTTTCGTGCCCACTTTGCTTACTTCCTGATTTCGTACTCCCACTGCTCTTACTTTATCTGTTCATCCTCTTCTTTCCCGACTTGCTGTGCCCATGCGCTTGGATTCAGTGTGGAAGCATCCTCGTGCATCGGCTCCACGTTTCTCTCTGCATACTATATGTGCTTCCCATTTTCTCTCAAAGAACAACTTAGTGCTGATTTAGAGTGGCTTAAACTATCTTATCTGGTCATAACCATTGCATGCACGCATGCGCAGTCTACCTCTCTACGCACAATAGAGCACGTAATTTTAGAAAATCCTAATACCGTTGGGGATTTTTTTTTTTTCAGTCCTTGCAGTACCAATCCAAAAATCCTTAAGGCCTTTTTTGATGTATTTTGATGTGTTGAATACAATTTTACTTCTCAGTTAGAGCCACACAAATCATGACTTGCCCATTCTTATCTAGTTTCTTTGAAAAGCAGTGCTCTGTATAGGCCATTGGGGACTACAGCTAAGGGAATACTGTTATTACTAAACTACTACTTCTTTAAAAGCAGAGGTTTTGTCGCTGTGAGCTGAGTTGAAAATGGCGTCTATTATAACTTTTGTTTGGTTCTCTTCTTTGCTAGCATTTATGACCATTGCTCTGAGGTAAATGTACAAAAAATAAAGTCAGCTTTGACTGCACCCTCCAGTCCACTGGGGAACTCGCATGCTTTGGCCAACTGGCCACAGAGAGTAGGTGCGGCTGCAGTCGGCCATGGACGGGACGTTTAGAACTATGACATCATCGACAGATGGTTCAAAGACACTAACTCCCCCTGCCTTCCCATTTCATGGCAAGGTAAGTGCTCCAACGGTAGCTGTGCATGCACAGCATGGTTGCTGACTCAGAGCAAAGGGCGACACAAAGATCGTTCATCTGGCTCGGCGCTCAATCCCGGCACCTTTAGAGCTCCAGTTCATCACGCGAGGCTGTTACTAAATTGGGCATGAGCAGAATCAAGAAGTGCTACAGACGAGAATGCAAACTTCTGACACTTCCTATCAAATAACTTTCATTTTCAGGTATCATAACTTCTTTTTTAGTATAATTTTAAATTTAGCTGCTATATTCTAGAATTTTTTAATCAAAAAGAGTGCTGGGAAGTTTTTTATGATATTATAGAGCTAATCGCCGACCTAAAAACATGGATAATGAATACGAGGCTTACTTCCTAGAAGCTCTGGAAGAGCTTGAAAGTAGGCCTATGCAGGCATTTAGTCTATTTCTTGATGTTGATTTTGTTTTGGAAGTTTTGTCCAGCATAATGCTAGATTTTAGTACTGATGAAGAGATGGATATAGGCAGTGCACCTCCTTATACCAAGCTGACGTTTTTCAATGGGATGGAAAAACTTATTACGTCACTAGTATCGACGAAAAGGGCGTCACCTACTAGTTGGAGTGTAGCCCAGGGCCTTCCTGGTTGCCTTGCTCTCCTCGAATTAACAGAGAAGTTCCGAAAGCAGTTGATCTCAACTAATCCGCCAATCATCGAGGAAGATAAAGCATTCGTGTTGGAGAAGAAATTGGTGTCGATGATTGAAAGGGAGATCAAGAGATATACAATGGACGATATCATTATCTACCACAACGACGAAGAGTTGTTTGTTTCTTTTTTAGAAGAACGGTACCAATTTGTCGATCGCCCCTTCCGGATCAAAAGGTTTATGTTCTCTAAAACTGACACTAATTGTCTCCGGTGGAATTCGATTTTCCATAAGCTGAAGGACAGAACAGAAAATGAAATTTTCTCTTTTGGAAGCAGGATTTGCTCACAGTGTTTTGAACCATTGGGACAGAATAGCCGAAACGTCTTCATTGTTGATTGCTGCCACCATCGCTTCTGCCATCTCTGCATCTTCCTTGTTACGACATCTACGAAGTAAGTAGGTAGTTTGCACTTACTGGCACTTAGATACAATAAAGTATTTATTAGCATTTGTTTTCCCTGAGGAGACAGAACGATGCAATGTTAGGGCGCGTTCACACGTCATTCATCTCAACGCGTTTATTCATCCACTCGTTCCAATGTGTTACTGTGCCCTACACATAGCAGGGAAGTGCAATCGTTTCGGAATTTATTTCTTTTCAATTCAATCCGAAACTTGGCTATTGCCACTTGTAGAAAAATCTGATTTTATGGTTATGATTTTATAACTTCTTGCGTAGTACACAAAGTTTTGCCGACAGCGACGCTACAGAACCTTAGGATGAGTGGACGCGTTGAGAGGAATTACGTGTGAACTTGGCATTAGTTTACTTCGCACGTCTATTATTGTCAGGTGTGGCGTGGGGTCCAAATGATACTTATGCATCATTTCATCTCCTTGACCCGCTAGTGCCTTAACAGAACAACACTTTTTGTAGGACTAACACCAGATGTAATGTCAGCATATAAGAGTGCAGTAGGCGCTGAAGGGTAAAAGAGATCCAATAGGTTAGATTAGTTTTTACTAGGTCTTTGGGATGCATTTCTTTTGTGCCCACTTTACTCACGTTGTGTTTTGTTCTTACTATTCTTTCCCCAACTTCTCTTCCCATGCGCGTTGATCCTATGTGGGAACAACTTCGTGCATGGGCTCCCCGTTTCTATCGGCATATTATACGTCCCTTGCTCTTTCCTCTGTGATATCGTTCTGCTCGGGAACTGAGGCTTAAACTTTCTAGCTATAACTAATAACTTTGCTGTGGCGTTCAGTGACTTGCCAGTAACAAATGTGGGCGGAGCTCGGTGCTCGCGGGCGGAGCGAAGCAGCATGAGTCGTGACTCAAGGTCAGAAAAGTCTAAGTGTAAAAGGACCCTTAGAAAGCTGACTCGTAACTCACGAGTTACCCAGTCCATGACGGCCATCTGCACATAGTGCCAGGCGCTGTATAAATGCATGGGTCAGGAAACGCAAGCCACTGTTGCTTGAAGAAAACGAGCAAGGTCACTGCCAGTGCGTACTATCCGGGAAAGATAATACGAGATAAGATTATGACTCCTTGAACCTTTTTCCATTGTTTATCATCGAGTGCAAATATGCTTGAAGACGTTTCATGGCATTTGTCAGGTTTGCACCGTACAGAGGCCCTCAGGGGCATATTGTGGCGGGCCCTATCTCTGCCAGAATATGTTTGGGCATCACGCACCTAAGGGTCCCGAGTGCTTTATCCGCAGGGGATGTTGAATCTGGCAGCAGTTCCTGCTGATGAGGTTAGTATTGTAAAGTTAGGTAGGTTCTCTACTTTCCTCTTCCTGTTCCGTGAGGTGGGGTGTCGATCGAGATAGCCGACCTGGTACGAGGGACATCTCCAGTCTCTCTCGTGTGGAAGGACACAAACGGGGCCGACCACTTGAGTGTCTCCTACTACACTTTGCGCCTTGTTTCCCTGCCCGTAGTAGCGCACGTGGCCACCACGCCTACCCAATATGCGGTATTTGAATACTGCGCAAGTAATTTCTCTGTTGAAACGCCTGAGTTGCGGCTACGGAGGTTAAACAAAGTATATAATAATGATAATATTGCACCGTACAGAGATTTGTTACTCAGTGAAAAGTTAAAATATAAGGCACATTTACTGTATAGGTATGTAAGCTTTAGTCATGCCGCAAGTAGAATAGAGGAGCAAAAATGCATGTATGAATTAATACCAGCCTTACTGCACTGACTTGTAAGTGAATAATAGGTAGGTTTCATCAGCAGCAACGAGTGTCAGTTTTAAGTGATGAGGCACCATGTAAATTTCATGTCCTCCATAGATATGGAAACTTGTCTTTAATGTATGGCTTTGCTGTCTGACAGCAAATGTCAGAGAATGATAATAATAATACAACCGAGCAATTGGCGGTGCTCAGCTCTGTTCAATACACAGGTCAACAAGCATTTTGTAGCAGAAATTATTGCACTTGTCTTCATAAGTTCTACTTTCTGATTTGAAATCTGAAATCTCCTCTGGTCTAATCCGTCTTATTTTTCCAGTAATCACGTGCTGTTTCTTGCGTTCCATCAATGCTGTCTTCCTGCAGAAGGCCTAATGGCATCAACGTTGGAGGTCTCCTATATATGTTTTCCTAACAAGGATCTTAATCATTTCACTCACGAATTAATCTTTCTTTCTCATAGGAATAGCACGATTTGGAATGCTGTACGTAGGCAGCGCCATGAGAGAAAGGTTCAAGTACGAATATCTAAAAAAAAAAAAACTGGCGTGCAAGACAAGTTTCAGTTGCTGGTCTAAAGGGGTGATCCATTGGGCCCAAAATTAAATACTCGAGACTTGACTAGTCCGAAACAGCAGACAAATGCGCTGGCTTCGACTCGATGAACTGAGTTTCCAGAATTAACCGTAATCTGTTACCCTTGAAACTCACAAAAACTCAATCTTACTCCGCAAAATTTTCAACCAGCGCAACGTAATCGCGATGTTTTTAACACAACACCATACAAAAAAAAAAAAAATGGCAAAGCCAGAGCTTCTGACTGGAACTTCAGACCAGCTAAGCCTCGGAGACTTAATTTCGGCACTCAGTCGAACATAACCTGAATTCTGCGTCTGATGGTGAATTAGTAGCTAGTTATTCTCAAAGCCACAGCCAGACAGCAGAAGTTGGAGTTATACCAGTGTAATGGTTAAAGTGACACTTGACCGAAAGCAAAATGTACCCTAATAGATGAAATCATATTCGTGTAAGCGTGAATAATAAAGGATAGGTACACCTCATACGTTTTTACAGTCATTTTTAAAGTTCAGCCGCCCTCTCGAATGCGTTTCTAAATTAATATTTAAGATCTATAGTCCCTTTGGTGCGTGATTCTTGAACTGCCTTTGTTCCGACTCTTTGCATGCGGATTATCAATCTTGAATCATTTTCCTAGTTTTTTCAAGGCGCGACTACTCTACATGTACATGACTGCCGGCTTTCAGGAACTCACAGCCCGTAGTGACGAGACTCACGAGTTCAGCTTGTGGGAGGAGCCACCGTGCAGCGAAACTAGTCACTCGCGGGCCAAAGCAGTCTCTGTGTGAAATGATTTTCAACTGTTTGGATATCTGATTAGTTACAAGGCCCTAGAGCAAGGTCAATTAGGTTCGCCCTCTCTATGTTATGGGAAGTAGTGTATCCAGGTGAACTCCGTAAGGAATATTAGCTCTAAATATGCCTTTAGGACGTCTGTCTTTCGCGCTCACATTAGTTCCTTCCACTTCCATTTTCCTACTGATGATGCTTCGTACTGTTTTCCTCTTTTTTGTCGACTTGCTGTGCCCGTGCGCGTTGATTCTGTATGCGAACAACGCCACACATTTTTTCACAGTTCTGTCCAAACCGTCTTCATCCCTTCCAATTCCTTTTTGGAGCACCCAAAGTATTTTCGAAGGAGGCTTAAAATTAACTAATCCCCATATTAGAAATAAACTGGTAATTATTTTCACTTGCACACAGAAAGCTGTTGGATGAAATGATACTAATTAGTTACACATTTAGAACAGTTGGATGAAATAATAATCGTTACTTAAACGCAGAGAATAGTTGATTGAAATTATAATCGGCAGTCTCGCTCAGAGAATAATTGATTGAACTATTAATCGTCAGTTACATACGAAGAATAGTTGATTGAAATTATAATAGTCAGTTACACGCAGAGATAGGTTTTCATTTAAAAATAAGTGCAAAATTTCATGATCCAAATACTGTACACGTTGGTATTTTAAACCACCTGTTTCCTCAGTTCCTGTGTATAGGCATTTTTGGAAACATAGTTAACTTTATCCTTGAAATTGCAGGGAGTGTCCAGCGTGTTGGAGAAAAATCAAGAATTATATCACTGGGGAGCTCTTCTTTGAATATCCCAAGCACAGACAAGTCGCTGATGTCAGTATCGCCTCTTACTCCTCCGAACCTGACGACCACGTGGAACGTTAGTAAACGTCAGGAACCGTTCAGAATGTACAAGTAATTCATTCGTCAAATAGTTCATATACTCTTGGCACAAAGGCGTGACGTTCGTCAGCACTGATGTACTGAATTTCATATTTTTTACCGTGAAAACAATATCCCGCAGATACATCGATGGATGCTGTTTAATTTTGTAACAAATTCAAAGCTAAGAGTAAGAACATGTCAATGCAACCTGCCATCAAAAAAGTCTTACTTGAAGTGTCGTGTGAAAAGTGTGCTACCCTGTGAAGTTTGAGGAAGAAATGTGAACAATGAATGACGTAAATCGATGAAAATTTGTTGGTGAAGCTGGCAAGATCCTGTAGGTTGAGTGCTGGCGAAAACCGTAAGAGAAGCTACTAAACAATACTCACTACGTTCTCTTCTGACCAAACAGCAGCTGCTGCTGAAACCTAAGAAAAGTCTGCACAGGTCTACGACACTATATGTAACGGTGTGAAAACTACGTGAACATCCTGTAAGAAGTGGCAGATGATGTAAGGAAGCAATGAAAAAGACTGTGCGCTCCTTAGGGTAGGCTGAAAATTTCCCCCCCCCCCTCCCTTTCCAGATTTGGTAGATTATAGTAGCGCGAGAAGAAAAGCAGATTGAATGGGATTGGCAAACAAAATACCATTCCGTGAGATTTGGTCATCATGATAGTAAGAAAAGAGAAGACCTTTTATGGCTACTGTGAGATGGCAAAAATAGTAGGTATGCCATGAGATCTAGCCGAGGTGAAATGGAAAGTAAAAAAAAATTATTTCCTTCCTTTGTAATGTCTTGCAAAGAATGTTAAATGGGCCATGAACATTAAGTCAAGTTCTTAATTCTGTGCCATTCTATGGCAGTGCTCTTGCATAACTACGTAGAAATCGTATTTCCCCAGCCCTTTCAGTTGATGGTTTCTATATTATCGAAGTCTCATCTTTCACGATCGATTGACATGTTTTTAGATCTTGCTATACTCGATACGCGCATCAAAATGCCAGTGGGGAAAGTATCGTCCCAAAAAGCACGCTTTCCGTGCACCGAGGGAAATTTCTACCTTGGCGTGCTCGTGAAACACGGAAATGAATATATTTCCGTCAGTGCACGGCAAAGCGTGCTTGCTCTGGGGCAATACTTTACTTTGCGTATACACTGGAAATCTGGCCGATCCGCTGACTTCGATCGAGAAAAATGAATTTACTTAACTTTTCATTGTTTGGACGGTTGCTGTTAGTTTATAGCTTTCAGCTTTTGTGTTAGTTCAGAGCATTAAGGAAGTATACAAAGTGAATACTAATGATTGGGATGGTTTCGAATGGCGGTAAGAGTAATCGTTCAGCGATTAATCCATAAAATTCGATCCGAAAGTGGCGATTTTTTTTTTTGAACGCTGCTAAGAATTTAATTTTGGAATACTTAAATTTTCATCACGCTAGATCATATAAATTGAAGCTTACGAATCGTCACCTGTACTAGGGCCAATTTGTGACAAAATCTCACAAATATTACGTATCCTTCAACAATAAATTGCAACTCTGCCCACATTCCACTCAAAACTCGGCCCAATTAATATGCGCTAATTATACTCCTACTTGCTCATGCTTTATTATAATCTTCCTCTTCTTTCCTGGCTTGCTGTTCTCATGCGCGTTGAACCTGTGTGGGAACACCTTCGTGCATGGGTTCCCCATATTTCTAGCGTCATACTGTATGTCCCTTGCTTCTTCCTCTGTTAGATCGCCATTCTTGTGGAGACGGAGGCTTAACTACGCAATATAACAATAATGTTCTGATTAATTTTTTAATTATACTACGTTATTTTAGACTTGACATATATAGTGTGTTCCCCGTTATTATTATATCGACTTACGCTCTGAATGTTTTACTGTAATTAAAAATAAACCTATTTAGACGGCCAATTTTCAGCCATCCAAATAAATGAATGCAATGCAATATTGTATAAGACAATCAGTGTCACTTGTAAAATGTCTATATTCCTGCACGCTAGATTATCATCGCATGATAACACCTTACATGAATGAAAAATAGCTCACGGCGGGGCTCATCGCATCATATCATTACCTATGTTAACGTGTAATAAAGTAACTACTGCATATAGTGGGGTTCACCACATCTGGTCGTCGCCTATCGATGTTATGATAGTAGTGCGTGGTCATACATTGGTAGGCGGGGTGGTTCTTTCTCCCCGTGTCGGGCACTGAAAACTAAAATTGCATCGTATTTCAGTCGAGTGCTCTATATTGATGGATGATTTGCGGTTTCCAGTATATAGAGGATGCGGGGATTCCCAACTTGATGACTTTCCGGTGAGAAATTAAAGTTCTGGCTTTGCACAAGAACTACAACAGGTGAAATGCAACCTCTTGATGGTGGATATCAAACTATAGATGAAACTAAAGCAGTTTGGTTCAATCTCTGACCTTATCGTGCTTCCTCCAGCCGTACTTGCTACTGCTATGTACAATCTATACCTACGCTTATATCTATTTTTCTCACCCGATTTGCGGTAGAGATGCTCCTATCATATGTTCCTAGTTTTTATGTGATATACTTTTCTCTTCTTCTTAATTAGCGTGAGAGTAGTTTTTGTTGTTTTTTTAACATATATATCAGTGCTCAAGTGTGACACGATGTAAATTTTGAAAAGCTGGCCCTCTCTGTTGTTAATTTTTTGGGGTAAAATTTTTGCTTAACTTTAATTAGAAATGTGGTGCTAATTTATTTGTTCTAATACGTTTTGTAGTCTGACTTTTGGCCATGATTTTCTACATATTAATATTTCCATTATGGCGACGAATATAATTGTTAGACATTCTAAGCTTTTGATACAATTGCGTCTATAATATAGGTCAATAATATTACTGGCTTCACCACCGCATCCAAATCGAAGTGGATCAATAATTTGATACTCACAATTTTCTAATGACAAAATTAAATCTGTGACTATTTCGTTACTTATTTACTTGCGCGTTATGTTTAATAAACCTAATTTGTTTTCGCGCAAGAATTATCGGTTACAATATCGGTGAGCTCCCTTGTATTTTTTGCACTTTCAAACTTCAATTTAACTTCTAACTGAAATCTATTCAAACGTGTTGGTTTTTAGTTCAGTGATTTAAAAATCATAATTCAGAGGAATAACTATCATTTTTTGTATCGATCTCATCTTAAATTTAGCCAGCTGTGCTATACGAGTACCTTATACAGGTTGACTCGATTTGAGTTAGGTCTGTCGGGTAGGATTTGTTGGTCACGACCATGGTTCCTTTCTTTTCCTTCTCCGACTCACGGTCTTCATTGATTCCTTTTCTTACTTTTCTTTCATGACTTAATGCTTTTAAGCTCTAATTTCCAGCTTCTCTTGCCATATTTTATGTCCCTTCCCTGGTTTTAACTCTAAACGCAGTGTTCTATCAAGGTGGTTTTCAATTCACTTGGTATCACAGCAGCTAATCATGAATCATCTACCTAACATTGCAACTAACTTCTAGGAACATGACTGCTCCTACTTTCATGCCTTCCCTTTGTTTCTTAATAAAGTTCTGGCCGACCCGCAAGTTGATTTGGGACTTAAGCTTCGAGTCGTATAAGAATTCTGTTAAAGCTATGCATAATTCGCCATAAAATAGGGTTATCGTAAACTGTAAATCAACAGCTTTAAGTTAGAATTTTACAGAATTTTCCGGTGGTTAATGCATTGCGTTTGACTACGTACAGGCAGTAGTCATAAGATTGTAATGATGGCCGGTGAAATCAACCCAAATAGGATTAACTTCTCCGAATCTTCAGCCAGGTGCGCTGCGTCGACCCGATGGGTCAAGTTTCAGGCAAAGACTACAACGTGTTGTACCTTTTGTACTATCTCTGTTTTACTCCAACTTTTAATCTTTTATTTTATTTTTTCTTTTTATTCTCCTTTGCGAACATGCAATGCTTAAGAACTGCGTTCCTCTGTCCTTGGGTTCCCGTTTGCTTTCAATGCCTTGCAGAGCGTGATTTTCCCATAGATTACACATAAATTAAATCATCGTATCTGATCAGAAAACCCTTATAACAATTTTGATTCATTTCACTGTTACGGATGTACAACTTCGTTTTTTTTTTTTTTTTGCTTTTTGATTCCTGGTTCCAATGTCTAGCGTGTTTGGGCTTGGGTACACTGAAACGTGTTGTCTCAAATCCTTCTCGCCCTGCTGTGCTCTGACGAGTACTACCTGTTTTGGGGTGCACCTGGAGCACGGCTGCTGTAGGGTTGTCTGTCATTGTAGTGGAATGAACGCTGCTTTCGAAACATTATTTTGTGTAGCTTTGGATTAACGTGCAGCACGTCAGTTATTCTTTCACTCCCTGTAACACCTTTTGTGGGTCGAGATGCGCAATCAAGTACAATAATTTCATTTAGCTACGATTTGTGGATAATTTCTGTAAAGTTTTGTGTCGGTATCATCTGAATTTAGAGTTATAATAGTTTCACATCAGAAAAGAAAACTTTTATTGTGTGTTTTATTTCTGAACCTCTATTCAGATGCGGGTTAATATTTTGTTTTCTTGGTCACACGAATGAAACATGATATTAAGTTTCTTGAGTTTTTTGAATCATGGATGCAACGGGTAAGTCTGCTGACGATGCTCTTTTCGACCCGTTAGTGAAATGTATATATATATATATATATATATATATATATATATATATATATATATTTAGCTTAACATGTGAAGTTGAATTCGTAAAGCCCGCTGCCCACGTAACAACTTTTGTTGCCGCTCGCAGCTTAGTGGTAACTAAACTAATCCGTTTACGTATCAGGATGATATGAGTCTGAGATATCACTGAAGAACGTTGCTTTTGTTCTGTGGAAATTCCACAGAAAAGAAGCAGTGCCCTGGAGTGATATCCAGACCTGTATCATCCTAATTTTCCCTTATCTAATACCGAGGGAACCTAAGCAAATTTTACGGATCAAAATCATTGTTCCTCAATCATGATGCCCTCAGTCTCTTGAAAAATGTTCCAAGTCAGACAGTGAAAATTTCACGTAAGACCTGCGAGAATTAAGAAGCAGCTTAAAATTGAACTAGACTCCTTCTCCCTTTGATCCCTCCCCAGGTTGAATCAAGAGTACTTCAACGTGGCAGATGAGCTTTAATGTCGAAAAATGTTCAGTAATGCACGTAGAGCCGGAGAACCCTTCAACCCAATTGAAAGTGAACGGGACAGAGTTGGCTGCTGTCGCCAAGCAACGTGACTTGGGCATAACCATTACTAAAATAGAGCAAGTTGACCCGAGTGTGAAAGCAGCAAGCAGAGTACTGGGATTCCTCACCAGGAAATTCGAAAACAAGTCCAAGGACATCATCATTCCCTTGGAAAAGGTATAAGTGCGGCCGCACTTAGAACTTGCTGTTCATTTCTGGTCGCTTCTCTGTGTAAAGATATCGATAACATGGAAAGAGTCCAACGCTGAGCAAAGAAATTGATACCTCAGCTGCAAAACAAGCCGTATGAATGTCGCCTAAAAGAACTTGGTCTGATCTCTCTCGAGTAACGACGACTCATGGGGCAACTAATAGAAACATTCAAGTATTTGAATGGCTTCAACAACGTGCCTATAACGGGACTTTTGAAACAGAAGTTAATGATTGCCTTCTAAAAAACGGTCAAAGACTCAAGCATAAGGCTCGAAGAACAACCTTAAGTCAGCAGTTGCTTCCGTATTTCATAGCGAATATTTGGAATAGGCTCCCTTCCAACGTTGTCGATACGGAGACAGTCAACGCGTTTAAAAATCGTCTTGACATACATTGCGAGAGACGTCCTCCACAGCTAAAAACTCTTCCTCCAGGAGTCGAAAACTCTTAACGGCCAAAGCTTCCGAGGCCACTTTCGGCCATCTTCTTCTCTCTTCCACTCCGACCACACAGATAGACGCCTCTAAGCTAAGCCCTGCATATCAGCGGCTATTGATCGTACTTGCTTGCGTGCCCGCATGATCGTTTCTTTCTCTAATAAGCTTCCCTTTTTTTCTATTTTCTCAGTCATTTGCATCCTATTGACATAATGGCAATAACTCATAGAGGACCGGGGCGTCAGTTCCGGTGTCTCCTTGGGAATGGGCCTGTTGGTTCGTCTGCTGCCGCCTGTCTAATCTAATAAAAAAAGGAGTCCTTCATTTTCCCTCTAATACTGGCGAAACTTTCACGTTGTACTAATAAAAAGGGACAAGCAGAATTATAACCTACAATAGAAAGACTAATGTGTATTTATTTGTTTCTTTGTTCATTTACCTGTACATTTTCTGTCACGCTTTAAGAAAACAGGTGAAAATTGGCCCTGGTTGTAGGCTGTGGTCATCCTGTCAAAGTTGATTGAAAACTGATAGGTAGAAACTAGGCCAGGTTGCAGATAATGGCAAATGCAGTTCTTTCTTTGCCAACGTTGAAGTTTACTGCACAGAAGATACATACAGCTTCGCTAAGCACTCTCTTACATCGTGATTTGTACTCTCTTCTCAGGTGTCCTTCATCCAAACTTAAGCTGCTGATCAAAGCAAATGGTAATCGGTCAACAGGCGGGTAAAGAACATGAGGATTTTTTTGGCAGCAAATAATTTTCTCCAATTTAAGTTCTTCTTTCAACAGAACAACTTTTAAGTTGAGGATAAACATCCGAGTTATACGACACCATCGAATAACCTGGATACAGAGCTTGGTATTTATTAGGAGCAATATCGACTGCGGGCTAAAAAAGGATATTTTGAAAACATTGAGGTTTGATAGAAGGAGGGAGCACAGCCACATTTCTCTGCTCTGGCCAGAGAAGTTCTTCGTTCTTCGATGGCTGCTCTCTTCCCACCAATCGCAGGCTCTCAACCATCGATTCCCTCCAAGAAGTGGCTTTCAGCCGTTCCTGCAGTCAATCATCGCGTCAGCTAGATTCAGCCTAGCCAGAAAAAATCACCTTCGGATCTTCTTGGCTGTTGCTACCATGGCTGAACTACGTAAGACCGTTAGCTACCCCCTCCTTATCAAAACTCTTTGCCCACCTCCCAATGCTACACCGGCTAGGAGTGTGTTTCACGATACTCAACAACGCTAGTCTGCGAATTTTTACCAATGAATCTCCAACAAACCTACAAAAGGCAGGTTTGCAAGATGTTGAAGTGAACGAACCTCTTCTGCGGCTCATAGTCCAAACGTAGTGTTGGGCCTTCGAAACCGCAAGTGTATCTACCACAGCAGGTGTAGAATGTTACCGGCCAAGTCTGTTTACAGAGCAAGTACCGCTAGTACAGTTAAAAGAACAGTAAATTAAAATCTGGAATAATTTGGGCTGGTGTTCAGTTCAACCCTATAAGGACACCTATCGACTGCCAGCGAACTAGCGAGCGAGCAAGGGAAGAGAGTGTTGAAATTAATGGATACCTATAGGCGTATACCGAGTGCACGCGAGCGAGCGCACAAACACACTCGCGCCAGCTGCCCAAGCGATCATCGCTCCTAGACACGGCACTCGCAAGTTTGGTTACCAGATGCACGGTATTCCGCGGCTCCACTTCGTTCCAAGTTCGTTGTCCAGTGAGTGTTCAGAGGTTGCTGGCAAGTAGTTCGCTCGTCTGCAGTCGGTATAGCCCAAAAATCGCTCGCTTCGCTGGCAGTCGGTAGGCGCCTTAAGGCATGGCTGTTATTCGCACGTACTGTAGTTTCAGCTTTCTAGCCGCATCTACGACTAATAACATTTGATTCTGACAGAGCGAATTCATTCAGCTTGGTGAGGTTGAATGGACACAACAATCCATTGGGACCCGGAGGCAGGGTTCACACGAGTGACCTTTTATCGGCAAAAATTCAACCTAATTCACCCGGTTACGTTTCCACTTCACAATTTCAGCTTTCACGAATCTCTAGATTATTTCACCTGTGGACGACTATTTTGCACAAATTATGAACGACAAAGGTGTGTAGTTTTCCGAACTTTTGGACTTGTCCGAAATTTGAGACAGATGCTTTGGTTTGCAATTTTGAATTTGTGCTTCAACTGTAAAAAAGCAACTCGATTACGTTGAGCTGGCTGAGAATTCCATTTTACAAAGCAAGATTGAACTTTCGAAAGCTCATAGGTAACCTACCATGGGTCAACGCCTGGCACTCAGTTTGACAGGTCGAAGCCAGCGCACTTGTTTGAAGCTTGGGTAAGTTCCGTTGAGTGGGCTTGGATTAGATGGACTTTTGAGAACTCAAACGAATGCATCTCAAAATGATTCTCGGACTTCACACTTGGAATCTTACAGATTACGCACAATTTTGTCTCATTCACACGGGCCTGGCGTTTGATAAGCCGGTGATTTCTAAACTTCAGTTATCCGGATTTTGCAGCAGGAGCTTAATTAGTTTGCCACTCTGACAGATGTTTGCACTGGTTTGAAGGACCTTTATGGACAAATTGCACTTATGTCACTTCTCTATTTTCGGTATTTCTGGTGGAAATTGCCATGGAATTTGAATGTAGGAGTATTTAGAATGATATTTAGAGGAGCGGAAAACCGAAACAATGGAAATTTGGATAAATTGCAGTGCTCAGACAACATGGAAGCTATTTCATGGAGTATGGTCGAGTGTTAAGCAGTTTCAAGGATAATTAATTGAATATCAACACCTGGAAAGCACTCTGGGAGTTGAAGCCATTGCTCCAGTATGATTTGTCGGAGAAATGAAGCTTATAAGTAATAAAATCTCCGTCCAATCGGACGAAAACGGGTTCAGACGTGGCTGGTCGACACATTCATGATCAAACAAATCAAATCAAACCCTCTTTAGTGGTAAGTTCAACTCTTAGGGGGGTGATACACTTACCGTAATTGCTGCATGCACTCATGCCCTGAGTGTGTGAACCCAGCGAGAAGCGACCTCGGAGGCCGCGTTGAGTGTCTCCAGCGCACTTTCAGCTTCTTGGAAACTTGGCATGAACTCACGCATGAATCTTTGCCGCTCTCGTCGCCGCCAAGACGCAACTTAGCGCCTAAATAAAGAAAAGCTTATACTCTTCATTGCTCATAAGGACTTGAGTATTTTCTGATATATAAGTTATGTTAGTACGTATTATTATTAGTAATAGTAATTTTACCTCCGCCAAGGAGGTTATGTTTTCGTCGTGTTTGTCTGTATGCCTCTATGTCTGTCACCAAGATAACTCAAAAAGTTACGAACCGATTTGGACGAAATTTACTGGGATTGTTAGAAATGTTAGGAGGAACAGGTGATTAACTTTTGGTGAAGATATGTCTATCTGTTTGCTTGTCTGACTAATTTTTCTCAATGCCATAACTCTAAAAGTTATGGATGGATTTTTATAAAATTATCATGAGTTGTTTGGTATATAACAAAGAGTAACTGACCATATTCCGGGAATGATCCGTTTGTTCGTTCGTTTGTCACTGTTTTGAATTTTAAGCTTGTAAGCACAATAACTCAAAAATAATGAATGGATCTTCATGAAATTAATAGGAGTTGTTAATAATGTTAGAAGGCATGAATGATTAAATTTTGGTACCAATCGGTTTGTTCGTTTGTATGTTTGGCTCATGTTTGTCATAACGTTTGTTAGCAGTATAACTCAAAAAGTTTTAAATTGATCTTCAAGAAAATTACACAAGCTGTTGTTACTATCATAGGGCAGAAATGACTAGATTTTGAAGTTTGTACAAAGAAAATAATGGTTACAGAACCAATTTGAATTTTTTGCCACCTTTGCCTCGCTTGGCAGAGGTATGCGCTCTCAGAGTGCTCTAGTTCATTCTGTATTGATATTGATACATACTGTATAAATATTTTTATTTCGAGGGAGTGAATTAAAATTTATTCGCATAATATAGATCACACATTCAAATTATCTACTCTGAGCACTTGATGAATCCTGTTGCCAGGAAGTGAAGCGCTGCAGCCAATCTTGGACCAACTGATACGGCTTGGCAAAATAGTGTGTTTTCTTTACTGACAAAAGGGGAAAAATCCTTTCCACTAAATTATAAATTACGGAACAGGCATTCTCACGCATGCTTCCATGACTTTTCTCAAGCCGTCGTGAAAGAAAAGCTGCATTTATGTCTTGGAGCTATGCACAAAAACACGCATCCATACTACAAAAGAAAACTCTTCAGAAAAAAAGCAATATCAGCATTGAAATACTTTTTTGCTGTAGAGTTTTCTTTCCATGTACGGATACGTGTTTCTGCATACAGCTCCAAGACACAAATGCAGCTTTCCCCTGTCGATGGTGGAAGCAAATTCATGCTGAAAGCTTGGGCTAATTATTAATCTTTGTCTTGAAAAAATGATTATTATCATGATGGAAACATAAAATGAACCAATATGTTCCTAAAATCGCTTTCACGATGATTCATCCAATCATCCCTGTTCATTAACAGTTCTTTGCAGACATTGTATAAAGCTCCCTTAATCTTCTTCCGACTGCAGCCAACCTCTCACAAAAACTTCTTTGTTATTATTTCGTATTTTATCGATACGAAGTAAGACGGTTGCACACCACAGCAAGCTCTTGCCATTACTGAAGTGTTGACGCGGTCGCCGCTGCCCGTGGTGAGTGCTGCAGGTGTACCAGGACACCCTGTGACGGCATGGACTGCATGCAGCAGTTAGTGCAGCAGTTGCTGCCAGTGTAGCACCCCCTACACTAACACGAGCCAAGAGCCGAGCCTGAAACGCGCAAACCGTGCCGGGAGCCAGTTTTTGTAGTCTGTGGACATCTTCGAGCCGAGCCGCAAGCCGCACAATCAGGCTCTTGGCGCGGCTCGTGCTGATCTGGCTGTTCCAGATATTTTGCCTGGCTCGTGCTGATCTGGCTGTTCCAGATATTTTGCCTGGCTCGTGTTGATCTGGCTGTTCCAGATATTTTGCCTGGCTCGTGCTGATCTGGCTGTTCCAGATATTTTGCCTGGCTCGTGATGATCTGGCTGTTCCAGATATTTTGCCTGGCTCGTGCTGATCTGGCTGTTCCAGATATTATGCCTGGCTCGTGCTGATCTGGCTGTTCCAGATATTTTGCCTGGCTCGTGCTGATCTGGCTGTTCCAGATATTTTGCCTGGCTCGTGCTGATCTGGCTGTTCCAGATATTTTGCCTGGCTCGTGGCGCCGCTCGTGTGTGGTGGTAGCATCGCGCCTGATCAGCATTATGCAAGAAGGCCGGTCCACACCGTGCAGCAAACAATGAAACTTCTACCGTTGTTTCTAGAATTTGAAGCACACGTTTCTGTTTTTTGGAAACTTGAGTTTCCACATTGTGCAACAAGAACGTTTCGAGCATGTTGGGAACTCATTGCGTTATTTGAAAACCCACAGTGCAACTACAGGAGAGAGCTGGGTATAATTCCATGACTACACTCTTCTCCCCCCAAATTTAGTATTTTTACCTCCGTCATGAACGTTATGTTTTTGTTAGGTTTGTCAGTCTGTTATTTTGTTTCTTTGTCTGTCTGTCTCGTTGTGTGTCACCAAGATTACTTAAAAAAGTTATGAACGGATGTTTACGAAATATACAGGGATTTTTAGGCATGTTAACAGTAACAGATGATTAACTTTCGGTGAAAATCCGTTCATTCGTTTGTTTGTGTGTCCATTTTTTAAGGCCATAACTGAATAAGTTATAAGCGGATTTTTATGAAATTTACATGAGTTGTGAGATATAATGGAAAGAGTGAATGACCAAATTTTTGTGATATGTGTGTTCGTTTGTCTGTTTTTCTCCGTTTGATTTTAGGCTTGTTAGCACAATAATTCATAAATTTATTAATGGATTTTTATGAAACTTACAGGAGGGCTTTCCAACTGTAGAAGACATAAAAATGATTTAATTTTGGTGATTATTGCTGAGTCCGTTTGTGTGTTTGACTTATGTTTGTCATAATGTTTGTTAGTGGCATAACTCAAAAAGTTATGAACGGATCTTCAAGAAAATTACAGAAATCGTTAATACTATCAAAAGGGGCGCGAATGATTAGATTTTGGTGCACATACGAAGAAAATCATGGCTTCAGAAATATTTGAATTCTTCTCGACTGCCGCCTTGCTTGGCGGAGATAAGCGCTCTCAGAGTGCTCTCTAGTTTCTAATAAATTTCGGTAGAATGGAGCATATTACGAGTCACCCATTGAGATATTTAACTTTGAAGTTTTGTTTTTCTCTAGCGAATCAACTTGCAAACTAAAGCTCTGCTCGCGTAGAGTGTATGGAGGTAGAAATCCCGAGCCACGCCTAGCAAGCTCACACGAACTGACCACTCAACTCGCGGAGCGGCTTCTGGCTCACGTAGTGTATATGTTGTGCGCGTTTGGTGGATTTGCGCGATCGATCGATCGCGCTGCGCGTTTGGTGGATCGTTCAAATTTTAAAATGGAAAAACAAAAAAACAGTCCTTGCCTCCCCTAACCTACCCGACATTAAACCCGAATATAGTCCAACTTACCCGAAATTACGGCCTAATACCTACAACATCCACCAAACGCGCAGCTCGATCGCGCAAATCCACCAAACGCGCACATCATATACATAGATGCCCACACACTACAAAAACTGGTTCGTGTCAGCCGTGGCCATGGCTGAACAACGTAACAGGTTAACTCTTCGCTGGACCATTTTGAGACGGTTCTGCGCATCTGCTCGTGTGACGTCAGGTGGGGAGAAGATCGCCGGGGTTGCACTTGTACCTTTTTCATTTATACCAATATTTTCGCTACCATGGGCTGATAATTGATGTTCGGCTATTTTGAACACAAAAAAATAACTTGGTGAACCTTCTTCTTTCCCCCAAAGCTCCGGAGTAAGAAAAAAAGTGAGTTTTGGCAGTAAATGAGTATACTAAGTTTTCGCTCTCACCAGTATCGTCTACTGTGCTTCAAACATTCTTTGCCCCTGTAAAATGATAAACTACTACGTAGTAATTATGAGTAATTCAGTTTTCTTCCAGATTTTTCCATGTAACCACAGAAAACGCCAATTTCTCTTAAAGAAGTCATGAAACATGAAACGAAATATTTCTCGTTTAATTATGTACGCATGTCTAGT
>LQNS02276498.1:14667031-14683292 GCA_001587735.2 Parhyale hawaiensis
GATATTTTCCTTTGAGCCATGTTTTTCCGCTGTAATTTTTCATCGCGGAGTGTACTAGTATGTAAAATGATATATGATGATTACAAAATAAGCCACATCAATACATAGGAAGCAGTGGCTATTTTCTTGTAATTGATTTTTTAGCCGGTCAAGCTATTCGCTCGACATTTTATTGCTTTATTTCAAGTAAATCGATTTTTTGCATCGCACAGTTAACAACTGTAATAGTGTAGAAATGATTACCCTTCTTTTTTGTGCATGGGAGCCCAGGCTCACCGCATTTATTAAGCAATTAACTAGTATGAACTAATTAAAACTGTTTGCTATCTATCTCCCCACGTGACGTCACAGGAATGGGCGGGGCTTAACACCTACCTGCGCGTGAGTTAACGCGCTGTTTCCGGGCTTTGGCTCGGTTCGTTGTGCGTGTAGTGAGTGTATGGGGACCTTTATTCTAATTCAGTGAGGTAAATTTTATATTTTTGAAAACACAAACATAGTGATGATGCCGCAGATGTGATTGTTTAAGGCACGTCAACGAGATGAATTTTGCCACTCGTGAAGGAAAATGATGTTTTGGGAGAAATTGATGGAAAAAAGACGCATTGAAAAAGTCCACAAAGTACATTTAAGGCCTATTTTATCGATAAAGAAAAGTAGTGCTAATGACGTAAATTCTATTACCCGGTGTCAGATATGCAAATGAAGGTTCGAATTGCGGCATTTTCCAATAAAAGTGAATACTGAATAAAATCACGAGTAAAAATGTTTCGTAATCGATTGACAATGTACTCAGCTATTTACATAACTATCGTTTAAAGTTTTCAAAACAGATGTAATAGTGAAGCATAAATAAGCACTTTTTTATACTACTACGTGATTTAACAAGTTTCTCGCGGCCAATGCTACACCCTCTCGAATCCGAATAAACAATATTACTTTATCGAATCATCCGTTAGAAGCTTAAAGGCGGAAACCTTTCGGTTGCTCTACGGCAAGATTTGGTTTGCAATACTTTCTCGACGAGATAAGTGTACATCTTATTATATTACCTCGGCCGAGGAGGTTAGTTTCGTCGTGTCTGTCGCTTTGTCTGTCTCTAAGACTACTCAGAAAGTTATGAACTATATTTACGAAATGTACGTGGATTATGAGGCATGCTAACCCTACAAAGGGAGACATGAAGTGTATTGCACCTCACCCTGCAGAAATTTGTAATATTTATTGTTTTCAAATTCGGTTGAACTGCTGGAAACTTGTGATTTTTCATAAAATAGCATGTTTCATGGTTTGTGAAAAAAATTAGGTGAAAATACCATGCATAAGTGAAAAAACCATAGATTTTATGATACCTAGATGGTCCCTGCGCTATAGTGCACCGCACCCTGCATTCGTACGGCCGGCAGACCCGTACGTTTCAGCTTCTGCTTATTCTGTGTATCTGCATGTAACTTCATCCCTGGGTGTTATAATTATTGATGAACAACGAAGCTTTATACACATTATTTATAATAAACATGACCACCTTATCTAAATGAGACTACATCAGTGCAGTCGCAGTCCAGTGTATATTGTATCATTGAATGATATTATGTACACTCGTAGTACATTGATTGTTCTGCGTACGTAGACAGTACAGTCCCTGTAATACAACAGGCACCCCACAGTTCCCGCAACACATGCACACTGCCTGCATTAGTGAGCAAACTGCCACTGTTATCGTACAAAATGTATACGATTGCGCGTGCTTTAATTCTAGCGTTCTTTTAGAAATGTTCATTTTATGGTGTTTTATTATAATTTGCCATTGAATTGATGATTCTAATTATATCTCAACTGAGTCAACTCATGTATGACTGTCTAAAGGGTATGTCTGTTGAATTTTAATCCGAAATATCAATAAATAATTAATTTCTTAGCAAATTATTAGGGTGGGGTTCATTGCACCTCACCTCTCCCGTTATAATTCTTCGCTATAATGGTCTCCCTGGTAAAATTTTACTTTCACTTACACATGTTTTTTGGGGTTTTTGTTGCTTTCAGTATGTTAATTGGGTCAATTTAAGACAATTTACATGAATAACGTTTCCGTCGCAAATGCTTNCTTTGAAGTTCCCATTGTTTTCCTATGGGAGAAAATAGCCGATGTCATCACAGGCTTTAAATGAACCAAACCTGGCCTTGCCTAACCTAACTTAACCTAACCTTACTTAACCTAACCTAACCTTGTCTAACCTAATCTTACCTAACCTAACCTAACCCTAATTTCGCTTGTTTGGGACCGCTCGATATTTTCTCCCATAGAAAAACAATGGGAACTTCAAAGTCATATATCTCAAAAACTAAGCATTTGCGACGAAAACGTTATTCATGTAAAATGTCTTGAATTGACCCAATTTACATTGTGAACACAAGAAAAGTCATGAAATTCATGTGTAAGTGAAAGTAAAATAATACCGTCTCCCTTAGTAGGGTCAACAGAAACATATGATTAACTTTTGGTGAAAATCCGTTCATCTGTTTGTTTATCTGCCCATTTTTGGTTCAATTCGCTTTTAGGACCATCGTGCATTTTCGATATTTTGAAGTCATATATGAGTAGAAGGACGTATTCTAAGACGATTTTCCCGAATGACGTTTTTGCGGCAAATGCTTAGTTTTCAAGATATTTGACTTTGAAGTTTTATTAGCGCCCGACATTGCAGCAGCTCGTCGAACAATATGGCGGAGTAACTCGCTGCCGCTGTACACTGGTTTACATATATTTTTAGGTAGTAGTATATATAAGCAGAACAAGATTTTTCTTCATAACTTTATGATATTTTGATTTTTGAAGTATAATAAAGGTTAAAAGACTAATTTTTAAGTTATTTTTTCAAGAATGACTTAACGTTGGAATGCTAGGGACGAAACGACGAAGAAAAAGAATTACGACCGGCGCCTGGCGCGACGCCGCGGGCCCGCGACAGGTGAACTGGCGATTGCAATGGATGGTGGTTGTGACGGTTGCTCCATGGAATATTTCGACTGTATCAAGCAATTTCATAACGATGATTCTACTTTGAATTTTTTAGCTGTTCAAGGTGTGATTTTTTCGAGTGAGGAAAATAAAATCCTTAATTGCCCAAATTGTCAGACGAAATTGAGATACTGCAAAACTAGAAAGGCAAGGTATTCTAATGTTGAACCTTCATTCACAATTGATATTTTGAAGTCATATATAGGTAGAAGGACCAATTTTAAGACTTTTTTTCAAGGAAGTTTCCGTCTCTAGTGCTTAGCCTACCTACTTTTCGAGATAGCTAGGCTATTTGACTTTGAATTTCCCATCCTTTTTTTTTTTTTTGCTATACTTTTTCCGGCAGCATCGTGGCTCTTACTCGTAAAGGTTAGGAGACCAGGCCTGGTTCTGCTAATATCCTTTGAGAAATATACGAAAAGTGTAAAGCAATACGTGCTACACCGCCATGTTGGAAAAGCACCTGCCTCTAGATCGCGCGACACGGCCATAATGGCGGATCGTAATGGGAACTTCAAAGTCCAATATCTCGAAAAGTATGCATTTACGGCAAAAACGTCATTCGTGGAAAACGTCTTAAAATGGGTCGTTCTACCTATATATTACTTCAAAATATTGAAAATGCGTGATGGTCCTAAAAGCGAATTTTACCCCATTTTTTCTTAGTCCTATAATTCAAAAAGCTATAGACGGGTTATCGTCATTTTATTTACTTAGGTATTATCATATTTTTTTGGGGTCGTTAGGAGCCATAGGGTAAGGTTCGTTTAGGTTCGCACATCCTATGTTATGGGGTAAATTTTTACTTAAACTCATATATGTTTTTTTTTTTTTCTTGCTATTAGTATGTTAATTGGGTCAATTTAAGAAAATTTACATGCACAACGTTTTTATCGCAAATGCTTAGTTTTTGAGATAGGCTATATGACTTTGAAGTTGCTATTGTTTTTCTATGGGAGAAAATAGTCAGTGTCATTACAGGCTTGCTAGCGACCTAAAATGAACCTAACCGAACATTACCTAGTCTTACCTAACCAAACCTTACCTAACCTAACCATACCGTACCGAACACTAGATCGACTCGTGCTGCGTGCGGAGCGCACTCTTTCACTTTGGATTCTGTCAGATGTCGAGCTAATCAGTTCTGTCGGTGCTTCGTGCCCTGGTCGGCTAAGGTTTGGAATTTGTTGCCGGCATCGGCTTTTGGTCGTGTTGGCCTGCAGGCGTTCAAGTCAGCTGTTAATGTTTTTTTCGCTGGATTTCCTTTAGCAGCGTTTTGGGCTTCCCGGTGTCGTATTACCTGTCCGTGGGAGCTCAAGCGTGAAGTTTTAATAATAATAATAATACTAAGCTTACAGTATCTTACCTAACCTAACCTTACCTAAGCGTCTGAAACGAAAACGTTATTCATGAAAATTGTCTTAAATTGACCCAGTTACCATAGTAAAAACAAGAAACAAAATATGTGAGTTCCAGTAAAATAATACCTGTTATGGAGCACGGCGACCCCAGGGGGCTCGTGTAGGTGACCATAGCCATTATATAGCTAGTCCTTCGGGACATCTGTGTTTCGTGCCAAATTTGCCTCATTCCCTATTTCTTACTCCTACTTCCTCATGCTTTATTCTGTTCCTCCTCTTCTTTCCCGACTTGCTGTTTACATGCGCGCTAACTCGTGCATGAGTTCCACGTTTTTCTTGACATTTTGTCCTTTATTTCTTCCTCTCTTTGGATCACAGTGTACTCTGTGGGTAGGGAGGCTTAATCTAGGAATATAATAACAATAAGTATACCTAGTGGCTATTATTAATTGGTCCGGCACTGCCGGATCTATAGACATACAGGCTATTGCTCCAGCAATGCCGGATCAACATTCCGATGTGGGGTCACAGGCTATAAGTCCGGCACTTGATAAAATATTTTAATTTTACTTGAGGCTCCATCCGTCCCTCCATGTGTCTGTACGTTACGCTTTTCAATGTTAGTGGAAGTTTCAACTTGCAAGAAGCTTTGATTTTTTCTGGAAAATTCAAGGCTCTTGTCCAACTACCTTCTGAAGATATCAACATGAATAATGTAAAATATTACTGTCTGATGTGAACAGCCTATAACAAATGCATTATATTGATCGTATATTTTTGCATTCTGATCAATTCGAATAAAATACAGCTTGACAGTTGCTTTCATTAGTCTTTCTCTAACTTAGCCTGACATGGCACCACCATGTCACTATAGGTGATGATAGGTGTCTATTGATTATGGGTGTCCATCGGTCCGGCAGTGCTCTACCAATAGCCACTTCGATAATTGTAATAGAAAGTTGTTAGGTACATTACGACGAGCAAATGACTAAATTTTTGTGATGATCTGTTTGCTCTTTCGTTTGTTTGTCGCTGTGTTTTATTTTATGTTTGTTAGCACACACTCAAAAAGTCATGGATGAATCTTTATAAAATGAACAGGAATTGTTAGTAATACTAAAATACATAAATTATTAAATTTTGGTGATGATCGGTAGGTCCGTCCATTTGTAGGTTTAACTTAAGTTTTTCATAATGTGTGTTAGCAGCATAACTCAATGAGAACGCCTGGTGGCGAAAGACCATCGCCCGCGGTGGAGGCAAATTCATTACCGTCATTTTTGATGGCCAGCTAATCCTAGTTTCTCATATGGATGCGATGCCCAACAAGGTTACGGCACAGCACCCTGAGGTTTTCATTCTTAATAATAACATGAGAAAAATAGAACGCCTCGTGGCGTAAGACAATCATCCGCGCTGGAGGTAAATTCAACGCCGTCATTTATGATGGCCAGCTAATCCTAGTTTTTCTGGCATGGGTCATATCTAGGTCACCCCACCAAACTTCGTGCAAAAAAAAAAAAAAAATACGAACATTGCTCAACTCCTTCTACCTGTTTTTGGGTGGACAGACAAATGCATAAACTTAAGTCTTCAACGAAAACATATAGCACCTCTCTCACTTCGTTCGTGGGTAAAAAAAAAGTTTTGAACGGATCTTCAAGAAAATTACTAAAATTGTTTATGAAAGGCACAAATGATTAGCTTTTGGTGTTGATGCAAAGAAAATCATAGTTTCAGTGCCAATTTGAATTTTTCGTTTCCTTTGCCTTGATTGGCAGAGGTATGCGTTCTCAGAGGGCTCTGGTATTTAATAGACTTGAAAAGGTGCCGGTTTACGCTCGGGTGACGCAATATTGAGCCTTTACCCTATATAATTAAGTTTAGTTTTTAATCAAACCGATAAAAAGTATCACCGTCGTGTGTTAATTTGTTTATATTCACTAGAGGACCCGTGCGTGAAAAAATTCACGCAATAATAGATGTGCTCGCTTAAAGTAAATTTAAGCCGGTGTCGAAGGACTCGGCAGGGTCGGGACGGAGGCCTTGGACATGTGGGCGAGATGAGTCTTCTCGCCCCATTGGTAGCACATCTTTGTTCTTGAGACTAGTAGTCTCATGCATCTTCTACGTTCCCTCTCTAGTCTCTTTCTTCCACGTGCGTCTTCCATCGTGAGAAGCACAAGTAAAATCTTTAGTAAACGCTGCAATAAACTTGACTGTAACTCCAATCAGCTTATAAGCGTACCGTAACCATGATACTGCCTTTCAAGCTCAAATATTTGCTTGATTGAAGTGCTGATATTCTGGCCTATGTTTCTGAAGAAGCGGACACGAAATTTATAAATGAATACACGAATCGTTGTACTATATTATGATCGGTTAGTTAGGTTCGTCCATCCTATGGTAGGGGCCAGGCAACCCCAGGGGGTTCGTGTAGTGTACCTCAGCCATTTAGCTAGGCCTTCAAGACGTCTGTCTTTCGTGCCCATTTTGCTTCTTTCCCTATTCCATACTCCTACTTGCTCATGCTTTATTCTGTTCTTCCTTTTCTTTCGCGACTTGCTGTTCCCATGCGCGTTGATACTGTGTGGGATCACTTTCGTGCATGGGTTCCCCATATTTCTATCGTCATACTGTATGGCCCTTGCTTCTTCCTCTGTTAGATCGCCATTGCTGTGGAGACAGAGGCGTAAACTACTCAATATAATAATAATTCTCTTAGCGGGGGCAGCCACCGAGTCTTACTTTTATAACTTTCTCCAAACATCGAAGCATATGATTGCTCTCAATTCATGACGCATAAATTCAGTAGCTGATCAGTGAAGCACAGACGAAGCGATGATTTTTCACTGGGCGGCAGACACAATTATTTCTTTCAGCATGCCGTTCTCCTTTGACAGCGAGTTTTCACTCCAACGGAAATACTTAGATATACTAAAGACTTTTTGTTCAGTAGCTAGGATACGCGACGGGAAATTAATTTAATTCAGTAATGCTTTGTTGCTTGCTAATGTACAAGTTTTTCTCCACTTCTTCTAAGGTGGGGGACGATTGTACTGCTCAGATGAATTGTATGAGGAACATTCATCACTCATGACAATTTTTTTGGTCTCGGTAGAGTTTCCTCCCGAATTATATATTAGTAACGAAAGGATGTTAAATAAAGACGGGTCTTCAAAAATTCCTCAGTCATTTTGGACAGCGCGGATACTCTAGTTAGTAAACATTCTCTTCATTTATGTATTTGATTAAGAGCTTCAAGTTTTGAAACTGACTAAATTTTGACACTACTGTATGAAATGCTCATAGGCGGTTCAGCTGTACCGTTCTTCGATATTGATGACACTGATGATCTCGCTCTTGGGTGCTGATTTCACGTGCGTCTTTCCGTTACGTTCTTTGCTTCTTGAAAGTAACTCTCTGACGGCCTCGCTAGTGCGAATTTTTTTGAGTCCCGTGAAACCCCCCTTTGCTGTCTGCTTCCCTAGCTTAATCCACTACAAGTTCACGCAGACATATTTTGATAATGGTAAGTTTGAAGTGGTTAATCTAAACAGTTTCATTATGCCGGAGTCTCAAATGCATTCGCATGATCAATTGGTAGCGAGGATGAGCAGCTCAGTCGTCGTCCAGAAACATACCTATTTAAACTCAGTAGCACAGATACGGTAGCATGAGATATTTTCGAGAAAGTTTCTCTTGCCATCGATCAAAAGTGGCGTTAGCATTGCTTATATTTTACCAAGTCACTCAGATTTCAAACTGTACGTAGCAGCTAGGCCGTGTTCACGCGTCCCTCATATCAACGCGTTCAATCACGAAAATGAACACAATTTGTGCTTCAAGTTTGTCTGTCGCTATCCACAAGTAGAAACGACCTTCATTCAAATGAATGACTCCTCACGTTCAGATATGATCTTTTCTTTACATTTTCGCTTAGATTTTGCGTCGGTTTGAAGTCACATTCGTATCCTACGATCTTTCAGCCTGGTTTTAATAGGAACACCTATTTCTAAAATATTTAAAGCCTGATGAACCGATAGCAGGGATATCAACAGAGAGCGATCAGCCTGCTTCCAAATCCAAGATGGCGTAAGTACTCTACCACATTTTCAGTTTTCTTGCGTTATACGGGAGTATAGTAATTCCGATCATTAAAGAGCATTTATGTCGACATATTAATAATTTAAAAACGCTATAGAGGATAAATTCAGTGTTATAGGTTCTGTTTACTAACCTTGAATGCCGCGGCTCGTTCAAAAAAGGGACGTGCTTCATCCTTCTGTCTCCCGCATTTGCTTCAGCTCCTTTTATCAAAACAACGAGTCTCATCTATCAGTTTAACTGAATGCGTTACGATGAGGGACGTGTGAACACGGCCTTACATCAGTTGCTCTGAACACCCCTCAGGGGGCATAGGATGGGTCAAAGGCCATAGGGTTAGGTTAGTTAGGTTGGCCCATCCTATGTTACGGGGAGCAGCGCCCTCAGGAGGATTGTGTAAATTACCTTAGCTATTAGCTAGGCCTTCGGAACGTCTTGTCTTTCGTGTCCACTTTGCTTCCTTCCACTTTAATGCTCCTATGCGTCCTCTCCTTTTCCACTTGCTGTTTCCATGCTCATTGATCCAGTGTGAGAACACCTTCGTGCATGGGTTCCCCGTCTCTATAAGCATGCTTCAAGTCACTTATTTCTTGCTCTGTTAGAACACCTTAGTTGTACCGATGGAGGCTTAAACTATTCAATAATTTAATCTAACCATCTCTGAGCAAGACCAAGAACTGTCGTAGACTTGAAATATAACTTCTGACTCTAATTATTGAATAACTTTCATTTTCAGGTATCATCATTTTTAAATTTAATTTCAAATTTAGTTTTTACATTTTTGAAGGTTTCAGTCAAGAGAAGTGCTTGCATTATTTTATTATATATTACTGTAGAGTTTATCGAAAACTTGAAATATGGCTAATGGTTTCGAGGCTTATTTCCTGGAAGCTCTGGAGGAGCTTGAAAATAGGCCTAAGCGGGAATTTTGTCTGCAGTTTGATATTGAATTCGTCTTGGAAGTTCTATCCGGTATAATGCATGATTTCAGCCTGCATGGAGAAATGGATATAGGTCGAGTGTCACCAGATACCAAGTTGAAGTTTTTCAATGGGATGGAAAAACTTATCACGTCATTGGCATCGATGAAAAGAGTGTCACCTACGAGTTGGGCAGCAGCTCAGAACCTCCCGTGGTGCCTTGCTCTTCTGAAATTAACAGAAAAGTTTCATGAGCAATTGATCTCAACTAAACCTCCAATCATCGAGGGAGATAAAGCAGTAGTGTTGGAGAAGAAATTGGTGTCGATGATTGAAAGGGAGATCAAGAGATATACAATGGACGAGATCATCAACAACGACTGGAACGAGGAGATGTTTGTTTCTTTTCTAGAAGAACGTTACCAATTTACCGATCGCCCCTTCCGGATTAAGAGGTTTATGTTTTCTAAAGCTTACACCAATTGCCTCCGGTGGAGTGCAATCTTCCATAAGCTGAAGGACAGCACAGAAAATGAAATCTTCTCTTTCGGGAGCAGGATTTGCGCACAGTGTTTTGAACCATTGGGACAGAATAGCCACAGCGTCTTCATTGTTGATTGCTGCCACCACCGCTTCTGCCATCTCTGCATCTTCCTTGTTACGACATCTGCGAAGTGAGTATATATACTCTCTACTTAGATACAATGAAACAAGTAAAATCATTTCGTTTGCCTGAAGGGCCCTAAGGTGCCAAGTTATTTAGGATCAGCCATGTACTATTCTGTGGTAGTGGTACAGCTAGGAACCCGAAGGTTACCTACACACCTAGGGAAATCCCAGAGGTTACCTAAATCTTAACTAGCCTTTCGAAACTGATTTCTCTCTGGCTCACTTGGCTTCACTTTCCATGTTTCTTCTTACCACTAACGAGCAAAGTGAGGTAGGTGAAAATGTTTATAACCCACAAACGATGTGAGAGAGGTGATAATGTTTTCGTTGAATATTTGTATATATATTCGCCTGTCCATCCAAAATGCGGTAAAATGAGTTCAGTAATGTTCATAATTTTTGCTGGGAGTCTGGTAGGTTGACCTAGATGTGACCCATGCAAAAAAGACTAGGATTAGCTGGCTACCAATAATGACGTCGATAAAGTTTGTTTACTGTCCACCCAAAAAGAGGCAGAAGGAGTTGAGTCATTTTAGTAATTTTTTTCATGCAGTTATGTGGGTTGTCTCAGATTTGAAAAATAGCAAAAATTTTGAGTTAGCTGGCCATCAAAAATGACGGCGATAAATCGGTACGTAACTCCACTCGCGAAGAGGCAGTAGGAGTTAAGCAATGATAATAAAGCTAGAATAAGCTGGCCATCAAAAATGACTGCGTTGAATTTGCCGCCCACCGTGGGTGATGGTCTTACGCCACGAGGCGTTCTAGTTTCGTTCTGCATGTGCTTTCTTCCTCTGTGAGATCATCTTTGTTGAGGAAACGGAGGCTTAAGCCACCCATTATTATGAATATTATAAATAAAAATGAGGCAGATGGCGGCTGTGCAGTTGGTTACTCGCTTGCAACGAAACTTCTTTCTAACGTGCTAAACCCCTTGGCTATCTAGTGAGTTCTATGACTATCTGCTTGGGTTAGTGAGTCCGCCTATTCTACGAGACTAAGAATAGCACACCCAGGGAGCTACCTTAGCCCTAAAGAAAGGCTTCCGGTACTGTACATCTGTCTTTCGCGCCTACTTTGTTTCTATTTTATTTTCCGACAGAAAATGTACGCGATATTTTCTTCTTCCCTGTTAGCCGTACCTAGCTCTGCACTCGTTGATCATGTGTGCGAACACAGCTGTTTATAGGTCCCACGTTCTCTCCATACACTCTCTTTGTCCTTTCCTTTTCTTGTCAAACGGCTCCATTGTCTTGTCCAATGAGGCTTAAACTAATCTCCTTGTCAGGAGTCACAATTGTCAAGTACAACAGACAATGATTCCTCAGAAAAATAACCATTAGTCACACGATCAGAATGATAGGTTAAAGTAATAACCGTGTGTCACACATGGAGAAAGAATGACTAAAGACATAACCGCATTTGTCACACGTCGATAGTGGCTTGTGAAAATAAAAATAATAATAGTTACGCGCAGGGGAGAGTTGGTTGAAATAAAAATGTGTGCATAATATCATGATGTCACTACTGTATACCCTAATTGTTTCAATCTTACCCTCTTCTCAGGTCTCTATTTCTACACACAAAGAGGTAAATTATCCTTCAAATTGCAGGGAATGCCCAGTCTGCTGGAGAAAAATCGAGAACTACATTAGTGCGGAGCTCTTCTTTGAATTGCACACTCAGATGCATGGCTAATCTCAGAATCTCTTCTTCATTCTGGTAATCGAGCGATCATGTCGAACGTTTGATAACATCGTGTGTTCAATTTAATTTAATTCATGAACTGCAACCAGCAAATGTAGAGAATCATGATATGCATGAGCATTATGTACGCAACTTAATTCATGTATATACGGCAACCAGGAAGCGTAATCCTGGAAGAAAAGCGGCACGTTCGTGAGCACTGATGTGCGAAATTTAATTCTAGCATGAAATGTTATGCTGCGCAAGCATCGATGTACGCAGTTTAAGTCTCCCAGCAACTTAGCGTGCTTCAAACTATGCTCGGTAGCAACGAAACTCGACGTAATAGTCAACGTTTCTGTCATCGAACGAGTCTTACATCTAGAGTCCCAAATTGAATAGTGTGGTATCCACCTAGTAAATTTTGCGAAAGTAATGTGAAGAATGGATTGCGTAATATTCATGAAACTGTGATGGTGGAGTTGCATGGAGAAAAATGTTAAGCCTGCCGACTCGTTTTAGCGAAAACCGCAAGAGAAGTAACTAAGACACACCGCTTTCTCAATTAATCTAGTTACTGTAAATTACTGAAAAATTAGCGCAAATTTAAGATCCTATGGGAAGTTGAAAACTAGATCGTCCAGTGAGTACTAGCAAATGATAGAAGCATGCAATGATAAACTACTGTTTGTACATTTAGAATGGGGTAAAAACTCTTCCATGCACCAAGATTTAGTGAAAAATAGACGTAAGAGAAGAAAAACCAATAGTAGGAAGTAGTATGGGGTAAAAATAATACCATCTCGCGACATTTGACAAATGATGGTAACAAGAAGGGAAAAATGCTTATAAACCGGGAGATGAAATGAAACTATCATGATGTGAGATCGCTCCGACGTGAAAGTGAAAAAAAACACTGCTATGCTAAATCATACCATTCAAAGCATGCTAGAAGGCTATGCACATTGCAAACAATTTCAAATTGTGTACCATTCAGTGTATGTATTCTCGTATAGTTTTGTAAAAATCAATATGTCCCTCAGTCTAGTCACTGGTTGAATTTTCAATATTAGAAGTCCCCTATTTTACGAAGAATTTACATGTTTTATCGTCCTTCTGTACTGGATGCCCGCACCACACATACCACTGGAGAAGTACCCCAACATAACCACGTTTGGATCCCCGGGTACCGCCGGGTAATTTCAGCTTTGGCGGCGGTGTTTGTGAAGCACGAAAATTGCGGATCATCTCCTGCACGAGCTCACTGAGCCGGGCACACTTCCGTCAGAGCACGGGAAGGCGTGCTGGTTTTAGGACAACACTTGTGAATACAATGAAAATTTGGCCGATTCGCCAACTTCGATCAAGATAACAAACTTTAATAACTTTATTTTTTTCCGATGTTAACTGTGAGTTTCGATTAGTGAGTTTGAGCGTTAGTTTACCGTTGAGGAAGTGCTAAATTAATGCTGCCCATAGGGATGTTTACGCCTGTCTGAAATGTAATAATTCAAGGATTAACCCATTCAATTTGATCTGAAAGTGACGAATTCAACGCTCAGAATTGAATTACAGAATACGTTCACACTAAGCACACTAGATTGTCGAGATCGAAGCTTGTGAATTAATGGCATCTGCAGTATGGCTAATTTAAGACGAAATTTTACCTATAAAGCTTATCGTTCACGAATGAAATCGCGACTTTGCTCACGTTCAACCGAAACTCGGCCCAAGTATTTACGTCAACTTAGTTTCTAGACCATTCTTTTGCTTCTGGCATATAGTCTTACCTCTTGTTGTTCATATGAAGACCGTGCTTTCAATTTTTTACATTAATTTAAAACAAAAAGTTCGAGGCAACAGCTGTCTGCCTTCTACATGATTCCGTAAATGCTGCAGTGTTAAAAAATGAAACTATAGTGCCTCGTATGATATCTTTAGGGTTCCTGTGCTCCAGAATATCATTGGATGACACTTTACTTAAATAAAATGTAATGCACAGCGGAGTTCAGTGCAGCTGGTCAACGTCTACTGATCTATGTTGACGTGTAAAGGGCTGTACAGCGGGGCTAAATGCATATGGCTGTCACATGTTCATGTCATATTATCTTGTGCTGTTCTGTAGGCTGACGCTGCTTCATTCCAGTGTCGCAAACTAGTAACTCAAATTGCTGCATTTTTAGTTTTAAGTCCTGTTTTATTAAATGATGGATGAGTTACCGTACGTAGTCAAGCATATATTAAGACACGAGAAAATGCCTAAAGTGATGACTCTTAGGTTAGGAATAGAAATGCAGGTTTTTGGTGAGTGCCAGAGCTAGGAGAACACGCTCGTTTGACTCGGGGAATCCGACGATGTGGAACTGTAACAGGTTCGTTTTATGTAATCTCTCACCTTGCTGCGCGTCCTCCATACATTCTCCCTACTGCTTACCATCTTTTATGCCGTACTTCCACTGCTTTTGCGATTTTTACACTGTTCGGTGGTATTCTGACTATTGGTTTCCTGTTTTAGTGTAAAGTGCTTAATTATTCCTTTTTTTAATCGTTATTGTGTTCTTTATTTCTCAAGGTGAATTAAGGTCTTGATAAACTTAATTTCGCGATTTACTTTGTGTAGCTGCAGCAGTACAATGAAGCGTAAATCTTGAAATGCAGCCCCTTCCTGTTTTCAATTTTTTGGCAGTTTGTAACATATTTTTAGTTAGTTAGCGAGGATTTCTTTCTTCTTTTATCATATTGACAGAAAAAGGAAGCATGTACTGTATAGAGCAATATTATATTCTAACCACCGTCAGGGTTTGTATATATTATGTTGCGATGGACATCGTTGTTGGACACTATATGCTGTCGATGCGATTGTGCCTATGATGTCAGTCGAGAATTTTACTAATTCCAGCACTGTAGAGATCAAAATCAGAGTCGAATAATAATTTTAAACATTGAATTTCGTAATGACCAAATTAACTTTTTGACTATTTGTTGATTTATTTACATGTTTTGTTTAAGTGACTTAAGTTGTTTCTACACAATAATTACTTGCGGTATTGGTCAGTTTCCTTTTTTTTTTAGTTTTTTGTTCATGCGAGTTGTATTGGAACTACTACCTGAAATTTTTTCAAACTTACTGCATCTTTCAATGAATTAGAATTAATAACTCACCTGTGAAAAATGCTATTTAATTGCTCTGTCGTACACCGCTCATACAAGCTGTTCTTCATTAAATTTAGCAAAGTTTGGGTCATAAGTCGAGAGTTGGTTCGCCTATCCTAGATTATATAGGTATAAGAGCCACGCTGTTGGGGAGTTGCTCATATAAGTTAGGTCTTAGGGGGTGTGATTCCCCCCCCCCCCTTTTTTTTGTTGTCTCAGTATTTCCTCGTCTTCATTACTTCTACTGACGAACTTCATTGTCTATGTTTCGTACCCTTCCCTACTTTTAATTCCGTATAACTTGCGTCGAGGAAACAGCTGGTCAATTTCATCATTTACCTTCTTCTATTGCTACTGTCTCCTTTCCGTTTGATCCTTAACCTAATTTTGGCTGACCCTGAAGCTGCCATTGGATTTAACCTGCGGGCGCTCGAGAATTCTTGTGTTTAGAGTACGAATTATGTATAGCTGAATTGGCAGTGCAAGAATTTGGACTTCAATGGTTTCCTATCAACAAAATAAAATACTTTTCATTGTGTGTTTGCTTCAGAACCATAATTCAGCTGCGGGCTTGCATTTTTATGGAAATCGCACGTCATACTAATTTTTTTGGCTTTTGGGCTTTGTTTAGTCAGTGAGCATCGAATGAAGTATTAACCATCGGGTAATGCATTTCTCGCACCTTGAGTGGCATGCCATTTTTGAACGTTGCGGGAATGAATCTGTGACCCTTTACGTAATTGCTGGTTTAAATATTGCATAGTAAAATATCTTATATGTATGCCGGGTTCACCGTAATTATGGAAACACAATTTGAAATATTAAAGTGTTCGTTTCCAAGCGCATTCTACAGTTTTTACTTCAGTTTGAGCCTCATCCTGTCTATTTAACTTTTCAAAAGAATGTAACAAAACTAAAAAAAGAGTTATTGATTGAAACCCAATTCGCAACCCCTTATAAAAACGGGAGAGAGTAATGCGTACATTGCAAAAAAAGCTGCACACTTGTCATGAACCAGTTTAGAAAGCCGTCAAAAAGTTTCAGGAAGTTCGAAAACATGCAATCGTTCAGGCCAGGGAAGAGAACGATCAGTTGAACTCAAACTTCTGTCAAAGCCACAGGAGAAAAATTTAAAATAAATCCGTACCGTTGTTCTATAAAATTAGCCACAAATGTAGGAGTTGACTTCATTGCTTCGGCTCTTGAAAAAACAATCCAGTTTATATAATAATAATAATAATAATAATTTTATTGGAAAAGAGGAAACATAAAAAAATACAATAGAATATAGTTAGCTCTCGTATAAAAGAGCCAACTACGAGAACAGAACTAATACATTGCTCTAA
>LQNS02276498.1:14717067-14730167 GCA_001587735.2 Parhyale hawaiensis
ACGAAGTAACTCAGCACGCAATGTTTTCACTGCTTTGAGAGACAACGACAAAGAAATTTCTATTGTCATTGAGTTGCCTCAAGTGGAACTGAATCTCTTTAGACAGAAATGGATTACCGGAGATCGAATTAACGACAACACGTTCACCGGAGAGCAATTTTGCTCAAGTGGATTAAGCAATTAAAAGCTGACTGCAGCTGGTCTTGTTCACGTCTTCCCCCTGGAAAAGCTCATGGCTGTTATTCAATGTGCGTCGGTCGTACTAAGCAAAGAAATTGAAAACAGAGAAAGAGACGTTCTAAAAATTTCGCCATTTATTCGGAGGCTCGTTTTTTTTATATAAATGACGCTATCAATGCTGCTGGCTATAAGAGCACAAAGTGTGAAACGTTCAAGATTCTTAGAAAGTGTCGTAGTTCATGGCCGTTAGATATTCAAAGTGCTTTACCTGTGTTAAAAAAATATGCACTAAAACGAGAATGGGAAAACTTTGGCAAAGCCTGCATTTACACGGAAGGTTGGTGGGTTGGTGCTTGATATGACTGTGTACAGACCGCTGCTCACGAAAGCAAAACTACGAAACGTTCCATGGTTCTTGGAACGAAAGCTCTAGTGACGTAGGTAGTTTGAACATAGCGCTGCGCTGTATGTTTTCATGAATAGTTAAACTCCGCTAATATTTATAAAGGTATTTGAACTTTACTACATTGGTAGTTCCTATGCTCATGTGTCGGAGCCATACAGTGCAGTCGCACGCGCAACGTAGTGCAAGGAAAAGCAGCTCGATCCCGACACATTTAAAATCGGTAGCTTAGATACGGTAGCAATTCAGAGCGGCATGTCAGCTGCACGTCCTCGCATTAAGTTCTGTGTGCGATTATTTAGTGTGTAGCCTTGGCATCACAGCGTTCTGGGTCGCCCTGAACTTTTTTTACGAGTGTAGCATCAGCGGCGGCCAAGAATTCCGATAGGAGCTCAGACAAAAGCACGACACAGAAGCACAGCTTCTACAAGCACCTTAAACTTTCTTCCATATCGCTCTGACGTCATCAGTGTCTCATGTCTCGCTGAGCCAGCAGCATTATTGATAAGACAAGAGCAACAGTCTCAACCACAGACCAATGAGAACACAGACGGGCAGTTTCTAAGCGCAGTTCAGCTCTGCCTGGAGCTTTTGTTCCGTCATAGTTAAGTCATCAGCTTCATGCCTTGAATTTTTATTAGCGAGAAGAATTTTTGGACTGGACAAAATGAGAAAATATTAATTGACAAGTCGCTAATTTGATTTAAAACCCGACTGGCTTCAGAGTTTTGTCGCCAAGAAACATCGATGAAATTTCGAGCGGCTGGAGCTATGCAGGTGAAACTCGTATCCTGTATACCAACTTAAGATGGAGAGAACAAATTGAAGATTGTGACGTCATCATCATGACACTATTTCCTCGCAAAAAATTCACTATATAATAAAATACAGTTGTTGGTCGCTTGCTTGCTCTGTTGTTCCTTTGCTCCCTCCCTTGCTTGCTCCAATGTTGGTCCGTCTCTCCGTCACGCAGTCAAGCGTTTAATAGGAGAAAATTCATGTACTTTAAAACAAGTTGAGATACCATACTCTTTCAGCGCTTGGAGTGCCGGTGAGAAACATAGCTCTGGATCTCCGGCCTCTGGATCCCGGGCTCTGGATCCCGGGCTCTGAATCCCCAGCTTCCGGATCCTTAGCCTCTGGATCCCCGCTTTCATTGCTGAACGATATCGTAGTAACTGAATTTTCACGCTGCTGAGCAGCCGCTTTTTTATATTGAACTTACATCGCAGCCAAATTTCGACGCTAGAGGTTCAACAATCAGTTGGTATCCACAATACGGTGAGCCCTGGGCATTTCCCATGAATATTTTCTTAAGGCAGCTTAACGTTTCATCAATTTAAACAAACAAAAGACAAACATCATTTATTATCTCGTATACAGGATACAGTGGATACACCTATCGAGGTTTTCTTTTAGCCTTAATTCTAGAATTTTGAAGAACTGGTTGTGTGAAGAGCAGAAGAAGCTGTCCGTGATGAGAGTCAATTTAGAATCCCTCCCCGTGCTTCGCCTGGCCTTCTCGATGCTGGAGTGCTCCACCCAGTGTAAATCCGTAGCGTGCCGTCCGGGGAATCGAACCCGGGCCTCCGTTGGTGCGATGCCGAGCCGTTGTCACTTCACCACCGACAGGGTGGTAGATATTCACGACTTATCTGGCAGGGGGGGGATATTTTGCTATCGCAAAACTCGTTTGTACAGTACAACGAATGGAAGATTCGGCTTGCAGGGATGAGACCTATAATACAGCAAAGCCAATACTGGGAACTGGAACAATAACAAGCTCAATCACAAGATTTTTGCTGTCATTTTCTTACGGCTGGGCCCTCTAGTACTGAAGAACTGCCAGTCTGTAGCTTTCTTATACTGTGGTCTCAACTATTTTCAATTTCAACGAATTTGGTGGGGCTGGAGCAATGAGGTTGTAATGGGAGGAGAGAGCCTCAGCACTTTCGGCGAGTGCACACATGACTGAGTCACGTGACGCGGGAGCTGGCGTTTTGGACCCCCTAAACTGGCTGAACCTCTCTCATGCAGTGGGCTGAAGGCCGTGGCCAGTACATATTAATTAAGGGAGATACAGACAGGCTGTTCTTTAATATCGTTGCAAGAAAATTGTGTCTGAAGATTGATATCACAGTGCCCACCTTGTTACTTTCATCATAAGTTGGTATACAGGATACAAGTTTCATTCACATACCTCCATCCGGTCGAAATTTTACGAAGGGTTAATGGCTATAAAACTCTAAACTCAGGACGCATTTCTTTTCGGGCTCCGTGAGGCAACGTAGGGTAAATAGAGAGGGTGCACTCTTCCCATTACAACCTCCTTGGGCTGGAGATGTCTATCTACTATCTATCTAATAGGAAGATAGGAAGTGTGATTGTGGTTCATTATCGTAAGAGATTACCTTGGTTCACATACAGAGCAGAAATTCTCTGATGGAATGGGTGATTGTATTATTGTTGTTAATATTGAAAAACTTAGATTGATATGCGTGGTGTGCTATCGACCGCCTAAACGTACCACCGAAAATTTTGCCGAAATTTTGCAAGTAACCAACACACACTGTAAAGAAGTTCAAAGTAAGTATCAATTGTATATAACTGGTGATTTCAACGTCCCCTTCTTAAAATGGCTAACGACAGACTTGCCAGGTGAAACTGAAAGCTTCGTACTATCCAGAACATCATCGACCACTAGAGATGAAAAAGATCAGGCTTTCTCTCTCTATAGTGCACGTAATGGAAGAATTTTCACTGACCCAAATTATCTCTTCACCTACGAAAAATGAAAATGTCTTTGATCTTTTCTTCGTAGATAACGCACAATTGATTAAGAATATCGAAATCCAGGATACAACATTATCTGATCATAGGCTTGTTGAAATGACGACTCAGCTTGGCGAACGCGATTCCCATAGACCGCAGAAATATTCGCAAATAAACTCCATCTCCAGTCTACGGGACTTGAACGTACACGATAAAGGGATAAATTGGGACGGCTTGAATACGGAACCGCAGTAAGTAAACTGGGACGTACTTCAAAATAACTCAATAGGGAATGAAAGAATCAATGAGATATTTGATAACATTTTATTGGAAAAGTGCATGAGGTACCTTGGCCGGCAAAAAGAAAATTTAATAATAGGCGACACCACAAATTCCGTAAAGGACTGCTTAAGAAACGAGCAAAACTTATCTAATGCCAGCAATCGACGAAGTTACTACAACGCAAATCCGAGTGCAAAAAGACGCTAGATGAGATAGAACGTCAGCTTGCAAGCTCACACGATGAAGAAAAAAAAAGCTATCGAAAAAATAAAAAACAATAGCGAATATTTTTTTGCCTATGCATCACATCATTTTTCGGTAAAATCGAAAATCGGGCCACTGGTGAATGATACAGGATCTATTGTTGATGATGACCAGGAAATGAGTTAAATACTAAGCCGTCAATATCAAAAAGTCTTTAGTGACAAAATTCAAAGTCCCTAAATCCCAAGAATTGATTTAATTACAAACTAGAGCACTCTGAGAGCGCATACCTCCGCCAAGTGAGCCAACGGTAGTAAAAATTCAAATTGGCTCTGAAACAATAATTTTCTTTGCATAAAATCCAAAATATAATCTTTTGTGCCTTTTTATATTGATAACAGCTTGTTTAATTTTTTTTAAGATCCGTTCATAACTTTTTGAGTTATACTGTTAACAAACGTTATGACAAATATGAGTCAAACATACAAACGAACTAGCCGATCTGCACCAAAATATGATCATTTATGTCTTTTACCATTACTAACAACTCCTATTAATTTCATAAAGATCCTTCATTATTTTCTGAGTTATTGTGCTAACAAGTATAAAATTAAAAACACTGACAAACGAACGAACGAACAAACAGACCATTACCAAAATTTGGTCATCTACTCTTTGTTATATACCTAACAACTTATGTTAATTTCACCAAAATCCATCCATAACATTTTGAGTTATGGCGTCGAGAAAAATGACGCAGACAAACAAACAAACGGATGGACATATCTTCACCAAAAGTTAATCATCTGTTCCTCCTAACATACCTAACAATCCCTGTAAATTTCATCCAAACCGGTTCATAACTTTTTGAGTTATCTCGGTGACAGACAGACAGACGGACAAACAAACAAACAGACAGACAGACAGACAAACACGACGAAAACATAACCTCCTTGGCGGAGGTAACTACCTAACGGACTTCGAGTTCACAAAACTAAGCATTGAACTAAGCGCTGACGAACTTAGCGGGAACAGTGCAGCGGGACCAGATGATGTGCCTGTAAGAATTCTTATGATGTGCAAGCTAAGCATCTCTTACCCCCTATACCTTATGTGGCGGAAATCAATGGATGATGGAGTAATTCCTCTCAACTACATGCACGCGATTGTATCACTTATTCCTATAGCTGGGAATAGCATGGATCCAGCCAACTATAGACCTGTCTCCCTGACCAGCCACGTAGTGAAGACGTTTGAATCGGTGTTAGAAAGCCCCTCGTACATTATTTAGAAAGCAATAACCCGCTTACATCAAATCAACATGGTTTTCGCCATAAACGTTCAACCAGTTCGCAGCTGCTTGAGCATGATGACTCTATTCTCGACCTACTATGCCAAGGCAAAAGTGTGGACATGATATATTTAAATTTTGCCAAAGCATTCAATAAAGTAGACCATGAAATACTGCTACTCAAACTCTTCAACATGGGCATCCGTGGAAAATGTCTTCGATGGATCGAAGCTCTCTTGACAAACTGAACCCAAAAGGTAATTATAAATAATAAAGTGTCCAAACGATAGCAGGTACTCAGTGGAGTTCCACAAGGCATCGTGCTTGGTCCAATACTCTTCCTCATCATGATAAATGATATGGGGCACCAATGCCGTTCCCTCATCGTTCGCTGATGACACACGGATATTAGCAGCGGTACAATCAATGGCAGACGTACGGAATGTGTAACTAGATCTAACCAGCATCTTTCACTGGGCATCGGTTAACAACATGACCTTCAACGAATCAAAATTTGAACTTTTGCGACACGGAAAAAGCTTCTCCTTTACGGAATCTACGCCCTACACGACGAGAGATGGGAACGAAATCGAGAGAAAGCAAATTTTCAGGGATCTTGGGGTGAGAATACAAAATAATGCCACTTATGATGATCAGGTGGCTCGAGTTGTTACCAAGGCAAGAAGTGGAGCGGATGGGTGCTTCGAACTTTCTCTTCACAAGAGGCAGATACAATGCTCACCTTATGGAAACAACTGATACTGCCAAGGATTGCATACTGTTCACCTCTTTGGATGCCAAGCAAACGGAAAGACTTAGAGCGCCTGAAGGCTATCCAGAGATCGTTCACTGCCAAAAGCCGAGGCATGAAAGATTTAAACTATCAGGAAAGACTTGCTCAACTTCAAATGTACTCAATACGTGAACTGTGGGGATAACTCGCTGTTAGTCACCCCGCTGGTTACGGACGGCAGCATCACATCTGCACAAGATATGTGCCGTGCATAACGTCACCTGGACCTCGTCCAAAGAATCGTCAAACGTATCAAAGGTATGCAACAATGGACATATTCGACTGCGTTGAAGCGCACAAGGCTATGCCACAAAAAAAAAAAAACATCTTAGGTATGAGTCGTTTCTTGCTGTTTGCACATTATAACAAGCAGCAATGGTCAAGCTTTGCGAGAATACCTCCTACTTTTGAGTTAGTTTAAAGTTGTAATGACGCATAGTTTTAGCGTGGCATTCAAGCGGCATAAGTAATGGCCGAAACAAAAAGTTGAGTGACAGAGCAATTTTTGCCAAGTCGTGCCTCTACTAAGTAAATCAGAAGCGTTGTCCGGCCTCTGTGCAACTTGTCGCCCGTAGACAGCGAACACAATGATCCCCTTCTTGAATTAGCCTGGTTCATCAAGCCTTTTCTAGCCTTCCCAGCGAATTAACGGAAAGATGTCACAACGCACTTGATAACAGCTGTGTCGTATCCTTGTCATCTGACCAAACTTCCTAGTTGCTGTAATTGCACCAAAGCAATACAAAAACAGGAGCACTCCAAGTTTATTTAAGCTCAATGCTGTGATAGAAGTGCAGGTCTATTTCCGGTAGCGCCTCTAGGGGGCGCTGACACTGGGATGATGTAGCGTATAGGAAGCTTCAACCTCTGTGCAGACTAAAGGAGAGCTTTCGAGCGTTTATTATTCTTGTTCAAAGCATTGGACTCTGATGCTTAGGTCGACAGCTCTCCATATCCACCTTGTAGGGATATAAAGGCATTTGACTCTGTTTGCAATTCGTTTATTGTCGTGTGCTGATAAGTAATTATTTCATCCGCTAAGGAGTTTATGTTTTTGTAGGTGTTTGCCGTTCTATCTGTCTGCTACATCTCTCTGTTAGCAGCTAACTCAGATAGTTATGGACGGATCTTCAAAAATCAACAGGAACTGAAACTAATGTCAAGAGGTGCAGAGGCGTGTTGCCATCGGACGCCAGTGCTACCCCAGCAGTGTTACCCGGTGTCACCCCGGCCGTGTAGCAATGAATGCGAAGTGCGATCTCAGCGCCCCAAAAAGTTGCGGAATTTACGGAAAGCTCATTAATAAAAATTTCTAGCAGTGCCTTATTTTGCCTGTATTTTAGGATAAAAAGTTGAGAGAACTACTACTCAAAAGGGTAAAGATTCGTTTTAACGAACTGCTGAATTTAATGGTTAGACATACACTGTTAGATAGAAAACGATAAGAAATGACACACAGACACATTTTTTCTCTCCGGAAACTTCATATTGCAACACAAATAATGCGAAACAAAAACACTATAACAAGCCCATCGGAGCTGGCGTCGGCCGTACTTACGTAGCCTGTGTGACGCCCGCACAACGATGGACGCAATAAAAACAAGGATCAGTACCATACTGAAAACGTGAAGCAGTAATACAATGGATAAGTTCGAAATTGTATGCCAAATTTGAATACATATCAGTAAGCGAAAAGACTTAATTGCGCAATTATTTAGAAAATTGTATTTCTTTCGAAGGTGATAAACATTGCACTGAAAAATGTTTACCGTTGCCCTGAGTTCGAAAGCAGCGTCGCGTCCTTGCGTCGTCACTTGCTCTTACCTCGTACACTGATCGTATAATGTTTATCTCTAAAACCAGAGGTGCCATTAGCAGAACTCGACCTACCAGCCCTAACCGTAGAAAACGAACAAGCATAATTGGATATAAAGTTTATGAACCAATTTAATCTAACCATACGGAAGCTACAAAGTATGTGTATTAGGTAAGGTTAGGTACAGCAGGAACTGGTTCTCTATACAAGCTTTCCGTTTTCATCGCGTCTATTGTTGGGCGTGAGGGATGTACCTAAACATGTCTGACGCACTCGGCGTAGCTGTAAGTGTTTTTGTTCTGCATTATTTGTGCGACAGTGTGACGTATCCCAAGGAAACAAATGTGTTGGTGTGTCATTTCTAATCATTTTCTATCTCACAGTGTATGTCAAGCCAATAAATTCAGACGTTCGTAAAACGAATCTTAACCCTCAAAAGTGCTTCAAATGCTACTATTCAATAAAAATAGGAGTCCTACATTTTGTAATACCAATTTTCAAGTATCAAAGTCGTTGTTTGTAAACAAAGGCGGTGTTACACTGCTCATAACCCTACAATTTCGGAGGCCTGCCGTCGATGTTACGCTCTTTGCTTCCTGATGTTACCCAACCTGTGTCGCATTGGAGGCCTGTGCAGCACTGGTGACAACGAAGGCCTGATTGCAACACGCCCCTGGCAGATGTTTTAATTTTGATGATGGGCGCTATAATACCCTGGATGGTGGTGCGCCGTATGCAAACAAGTGAACAATTTTGATGATGGACATAGGACGAGCAAGTACAAGTACTTTCTTGGGTGTGGTTGTGGATGAATTTAGAACTGTGGAAACTTTGAATGTGGGGATTGGTAGGAGGTATCAGTGCTGTGGGAGATTAGCGAGTGGGGGAAAAGTGAGAGCCAGCAAAAAGGTGAGAAGTTGTAAGGGGACTTTGGTAAGGTATGGCAGTTTCAAGACTTATGTATGGACTTGAATCACTATCTACTCTGTGAGTGCACAGGTTTTGTACGAGTTGGAGGTGATTCAGAACTTAGTTGGTATAGGGGTAGTTTTGGGGGCAAGAAAAGAAAGAAAGAACAGAAAGAAAAATCATTTATTGTTCTCATAAGGTACTGTGTCCAACAAGATCAGGGCACAGCACCTGAGGTTTTCATGATTAAAACTAATTTAAGAATAATACTAAACACTTGCATCAGAGAGTTATACATAATTATGGTCTGCTGAGAGTCACTGGCACAATGCCTACACATTATGATTGAGATGATAAGAGATAGGTATGTTGGCTACACAGAGTTGAAGCAAAATGAGTTTGTTTGTGGGAGTGTGAAGTACCGCCTGCAAAAAAACGACTGGCTAGAAAAAAAGAGAGTTGAGAGAATTTTTTTGTTTTGTTGTTTGGGAGCACAAATGGCAGCGTGCAGAAAACAGTCCGCTAGGGCAAGGTCAGGAAGCAAAGAATGCAACGGGAGGACTCAATAGGACTGAAATAAAACATAGCTGTGACCGCACGTAGCAAATTTACATCACATCGACGAGTCGAAGTGTTTTAGGTGTGGAGCCTCTGACCTTCGTGTATGGTTTTCTTGAACATATCATAGTATTTTTTCGATTTATTCCATTCAGTCTCCCGCTCAAGCCTAGCCAGCTACTTGAGCTGCAAAATACCAAAAAATGTTGTCGCCAAGTACAGAAAGTTCGGGTAATAGGCTTACTGTTACTGTGGTTTCTCTCGCGTACAGAATTGGCTATAATGGTGCTTATATATGTTGGTAAGGAATAGATATATTCTGTGAAGTGTACTGTGAAGTGAATATGAAGTGTAAATAAGGCTTCAATCAAGACAAAAATGTTAAATTGAGTCGCCGAACGGGAACAAATTCGGCGCTAGTGTTGTGAAAGTTTCTACCAATATGCAGTGTAATTTTCTATAGATAATTGCTAAATTAGTATATATTATCTTCATTTATTTATACGCTACAGATAAATTTTGCAATTTAAGACGATTTTTTTCGTGCTAATTTTTCGTGAGTCCTCCCGTTACGCTCTTTGCTTCCTGGCCAAGGTATAGCGAACTAGTTAACACGATTAGAGGGATTTCAAAATAGGAAGGAAAGTCGAATGTGAAATTTAAGAGATATAGACCAGCTAGACTTTTTCAAGAGTGAAAGAGAAACGGACATGTATTACAAGAAATAAAAATAAAGTCTAAAGACAGTGCAGTTAGAATTCCAGTGCACATTATATGATAAGAGAAGAGAAAATGTAGAACTAAAACTAGACTTACTACACAGTGTGACAAAAGAAAGGAAGAAAGCGGCAACAGTCGCCAGATTTTGTTTAACGTTGTCATTCTATCTTCGATTACCCAATTCAATTGCTAGCTATACGCCCGAGCAGATGGTGTCTCCCATGGTTCTCCGCACGGGAGAAGGTAAAAGCCTGGCTGGGTAGGTCGATCATTTCGATCATTGGCCTACCTCCCGAAACAGAGGGGGAAGTATTGCGAGCCTACGTAACTTTACAAAACTAGCTTCGTCAGCAGGAGCTGCGGCAAGCTGCGACATTTCCTGCGGAGAAATTATTGGGACCCATGGGTTCGTGAGACCCAGATAGGCTGCGTGAGGTTAGAGGCAGTAGGGCGGGACATGAACTGGAGTACTTTTTGGGAAAGAATAATGAAGGGGTGTTTAAACTTCGAGGTTAGGGTAGATAAAACGGACGAAGAAAGATGAGTGAAGCAAGTGTGTAAGATACACCCTGTGTGAGATCGGCTTTGTAGCGGAAATTGAGGCTGATGCAACTAGCTATAAATAACCCCTGCTTTGCAGTCACCCCCTCCCCCCTCCCCCTCAGGGGGCACAGGATAGGGCATAGGCCAAAGAGTTAGGTTAGTTAGGTTCACCTATCCTATGTTATGGTGTTTAGCGCCCCCAGGGGGTTTGTGTAGGTTACTTCAGCCATTAGCTAGGCCTTCGGAACATTTGGTTTTCGTGCCCACTTTGCTTACTTCCTGATTTCGTACTCCTACTGCTCTTACTTTTTATCTGTTCATCCTCTTCTTTCCCGACTTGCTGTGCCCATGCGCTTTGATTCAGTGTAGAACCATCCTCGTACATCGGCTCCACGTTTCTCTCTGCATACTGTATGGCCTTCCCATTTTCTCTCGAAGAAAAACTTAGTAGCCTACTGATTTATAGAGGCTTAAACTATCTTATCTGGTCATAACCATTGCAAGCACGAATGCGCAGTCTACCTCTCTACGCACAATAGAGCACGTAATTCTAGAAAATCCTAATACCGTTGGGGATTTCTTTTTCAGTCCTTGCAGACTGCAGTACCAATCCAAAAAGCTTTAAGGCCTTTTTTTGATGCATTTTGATGCGTTGAATACAATTTTACTTTTCAGTTAGAGCCACACAAATCATGACTTGCCCATTCTTATCTTGTTTCTTTGAATAACAGTTGTCTGTATAGGCCAGTGGGGACTACAGCTAGGGGAATACTGTTATTACCAAACTAATACTTCTTTAAAAGCAGAGGTTTTGTCGCTGTGAGTTTTGTTGAAAATGGCGTGTATTATAACTTTTGTTTGGTTCTGTTCTTTGCTAGCATTGATGGTCATTGCTCTGAGGTAAATGTACAAAAAAAAAAAAATAAATAAAGTCAGCTTTGACTGCACCCTCCAGCCCACTGGGAAATTCACATGCTTTGGCCAACTGGCCCCAGAGAGTAGGTACGGCTGCAGTCGACCATGGACTGGACGTTTAGAACTATGACACCATCGACAGATGGTTCAACGACGCTCCCTCCCCCTGCCCTCCCATTTCATGGCAAGGTAAGTGCTCCAACGGTAGCTGTGCATACCAAGCATGGTTGCTTACTCAGAGCAACGGGCGACACAAAGATCGTTCATCTGGCTCGGCGCTCAATCCCGGCACCTTTAGAGCTCCAGTTCACCACGCGAGGCTGTTACTTATAAATTGGGCATGAGCATGTAGACTTCTGACACTTCCTATCAAATAACTTTCATTTTCAGGTATCATAACTTCTTTTTTAGTCTAATTTTAAATTTAGCTGGTATATTCTGGAATTTTTAATCAAAAAGAGTGCTGGGAAGTTTTTTATAATATCATTATAGAGTTCATCGCCGACCTAAAAACATGGATAATGGATACGAGGCTTACTTCCTGGAAGCTCTGGAAGAGCTTGAAAGTAGGCCTATGCAGGCATTTAGTCTATTTCTTGATGTTGATTTTGTTTTGGAAGTTTTGTCCAGCATAATGCTAGATTTTAGTACGGATGAAGAGATGGATATAACCAGTGCGCCTCCTTATACCAAGCTGACGTTTTTCACTGGGATGGAAAAACTTATTACGTCACTAGTATCGACGAAAAGGGCGTCACCTACTAGTTGGAGTGTAGCTCAGGGCCTTCCTGGTTGCCTTGCTCTCCTCGAATTAACAGAGAAGTTTCGAAAGCAGTTGATCTCAACTAAGCCGCCAATCATCGAGGAAGATAAAGCATTAGTGTTGGAGAAGAAATTAGTGTCGATGATTGAAAGGGAGATCAAGAGATATACAATGGACGACATCATTATCGACCACAACGACGAAGAGTTGTTTGTTTCTTTTTTAGAAAAACGTTACCAATTTACCGATCGCCCCTTCCGGATCAAAAGGTTTATGTTCTCTGAAACTGACACCAATTGCCTCCGGTGGAGTGCGATCTTCCGTAAGCTGAAGGACAGCACAGAAAATGAAACTTTCTCTTTTGGAAGCAGGATTTGCGCACAGTGTTTTGAACCATTGGGACAGAATAGCCGAAACGTCTTCATTGTTGATTGCTGCCACCATCGCTTCTGCCACCTCTGCATCTTCCATGTTACTACATCTGCGAAGTAAGTAGGTAGTTTGCACTTATTGGCACTTAGATACAATGAAGTATTTATTAGCATTTGTTTTCCCTGAGGAGACGAAAAGTATCTGCTGCCGACACCGACTGTTAAGGGTCTCTTTAAAAAATTACCTCTGTATAATTTTAAAAGAAAATAATTTCATTTCATATCAATGACTGATTCTTGAAAGAGTTTGATCTAGTGAGGAATGTATTTCTCACAATGAAAAACCACCAACATGGACACAATTATTGTTAATAATAGACGCTTAGGAAAATAACAAAGTCATAGTAAGCGTTTCCTGAATATACTGAGAGTAACACATAACTGAGTAAGGTTAACAAACTGTCTTAGAATAAAAGCAAGTAAATCTAACCAGGGCAACCACTAAATCAATAAGTAAATGAACTAGAGTATTGTGAGAATGCAGAACGCATACCTCCGTCAATAACAGCAATGGTAAGGA
>LQNS02276498.1:14753923-14791776 GCA_001587735.2 Parhyale hawaiensis
AAAAATAGAGTGCTGGCCCGTTTTCAACCTAACCTAACCTAACCTAACCTAACCGGGTCTTGTTAGGTTAGGTTAGGTTATATACATAACCAATTTAAACAGTATCTTTGATACGGCACCAAATACAAAGATAGAGTGCTAGCCAGTGCTGGCCAGTTTTCAAACAAGACCCACTTTTTAAGTTTACCTCGTTATTTTCGTTTTGACATACATAGTGTGTTCCCCGTTATTATTACATCGACTTACACTCTAAATGTTTTACTGTAATTAAAAACAACTTTGTTTAGACAGCCAGTTTTCAGCCATCCAAATAAAGGAATGGAATGCAAAATTGTATAAGACAATCAGCGTCACTTGTGAAATGTCGATAATTCCTGCACGCTAGAATATCATTGCATGATAACACCTTCCTTAAATGAAAAATAGCTCACGGCGGGGATCATCGTACCTCATCATTACCTATGTTAACGTATAATAAAGTACTGCATAGCGGGGTTCACCGCATCTGGTCGTCACCTATCGATGTTATTATAGTAGTTCGTGGTCATACATTGGTAGGCGGGGTGGTTCTTTCTCCCCATGTCGGGCACTGAAAACTAAAATTGCATCGTATTTCAGTCGAGTGCTCTATATTGATGGGTGATTTACGGTTTCAAGTATATAGAGGATGCCCAAATTGATGAATTTCCGGTTTTAAATTAAAGTTCTGGCTATGCATAAGAACTACAACAGGTGAAACGCAACCTCTTAATGGTGGATATCAAACTATAGATGAAACTAAAGCAGTTTGGTTCTATCTCTGACCCTATCGTGCTTCCTCCAGCCGTACTTGCTATACTGCTATGCACAATCTAGACCTACGCTGATATTTATTCTTCTCATCCAATTTGCGGTAGTGATGCTCCGATCATATGTTCCTAGTTTTTATGTGATATACTTTTCTCTTCTTCTTAATTACCGTGAGAGTAGTTTTTGTTTTGTTTTTTAATATATATCAGTGCTCAAGTGTGACGACATGTAAATTTTGAAAAGCTGGCCCTGTCTGTTGTTAATTTTTTGGGGAAAAAATTTTTGCTTAACTTTAATTAGAAATGTGGTGCTAATATATTTGTTCTAATACTTTTGTAGTTTGACTTTTGACCATGATTTTATACATATTAATATTTCCATTTTGGCGACGAATATAATTGTTAGACATTCTAAGCTTCTGATATAATTGCGTCTATAATATGGGTCAATAATATTACTGGCTTCACCGCCGGATCCAAATCGAAGTGGATCAATAATTTAATACTCTCAATTTTCTAATGACAAAATTAAATCTGTGACTATTTGATTACTTATTTACTTGCGCGTTATGTTTAATAGACCTAATATGTTTTCACGCCATAATTTTCATTTACAATATCAGTCAGCTCCCTTTTATTTCTTTGCACTTTCAAACTTCCATGTAAGTACTAATTGAAATCTATTCAAACGTGTTGTTTTTAGTTCAGTGATTTAAAAATCATAATTCAGAGGAATAACTATTTTTTTATCGATCTCATCTTAAATTTAGCCAGCTGTGCTACAGGAGTACATTAATAGGTCGGCTCGATTTGAGTTAGGTCTTCCGATTGTGATTTGTTGTTCACGACCTTGGTTCCTTTCTTTTCCTTCTCCGACTCACGGTCTTCATTGATTCCTTTTCTAACTCTTCTTTCATGACTTACTGCTTTTAAGCTCAAATTTCCAGCTTCTCTTGCCATATTTTATGTCCCTTCCCTGGTTTGAACTCTAAACGCCGTGTTCTATCAAGGTGGTTTTCAATTCACTTGGTATCACAACAGCTAATCAACTTAATCATCTACCTAACATTGCAACTACCTTCTAGGAATATGACTGCTCCTACTTTCAGGCCTTCCCTTTGTTTCTTAATATAATTCTGGCCGACCCGCAAGTTGATTTGGGACTTAAGCTTCGGGTCGTATAAGAATTTTGTTAAAGCTACTGCATAATTCGCCATAAAATAGGGTTATCGTAAACTGTAAATCAACAGCTTTAAGTTAGAATTTTACAGAATTTTCCGGTGGTTAATGCATTGCGTTTGACTACGTACAGGCAATAGTCATAAGATGGTAAGGATGGCCGGTGAAATCAACCCAAATAGGATTAACTTCTCCGAATCTTCAGCCAGGTGCGCTGGCTTCGACCTGATGGGTCAAGTTTCAGGCAAAGACTACAACGTGTTGCAATTTTGTTACTCTCTCTGTCTTACTCCAACTTGTAATCTTTTATTTTTTCTTCTCCTTTGCGAACCTGCAATGCTTAAGAACTGTGTTCCTCTGTCCTTGGGTTCCCGTTTACTTTCAATGCCTTGCATAACATGATTTTCCCATAGATTACGCATAAATAAAATCATCGTATCTGATCAGAAAGCCCTTATAACAATTTTGATTCATTTCACTGTTACGGATGTTTAACGTGTTTTGCTTCTGGATGCCTGGTTGCAATGTCTAGTGTGAATTGGCTTGTATACACTGAAACGTGTTGTCTCAAATCCTGCTCGCCTTGCTGTGCACTGACGAGTACTACCTGTTTTGGGGTGCACCTGGAGCACGGCTGCTGTAGGGTTGTCTGTCGTTGTACTGGAATGAACGCTGCTTTCGAAACATTATTTTGTGTAGTTTTGGATTAACATAGTGCACATCGGTTATTCTTTAACTCCCTGTAACACCTTTTGTGGGTCGAGATGCGCAATGCAATCAAGTACAATAATTTCATTTAGCTACGATTTGTGGATAATTTCTGTAAAGTTTTGTATCGGTGCCATCTGAATTTGGAGTTTAATAGTTACACATCAGAAAAGAAAACTTTTATTGTGTGTTTTATTTCTGAACCTCTATTCAGATGCGGGCTAATATTTTGTTTTCTTGGTTAAACGAATGAAACATGATTTTAAGTTCCTTGAGTTTTTTGAATTATGGATGCATCGGGTAAGTCTGCTGACTATCCTTTTTTTGACCCGTTAGTGAAATGTATATATATATATATATATATATTTGAGTAGTTTGGGAGCAACCCTTCATTCAAACATGTTCGGTTAAAAATAATGTCATAACGTAGGTTAACGATAGCTTTATTTATTTTCTCTAGCACAAACCACAGGAACTAGCCGCGTTCTTAAGTTACACGGAGAGTTACCAGCCGCAACAGCGAGGGGCAATCCTGTCAAGTGATTGGCTCCTCATGTACACCGCGCACCAATCAGTAACCGGCCAGCAACACACTACGCGCTAAAAAGCTTATATATAAGAGACAATTTCTTCGCACTATCAGATTTTAATTCGCTTCCACCCANGATGGTTGCTGATGGTGTTGTATTATGCAGCGTACCTTGAAAAAATTCCTAATTTACGAGCCGTGAAGTTTATTCTCGTGTTTAATAGGCATCAATTAAGGTATGTGATGTAGTGGAACTTTGTTTAGAAGTGAGCAGCATGCGGAAACTGCTCGTGTGTTAGCAGTTTACATTCTAAATGGGCCTATGTGTACTTTAGGTACATGTTACAGGGAGTAAATGTCACCAAACATTGCACGCAATGCCTAGCCAGTAAGTGAATTGAATCAGTCACACATTAAATGGATAGGCTTGTTTTAAGTCATGTTAGGCTAAACCAAGTTCTATTTGTTTATTTTAGGGTAATGTTAAGGAGATGCGTGAATAACTATACGAGTGTACGACGTTCATTTTCTAATTTATGACATATGTTCTCAGTAAAGATCAAGTCAACTTAAACAGTACCCTCAACTTGGAGACCCACACGCACTGGTTTGTGCTGCAGGTATAGTCCCATTGCCCCCAGAGGAGTAAGTGCGGCTGCAGTTGACCACGGGTCATCAAGAACTATGGCACCAAATTTGACGGAAGATTCAAATGACTCGCGAAACCCCCACCACCTCATTTCTAAGGAAGGCAAGTTCCACCACGGCGCACTGCATGCACACAACTGCTGAGTCAGCATGCCTAGACCAGCAAAGAGCTTGCGTGCCTGGGTTGGCATCGAACCAGTGAAGTCAAAGACTGTGAGCTGCGAACGGAAGAATGCGTTCTGACCTGACATAACCGAGCCTAGCCGTACCTAACCTAACCTATGCTAAAATAACCCTTGCTGCACCTAAATTACTATGACATAACATAACTTTTAAGCATACCTGACTTAAATTAACTCTTTTCTGATACATCTGATTCATTCACTTATTACCTAAGCATTACGCTGGGTTTTCCTTATTGGTTGTAACATAGACACATATTGTATGTAGACACTGATCAGTAGATACTAGAAATTGGTGGCACATTACACCTACAGCAAATTAGGTTTAAGAAATGTTGAGACACTCTACGTTCAAATAAAGTCACAAAATGTGAACAATATGTTCGCATACCCTTGACGATGCATTTACATTGTACTCACAGTATTCCGATATTCTATAAATAATTGAATGGTTTCGATGTATAATGAGTGCCCCGCAAATTAACTTACAGATTAAATATTAAAAATAAATGATAGTCAAACTACTTCAGAGGAGACCATTTAGAGCTATTTCTATTTAAAAACTACAAGAAAATAAAAGGTTTTAAACGTTGTAACCGCGCAGGATTGTGCTCCTGGCGCTTTTGTATGTTTAACCGCTCTATGCCGGCGCATCTGTATTGAAGGGATGTGACGATGGCAACATTTATTTTTTGCTCATGGGACCCGACAAAGGCGGCGGTATTCAGCAATTTCTTATTCCTTAAATACCAATCCTAAAGCTTATTTTCACTAAATTTCACAATCATTTATGTAATCCTAACAACACCCGAAATTTTCTAGAGCCAATAGTCAAATATTCTTTTTTTTCTGTTCCAGAACGCATATTTTCTTTCAATTTTCATTGTGTGTTAACGTAGGTAGTACGGACTGGTCACGGCCGTATAGTATCAGTGATGTGGTGTTCGCGTAAGTGTCCTCGTGCACTCTTTCCCTCTTTTTAACTTAATTGCCCTAGTGCTCTTCTCCTTGCTAAGGAACGTCTGTTTTTCCTTCATCGTAGGAGACTCCTTCTTCTACCAGTTTTCTCGTGTTCAAATATTTTTTTCCTTGCAAGTTTCGACCGGGTTTCCCTTTGCTCTTACTTAGGGTAACATGTCTAGTACCCGTCCACTACGCTAGTAGCCGTCCACTTGGCATTAAAAACTTCCTGTGTGAAAACTAGCAGTGCTAGAAAGCTGTACATAGGCTTAAAGTGTAGGTTAAGGCCGTCCATACACTATCCGGTATACCGGACAGGTACGCCTGAACAGTCATACCGGACAGGTATACCTGAGACCTGATGAGCACACACACTCTTCAGGTATACCTGACAAGTCTATCAGTTAAACATGGATTCTCGAGGCGACGAGTCGGATTTACTCGCCTTGTTGGCTGTTTCTTACGTAATATCTAAGAAACAGAGAAGGAAACGAAAGCAATGGTGTAAACAGTGGATGGAAAGAAAGAATAAGTTCACCCACATAAATTTGCTCAGCGAATTAAAGGAAGAACCATCCGATTTCAGTAATTATCTGCGCATGAAAGAATCAGTGTACAACGAGTTGCTGTCACTGATATACCCCTTTATTAAGAAGAAAGACACGCAAATGAGAATAGCTTTAAACCCACACGAAAGGTTGACTGCAACTTTGAGATTTCTAGGAACCGGACAATCATATGAAAGTTTCAAATATTCAACTAGGATCTCACCACAAGCTCTTGGACGGATCATTCCCGAGACATGTGAGGCTTTGTACAAAGTTCTGCAGAAGTACATGAAGGTGGGTCTTGTTTGTTTGTTATTCTTGCCTAATATAATGTTTAGAAACCATCAATATAACTTTGCAACAATACATTAAAGAATGAAAAATGAAAATCATATATTAAGACAGTAATTTCTATTAATTGCCTTATTTGATAATACATAAGTATAGCACACTTTATGAAATACAAATAATAGAAAACGTAAGTTGTTGTTTTATCAAACTTGAACATTCCAACATCACATATTCTGAACTGAATAAGACACATGTCAATAAACAAAAAATAAGGATTAACGTAAAGTTCACTTAATCATAACTCAACGAGTAACACTTTCATATTCAACAATATGAACAATTGCAAGAATGATCACGAAGGCAGAAATAGAAACAAAAGAGTATTTTCTTCGGGTGTGCACTCATTCATATCCTGCAGTGAAGTGTGAGAAAAACGTTGCAGCTGTTTCTGCACTGTTCTGGGAAGTGGTGTTTTGTTCATGTGGAGGACTCGATGTAGAAACAGGTGTGAAATGTTGAGGATTTGGTGTAGAAACAGGTGTGAATTGTTGAGGATTTGGTGTGGGAACTTGCGGGTAATGTTGTGGGATTGGTGTGGGAACTTGCACGTAATGTTGTGGGCTTGGTATGGTAACTTGGCTGTTAAGAGCGCACATTTCTGCTTCAAATAATACATCATTAATCTTCTTTTCAAACATGATGTGCAGGCGCTTGTCTTTAATGCTCCTCATTTTCGTTGTTACGGTTTTGCCCAATAGCTCACAACAGTCAATTGTTGATTTAGGTCGCTTGAAGTACTCCTGAACAGTGGACAATATTTCACTTGACATATCAGCATTGTATTTCGATTTTTTATTGGGCCCAGGCCGAGAAATGTCAATCGACGTTGAACGCTTATTCTCTCCCATTTCGTCTTCTCCACAAACATTTACTGTCAAATTACTTTCTTCCGAACAAGAGGCATCAACGTTAACCTGAAAGAAAGGATTATTATTTTATTGTTGCGCACTACTCGATACAGTGTCCATGTGAACAATTAGTTACAAGTATGTTTGGTAGTTAACAGTTACATTACTTTAATATTATTTTCATTTTTCCAGGTTCCCAAGTCTGAAGAAGAATGGAAAGAAATAGCAAAGGATTTTGAGAACCGATGGCAATTTCCACACTGCCTGGGAGCCATGGATGGCAAACATGTTGACATAATTCCCCCTAGAGACTCAGGTTCCTTTTTCTTCAATTACAAAGGCAGACATAGTATGGTTCTACTTGCAATTGTTGACGCAAACTACAAATTTCTGCTCGTGGATTTTGGAACGAACGGTCGCTCATCTGATGGTGGTGTACTGCAAAATACTCTTTTCTATGAGAGGTTAGTGCAGAAAAAGCTACACATTCCTCAGGATGAAGACGTTAGTGAAAAGTTTAGAGATATCTCCTATGTTTTCGTCGCAGACGACGCGTTCCCGCTGACAAATGAGATTTTGAAACCATATAGACAAGCAAATCTCGATTCTGCAAAGAGGGAGGTGTTTAACTACCGGTTATCGCGCGCGAGACACATAGTTGAAAACGTGTTTGGCATTCTTTCATCAAGATTTCGCATATTTCACACGGCAATAAATTTAGAACCACATAATATTGAAAAGGTTGTGATGGCAGCTTGCGCTCTTCATAATTTCCTGATGGATAAACAATCTACAGTATATGCCCCTCCAAGTAGCTTGTATCGAGTGAATTCTGATGATGGAAATATTGTGTCAAATCGCTGCGATAGTGCAGATTCAAATATGAACCGTCTGCAACGTTGCGGTCTAGGAAGAATTTGTAAAAATGCCAAGGAAGTCAGAGAACAGTTTGAGGATTACTTCATGGACGAAGGAAGAGTGCCATGGCAAAACAAGCACGTATTGAGGAACAAACAAAGTTGATGTAATTATAAAGTAGCATTTCAGTACATATTGTATAACAAATAGCTATTTCATTTTTACCTCATCATTGCTATTTTCAGGAGAGAGATTTGAAACCGATGGTCTAGGAATATCTTGATTCTTTAAGAAAGCCAATTGACTGAAATACCAAAGAGTAGGCTTGTACACATCGTCTGTTGATGCGCCAGATTTACTTGAGGAGTCGATTTTTTTGCTCCTTTCTAGCATTGGACCTAAGATTGTTAATTTTCTTTTTAACAGCATCGACATTGGCCTCAGGATCTATATCCGGTAATTTCGCTAATAATTTCTTGTAAGCTGCATTTCTCTTGTCTCTGTCATGGTACTCATCACATTTGACTTTCCATAAACATGGTTCACTTTTGTACATATATATCAATAAATTCACTGATGATTTCATTACTTTTTTTGGACATTTTAACAATAGATAGTGGTATGAATAAAAGTAAAGTTTCAACTGTAAAATAAAGTCAAATTATTAGTAAGTTTTCCACTGTAAAACAAAGTTTTACTACAGCGTTTAGCCAAAACATATAGAACCTACCACTAGAAGTCAAGTTAATAACGGAGACCTTTTCAGGTATGCCGGATGGAACCGCCATACACACATCAGGTTTACTCGCCTGTCCGGTCGAAAGAATTAAATTTTCATACATTGTCCGGTCGCCTGAAAGCCACTTGATAGGTCAGTTTTTTCCGCCACACACTATCAGGTATACCTGTCCGGCATGACTGTTCAGGCGTACCTGTCCGGTATACCAGATAGTGTATGGCCGGCCTTAGGCCGGCCATACACACTTTACCGTAATTGCTGCATACACATTTACCGTAATTGCTGCATGCACTCATGCCCTGACTGCGGTAGCCCAGCGAGAAGCGACCTCGGAGGCCGCAGTGTCTCCAGCGCACTTCGGAAGAGGTCCAGGTGACGTTGCTCACGTCACCCCACGTGTGTGGAGTCACTCTGCTAGGGGTCTTCTGTGGTGCCGCAGTTTGCGACCAAAGAGAGAGCCAGCAGCGAATTATCTCCACAGTGCACGTAAACGTATGAACTCACGCATGAATCAGTGCCGCGCTTGTCGCTGCCATGCATGGCGCAACTCAGCGCCTAAATAGAGAAGAGCTTATACTCTTCATTGCTCAAAAGGACTTGAGTATTTTCTGATATTTAAATGATGTTAGTAGGTAATCTTTTTCATTATAGTATTATTTTTCATACTATATTGATACATACTGTATCAATAACCTTATTTCGAGGGAGTGGATTGAAATTTATTCGCACTATATACCTAGATCACGCATTAAATTATCTTCTCTGAGCACTTGATGAATCCTGTTGCCAGGAAGTGAGGTGCTGCAGCCAATCTTGAACCAACTGATACGGCTTGGCAAAATCGTGTGTTTTCTTTACTGACAAAAGTGGAGAAATCTTTTCCAACAAATAATAAAATTGCAGAACAGGCATTCTCACGCATGCTTCCATCATGATAAAAATTACTTTTCCTAAGCTCTCGGCATGAATTTACCTCAGCCGTCGTTAGGGAAAAGCTGCATTTATGTCTTGGAGCTATACACAAAAAGCATGCATCCATACTACAAAGGAAAACTCTTCAGCAAAAAAAAAAGAAAAGAAAAAGAAAACATCAGCATTGAAGTACTTTTTTGCGGTAGAGTTTTCTTTCCATGTGCGGATACGTGTTTCTGCATACAGCTCCAAGACATAAATGCATCTTTCCCCTGACGATGGTTGAAGCAAATTCATGCTGAAAGCTTGGGCTAATTAATCTCTGTCTTGAAAAAATCATTATTATCATGATGGAAACATAAAATGAACCAAGATGTTCCTAAAATCGCTTTCACGATAAATCATCCAATTATCCCTGTTCATTAACAGTTCTCTGCAGACATTGTATAAAGCTCCCTTAATCTTCTTCCGGATGCAGTCAATCTTTCACAAAAACTTCTTTGTTATTATTTCGTATTTTATCGATACGAAGTAAGACGGTTGCACACCACAGCAAGCTCTTGCCATTACTGAAGTGTTGACGCGGTCGCCGCAGCCCGTGGTGAGTGTTGCAAGCGTACCAGGACACCCTGTGGCCGCATGGACTGCATGCAGCAGTTAGTGCAGCAATTGCTGCCAGTGTATCACCCCCTTTAAGGCTCCCCTACACTAACACGAGCCACGAGCCGAGCCTGAAACGCGCAAACCGCGCCGGGAGCCAGTTTTTGTAGTGTGTGGCCATCTTCGAGCCGATCCGCAAACCGCACAATCAGGCTCGTGGCGCGGCTCGTGCTGATCTGGCTGTTCCAGATATTTTGCCTGGCTCGTGCTGATCTGGCTGTTTCAGATATTTTGCCTGGCTCGTGGCGCCGCTCGTGTTGGTCTGTCTGTTCCAGATATTTTGCCTGGCTCGTGCTGATCTGGCTGTTCCAGATATTTTGCCTGGCTCGTGGTGCCGCTCGTGTGTGGTGATAGCATCGCACGTGGTCAGCATTATGCAAGAAGGCCGGTCCACACCGTGCAGTAAACGATGAAACTTCTACCGTTGTTACTACAATTTTAAACACACGTTTTCATTTTTTGGAAACTTGAGTTTCCACATTGTGCAACACGAGCGTTTCGAGCATGTTGGGAACTCATTGCGTTATTTTGAAACCTAGAGTGCAAGCAACTACAGGAGAGAGCTGGGTATTATGGCACGACTACAGCCCTTCTCAGCCATATTTAGTTTTTTTTTTTTACCTCCGTCAAGGAGGTTGTTTATGTAGGGTTTGTCAGTCTGTTATTCTGTTTCTACGTCTGTCTGTCTGTCTCGTTGTCTGTCGCCAAGATAACTTAAAAAGTTATAAACGGATGTTTACAAAATATACAGGGATAGTAAGGCATGTTAACAGTAACAGATGATTAACTTTCGGTGAAAATCCGTTCATTTGTATGTGTATCCACTTTTCTTAAGGTCATAACTCAAAAAGTTATGAGCGGATTTTCATGAAATTTACATCAGTTGTGTGGTATAATGGAATGAGGGAATGACCAGCTTTTCGTGATATGTTTGTTCTTTTCTCTGTTTTTCTTTGTTTGATTTTAGGTTTGTTAGCACAATAATTCAGAAAGCTATTAAAGGATTTTTATGAAATTTACAGGAGTTATTTCTAACTCTAGAAGATACAAATGATTTAACTTTGGTGATGATTGCTGTGTCCGTTTGTGTGTTTGACTTATGTTTGTCATAATGTTTGTCAGCGGCATAACTCAAAAGTTGTGAACGGATTATCAAAAAATTACAGAAATCGTTAATACTATCAAAAGGCGCGAATGATTAGATTTTGGTGTACATACGAAGAAAATCATAGCTTCAGATATATTTGAATTTTTCCTGACCGCCGCCCTACTTGGCGGTGATCAGCGCTCTGAAAGTGCTCTCTAATTTCTAATATATTTAGGTAGAATGGAGCGTTTCAAGAGTCACCCGTCGAGATATTTAACTTTGAAGTTTTGTTTTTCTCTAGGGAAACAACTTGCAAACTAATGCTCGTCTCGCGTAGAGTGTATGGAGGTAGAAAGACCGAGTCAAACCTAGCAATCTCACACGAACTGTACACTCGGCTCGATGAGCGGCTTCTGGCTCATATAGTGTAGTCATAGATGTCCACACACTACAAAAACTGGTTCATGTCAGCCGTGGCACTGCTTCCGGGCTTTGGCTCGGTTCGTTGTGCGTGTAGTGAGTGTATGGAGGCCTTTATTCTAATTCAGTGAGGTAAATTTTATATTTTTGAAAACACAAACATACTGGTGATGCCGCAGATGTGATTGTTTTAGGCACGTCAACGAGATGAATTTTGCCACTCGTGAAGGAAAATGATATTTTGGGAGAAATTGATGGAAAAAAGACGCATTGAAAAAAGTCCACAAAGTACATTTAAGGGTAAAATTTTACTTTCACTTACACATGTTTTTTTGAATTTTTGTTGCTTTCACTATGTAAATTGGGTCAATTTAAGACAATTTACATGAATGACGTTTTCGTCGCAAATGCTTAGTTTTTGAGATATTAGACTTTGAAGTTCCCATTGTTTTCCTATGGGAGAAAATAGCCGATGTCCTCACAGGCTTGCTAACAACCTAAAAGGAACCAAACCTAACCTTACCTAACCTTACGTTACCTTACCTAACCTTATCTAACCCAACCTTACCTGACCCAACCCTAATTTCACTTGTATGGGATCGCTCGGTATTTTCTCCCATAGAAAAACAGTGGGAACTTCAAAGTCATATATCTCGAAAACTAAGCTTTTGCAACGAAAACGTTATTCATGTAAATTGTCTTAAATTGACCCAATTTACATACTGAAATCAATAAAAATCATGAAAATCATGAGTAAGTGAAAGTAAAGTAATACCCATTTAAGGCCTATTTTATCGATGAAGAAAAGTAGTGCTAATGACGCAAATTCCATTACTCGGTGTCAGATATGCAAATGAAGGTTCAAATTGCGGCATTTTCCAATAAAAGTGAATACTGAATAAAATCACGAGTAGAAATGTTTCGTAGTCGATTGACAATGTACTCATCTATTTACATAACTAACGTTTAAAGTTTTCAAAACAAATGTACTAGTGAAGCATAAATAAACCCTTTCTTATACTACTACTACTACGCCCTCTCGAATCCGAATAAACAAAATTAATCTATCGAATCATCTGTTAGAAGTTTAAAGGCGGAAACCTTTCGGTTGCTCTACGGAAGGATTTGGTTTGCAATACTTTCCCGACAATGCGAGTGTTGTATCTTATTACCTAGATGCGATGCCCAACAAGGTTAATGGGCACAGCACCCTGAGGTTTTCATTCTTAATAATAACATAAGAAATATAGAACGCCTCGTGGCGTAAGACCATCATTCGCGCTGGAGGTAAATTCAACGCCGTCATTTTTTATAGTCAGCTAATCCTAGTTTTTTGGCATGGGTCACATCTAGGTCGACCCACCGAGCTCCGCGCAAAAAAAAAAAAATACAAACATTTCTCAACTCCTTCTAACTGCTCTTGGGTGAACTGACATATATATAAACTTAAATCTTCAATGAATACATTAGCACCTCTCCCTTCGTTCGTGGGTGAAAAAAGTTTCGAATGGATCTTCAAGAAAATTAAAAAAATTGTTTATGAAAGGCACCAATGATTAGCTTTTGGTGTTGATACAGAGAAATTCATAGTTTCAGTGCCAATTTGAATTTTTCATTTCCGTTACCTTGATTGGCAGAGGTATGCGCTCTCAGAGGGCTCTAGTACTTAATAGAATTCAAAACGTGCCGGTTTACGCTCGAGTGACGCAATATTGAGCCTTTACCCTACATAATTAAGTTTATTTTTCAATCAAACCAATAAAAAACACCTTCGTGTATTAATTTGTATATATTCGCTAGTGGACCCGTGCGTGAAAAAAATTCACGCAATAATCGGTGTGTTCGCTCAATGTAAATTTACACCGGTGCCAAAGGATTCGGCAGGGTTGGGACGGAGGCCTTGGACCTGTGGGCGTGGCTCCCGTGTCGCATAGATGAGTCTTCTCGCTCCATTGGTAGCACATCTTTGTTCTTGGGACTGTAGTAGTCTCGTGCATCTTCTACGTTCTCTCTCTAATCTCCTTCTTCCACGTGCGTCTTCCATTGTCAGGGGCAGCAGTAAGATCTTTAGTAAATGCTGCAATAACCTTGCCTACAACTCCAGTCAGCTTATAGCGTACCGTAGCCATGATACTGCCTTCCAAGCTCAAATATCTGCTTGATTGAAGTATGTACTGATATTTTGGCCTATGTTTCTTAAGCAGCGGACACAAAATTTATAAATAAATACATGAAGCGTTTTACTATACTATAGGATAGGTTAGTTAGGTTCGTCCATCCTATGTTATGGGGCCCGGCAACCTCAGGGGGCTCGTGTAGTTTACCTTAGCCATTAGCTAGGCCTTCGGGACGTTTGTCTTTCGTGCCCAGTCTGCTTCTTTCTCTATTCCCTACTCCTACTTGCCCATGCTTTATTCTGTTTTTCCTCTTCTTTTCTGACTTGCTGTTCCCATGCGCGTTGATACAGTGTGGGAACACCTTCGTGCATGGGTTCCCCATATTTTTATCGTCATACTGTAAGCCACTTGCTTCTTCCTCTGTTAGATCGCCATTGCTGTGGAGACGGAGGCTTGAACTACTCAATATAATAATTCTATTAGCGCGGGCAGCCACCGAGTCTTACTTTTATAACTTTCTCCAAACATCGAAACATATGTTTGCTCTCAATTCATCACGCATAAATTCAGTAGTTGATCAACGAAGCACAGACGAAGCGATGATTTTTCACTGGGCGGCAGACACAATTATTTCTATCAGCATGCTGTTTTCCTTTGAAGAGAGTTTTCATTCCAACGGAAAAACTAAGATATACTATAAAGACTTTTTGTTCAGTAGCTAGGATACGCGACGGGGAATTAATTTAATTCAGTAATGCTTTGTTACTTGCTAATGTACAAGTTTTTCTCCACTTCTTCTAATGTGGGGGACGATTGTACTGCTTAGATGAATTGGACGGGGGAACACTCATCACTTATGACAATTTTTTTGCCTTCGGTAGAGTATCCTCCCGAATTATATATTAGTAACGAAAGGATGTTAAATAAAGACGGGTCTTCAAAAATTCCTCACAGTCATTTTGGACAGCGCGGACACTCTAGCTAGTATACATGCTCTTCATTTATGTATTTGATTAAGAGCTTCAAGTTTTGAAATTAACTAAATTTTGACACTATTGTATGAAATGCTCATAGGCGGTTCAGCTGTACCGTTCGTCGATACTGATGACACTGATGATCTCGTTCTTGGATGCTGATGTCACTTGAGTCTTTCCGTTACATTCTTTGCTTCTTGAAAGTAATTCTCTGACGTCCTGGCTAGTACGAATTTTTTTAGTCCCGTGAAACCCCCCTTTGCTGTCTGTTTCCCTAGCTTAAGCCACTACAAGTTCACGCAAAATTATTTTAATAATGGTAAGTTTTAAGAGGTTAATCTAAACAGTTTCATTATGCCGGAATCTCATATGCATTCGCATGATCAATTGGTAGCGAGGATGAGCAGCTCAGTCGTCGTCCAGAAATATACCTATTTAAACTCTGTAGCACAGATACGGTAGCATGAGAAATTTTCGAGAAAGTTTCTCTTGCCATCGATCAAAATTGGTGTTAGCATTGCTTTTATTTTACCAAGTCACTCAGATTTCAAACGGTACGTAGCAGTTAGGCCGTGTTCACACGTCCCTCATTTCAACGCGTTCAATCACGAAAATGAACACACGCTGTGCTTCAAGTTTGTCTGTCGCTATCCACACGTAGAAACGACCTTCATTCAAATGAATGACTCCACGCGTAATTCAGATATGATCTGTTTCTTACATTTTCGCTTATATTTTGCGTCGGTTTGAAGTCACATTCGTATCCTACGATCTTTCAGTCTAGTTTTAATAGGAACACCTATTTCTAATATATTTAAAGCCTGATGAACCGATAGCAGGGATGTCAACAGAGAGCGATCAGCCTGCTTCCAAATCCAAGATGGCGTAAGTACTCCACCACATTTTCAGTTTTCCTGCGTTATACGGGAGTATAGTAATTCCAATCATTAAAGAGCATTTATGTCGACATATTTATAATTTAAAAACGCTATAGAGGATAAATTCAGTGTTATAGGTTCTGTTCAAAAAAGGGACGTGCTTCATCCTTCAGTCTCCCACATTTGTTGTAGCTCCTTTTATCAAAACACCTTGTCTCACCTATCAGTTTAACTGAATGCGTTACGATGAGGGACGTGTGAACACGGCCTTACAGCAGTAGCTCTGAACACCCCTCAGGAGGCATAGGATGGGTCAAAGGCCATAGGGTTAGGTTAGTTAGGTTGGTCCATCCTATGTTACGGGGAGCAGCGCCCTCAGGGGGATTGTGTACCTTAGCTATTAGCTAGGCCTTCGGAACGTCTTGTCTTTCGTGTCCACTTTGCTTCCTTCCACTTTAATGCTCCTATGCGTCCTCTCCTTTTCCGACTTGCTGTTTCCATGCTCATTGATCCAATGTGAGAACACCTTAGTGCATTGGTTCCCCGTCTCTATAGGCATGCTTCATGTCCCTTATTTCTTCCTCTGTTAGAACACCTTAGTTGTAGCGATGGAGGCTTAAACTATTCAATAATCTAATCTAACCTTCTCTGAGCAAGACCAAGAACTGTCGTAGACGAGAAAGATAACTTCTGACTCTAATTATTGAATAACTTTCATTTTCAGGATTCATAATTTTTAAAATTAATTTCAAATTTAGTTTTTACATTCTTGATAGTTTTAGTCAAGAGGAGTGCTTGCATTATTTTATTATATATTACTGTAGAGTTTATCGAAAACTTGAAATATGGCTAATGGTTTCGAGGCTTATTTCCTGGAAGCTCTGGAGGAGCTTGAAAATAGGCCTAAGCGGGAATTTTGTCTGCAGTTTGATATTGATTTCGTCCTGGAAGTTCTATCCGGTATAATGCCAGATTACAGCCTGGATGGAGAAATGGATATAGGCCGAATGTCACCACATACAAAGTTGAAGTTTTTCTATGGGATGGAAAAACTTATCACGTCTTTGGCATCAACGAAAAGAGTATCACCTACTAGTTGGGCAGCAGCTCAGAACCTTCCGTGGTGCCTTGCTCTTCTGAAATTAACAGAAAAGTTTCATGAGCAATTGATCTCAACTAAACCTCCAATCATCGAGGAAGATAAAGCAGTAGTGTTGGAGAAGAAATTGGTGTCGATGATTGAGAGGGAGATCAAGAGATATACAATGGACGAGATCATCAACGACGACTGGAACGAGGAGATGTTTGTTTCTTTTCTAGAAGAACGTTACCAATTTACCGATCGCCCCTTCCGGATTAAGAGGTTTATGTTTTCTAAAGCTTACACCAATTGCCTCCGGTGGAGTGCGATCTTCCATAAGCTGGAAGACAGCACAGAAAATGAAATCCTCTCTTTCGGGAGCAGGATTTGCGCACAGTGTTTTGAACCATTGGGACAGAATAGCCACAACGTCTTCATTGTTGATTGCTGCCACCATCGCTTCTGCCATCTCTGCATCTTCCTTGTTACGACATCTGCAAAGTGAGTATTCTCTACTTAGATACAATAAAACAAGTAAAATCATTTCGTTTGCCTAAAGGGCCCTAAGGAGCCAAGTTATTTAGGATCACCCATGTACTATTCGGGGGTATAGTGGCGCAGCTAGGAACCCGAAGGTTACCTACGCACCATAGGGAAATCCCAGAGGTAACCTAAATCTTAACTAGCCTTTCGAAACTGATTTCTCTCTGGCCCACTTGGCTTCACCTTCAAGGTTTCTTCTTACCACTAACGAGCAAAGTGAGGTAGGTGAAAATGTTTATCACCCGCAAACGATGTGAGAGAGGTGATAATGTTTTCGTTGAATATTTGTATATCTATTTGCCTGTCCGCACAAAAAGAGGTAGAATGAGTTGAGCAATGTTTATATTTTTTTGCTGGGAGTCTGGTAGGTTGACCTAGATGTGACCCATGCAAAAAAAAAATAGGATTAGCAGGCCATCGAAAATGACGTCGATGAAGTTTGTTTACTGTCCACCCAAAAAGAGGCAAAGAAGGAATTGAGTCATTAAAGAATTTTTTTCATGCAGTTATGTGGGTTGTCTCAGATTTGAAAAATAGCAAAAATTTTGAGTTTGCTGGCCATCAAAAATGACGGCGGGAAATCTGTAACTCCAGTCGCGAAGAGGCAGAAGGAGTTCAGCAATGTTCATAAAGATAGAATAAGCTGGCCAACAAAAATGATTGCGTTGCATTTGCCGCCCACCGTGTGTGATGGTCTTACGACACGAGGCGTTCTAGTTTCGTTCTGCATGTGCTTTCTTCCTCTGTAAGATCATCTTTGTTGAGGAAACGGAGGCTTAAACCACCCAATATTATCAATATTATAAATAAAAATGAGGTAGATGGCGGCTGTGCATTTGGTTACCCGCTTTCATCGAAATTGCTTTCTAGCGTGCTAAAATCCTTGGCTATCTAGTTAGTTCTATGACTATCTGCTTGATCTGCTTGGGTTAGTGAGGTCCGCCTTTTCTACGAGACCAGGAATAGCGCGCCAGGGAGCTACCTTAGCCCTAAATAAAGGCTTCTGGTACATCTGTGTTGGGCGCCTACTTTGATTGTTTCCATTTTATTTTCCGGCAGGAAATGTACGCTATATTCTCTTCTTCCCTACTAGCCGTACCTCTGTACTTGTTGATCATGTGTGCGAACACAGTTGTTTATGGGTCCCACGTTCTCTTCACACACTCCCTTTGTCCTTTCCTTTTCTTATCTAACGGTTCCATTGTCTTGTCCAATGAGGCTTAAACTAATCCCCTTGTCATGAGTCACAATTGTCAAGTATAACAGGCAACGATTGCTTAGAACAATAACCATTAGTCATACGATCAGAACGATAGGATAAAATTATAACCGTTTGTTACACATCGAAAAAGAATGACTAAAAACATAACCGCATTTGTCACACGTCGATAGTGCCTGGTGAAAATAATAATAACTAGAACACTCTGAAAGAGCGCATACCTCCGCCAAGCGAAGCAACGGTACCAAAAAATTCAAATTGGCTCTGAGCCCATAATTTTCTTTGTATAAACTCCAATATCTAATTATATGTGCCTTTTGATAGAAATGACAGCTTGTGTAATTTTCTTGAAGATCCGTTCCTAACTTTTTAAGTTATACTGCTAACAAACCACCCACGTTAAGACAAACATTAGTCAAAAAAAAAAAAAACGAACAAGCCAATCTGCACCAAAATATAATCATTTATGTCTTTTAACATTACTAATAACCCCTATAGATTTCATAAAGATATATTCATTATTTTTTGAGTTATTGTGCTAACAAACATAAAATTAAAAACAGTGACAAACGAACGAACGAACAAACGGATCATTACCAAATTTTGGTTATTTACTCTTTGTTATATACCTAATAACTCATGTTAATTTCATAAAAATCCATCCATAACTTTTTGAGTTATGGCATTGAGAAAATTGAGGCAGACAAACAAACAAACGCATAGACATTTCTTCACCAAAAGTTAATCATCTGTGCCTCATAACATACCTAACAATCCCTGGAAATTTCTTCCAAATCGGTTCATAACGTTTTGGGTTACATTGGTGACAGACAGACAAAGCGACAGACAAACAGACAGACGAACAGACAGACGACAAACACGACGAAAACATAGCCTCTTTGGCGGAGGTAATAATAGTTACATGCAAGGGAGAGTTCGTTGAAATAAGCATGTGTGCATAATTTCATGATGTCACTATTGTACACCCTAATTGTTTCACTCCTACCCTCTTCTCTGGTCTCTATGAGCATAACTATTTCTACACACAAAGAGGAATAATTATCCTTCAAATTGCAGGGAGTGCCCAGCCTGTTGGAGAAAAATCCAGAACTACATTAGTGCGGAGCTCTTCTTCGAATTGCACACTCACATACATGGCTAATCTCAACATCTCTTCTTGCTCCTCGTAATCTAGCGATCATGTGGAACGTTAGCTAACATCGTGTGTGCAATTTAATTTAATTCATGAACGGCAACCAGTTCATGTAGAGAAGCGTGATACGCATCAAGATTGATGTACGCGATTGAATTCATGTACGACAACCAGCTGTTGTAATCCTGGAAGAAAAGCTGGACGTTCGGGAGCATTTATATTGGCAATTAAATTCTAGCATGAAAAGAAATGTTGCAGATGCAACGATGTGCGCAGCTTAATTCTCCCAGCAACTTGCTCGTGCTGCAACCATGTTCGGTAGAAACGTGACGTAGTAATCAACGTACCTGTCATCGAACGAGTTTTAAATCACGAGCCCCCATTTGAAAACTATGGTCGCTTATAAATTTTGCTAAAGAGAATCCGAAGACTGGATTACGTGATATCCGTGAAAATTTGATGACGGAGTTCTATTGAGAAAATTTTCAGCCTGCCGACTCGTTTTTATCGAAAACCACTAGAGAAGCAACTAAGACACACAGCCTGGTCTATTAATCGGGTTATTGAAAATAAATGTAAAATTTGACACAATTTCGCGATATTATGTGAAGTTTAAAAACTAGATCGTCCAGGGAGAACTGGCAGATGATGAAAGCAGGCAATCCTATACTACAGTGTGTGTACATTAGAATAGGGTAAGAACTATTTCATAGGCAGAGATTAAGTGAATATTAGACGTAAGAGGAGAAAACTCGTTTGTATGAAGTAGTATGGGGTAAAAATAATGCCATCCCGTGAAATCTGACAAATGGTGGTAACAAGAAGGGGAAAAAATGCTCATAAACCTGGAGATGGAATAAATTGAATACCATGATGTGAGTTCTCGCCGAGGTGAAAATTAGAAAAACTGCTCTGCTATATTATGTCCTGCAAAGCATGCTAGAAGACTATGCACATTGCACCAACTTTCAAATTGTGTACCATTCAGTTTATTTATTCTCATATAGTTAATATTAGGTTGTATTGCTTTGCAGAGTCTTAAAATAAAAATTAAGGCGAAAACTAACGATCTAAAAAACATATTTACTGATAAGCTAGTCTATATTAAAAATGAACGTTTCGGCTCTTCGGCCATCATCAGCAATCTGGAATCAATTCAAATGCATAAAAATCAACATAGCAATATGATTGCCGAAGAGCCGAAACGTTCATTTTTAATATAGACTAGCTTATCAGTAAATATGTTTTTTAGATCGTTGGTTTTCGCCTTAATTTTTATTTTATTCTCATATAGTTTTGCAGAAATCTATGTTTCCTTCAGTCCTGTCAATGGTAGAATTCTCAATAATAGAAGTCCCCTATTTTACAATTAATTGACTAGTTTTATCGTCATCCTCTAATGGATGCCCGCACTAGAGATCCTACTGGGAAAGTATCCCAAAATAAGCACGTCTCCCCGTGTACCGCCGGGAAATTCCAGCTTTGGTATGTTTGTGAAGCCCGAACATTGCAGATTATCTCCTGCACGAGCACACTAAGTTAGGTACACTTCCGTCAGAGCACGGGAAGGGGTGCTGGTTTTAGGACAACACTTGTGAATACAATGAAAATTCGGTCGATTCGCCAACTTCGATCGAGATAACGAAGTTGAATAACTTTATTTTATTCAGAAGTTAACTGTGAGTTTCGATTGGTCAGATTGCGCGTTAGCTTAGCGTTAAGGAAGTGTTTAATTAATGCTGCCTGTCTGCAATGGAATCATTCAGGGATAACCCATTCAATTTGATCTGAAAGTGGCGAATACAACGCTCAGAATTGAATTACAGAATACGTTCATACTAACCACACTAGATTATCGAGCTCGAAGTTTGTGAATTAATGGCATCTGCAGTGTAGCTAATTTAAGATAAAATTTTACAAATAAAGCTTATCGTTCATGATTGAAATTGCGACTTTGCTCGCGTTCGACCGAAACTCGGCCCAATTATTTACGCCAACTTCGTTTTTAGACCATTCTTTTGCTTTTGGCATTTACTGTAGTGTTACTTGTTGTTGTTATGAAACCATGCTCTCAGTTTTTTACATTAATTTAAAACGTTGAAAACATTTTTCGAGGCAACAGCTGTCTGCCTTCTACATAGAAAATACGTAAAAGCTGCAATGTTAGAAAATGCAAGTATAGTGCCTCGTATGATATCTTCAGGGATCCTGTGTTTCAGAATATTATTGTATGACACTTTACTAAAATTAAATGTAGCGCACAGCAGAGTTAAGTGCAGCTGGTCAACGTCTACTGATCTATATTGACGTGTAAAGGGCTGCACAGCGGGGTTCAATGCATATGGCTGTCACACGTTGATGTCATATTAACTTGTGTTGCTCCGTATTCTCTGACATTGCTGTGCTTCCTCCATACATGTTCTCCCCGCTGTTTACCATCTTTCTTTCTGTACTTCTTCTGCTTTTGCGATTTTTACACTGTTCGGTGGTACTCTCACTATTGGTTTCTTGTTTTAGTGTAATGTGCTTAACTGTTCCTCTTTTTAATCGTTGTGTTCTTTACTTCTCAAGGTGAATTTAGGTCTTGATAAAGTAATTTCTCGATTTACTTTATATAGCTGCAGCAGTACGATGAAACGTAAATCTTGAAATGCAGCCCCTTCCTGTAATCAATTTTTTGGCAGTTTGTAACATATTTTTAGTTAGATAGGGAGGATTTATTTCTTCTTTTTGTCATATTGAGACTAGAAGGAAACATGTGCTGTGTATATCAATGTTATATTCTAACCACCGTCAGATTTTGTATATATTATGTTGCGACGGACATCGTTGTTGGACACTCTATGCTGCCGATGCGATTGTGCCTATGATGTCAGTCGAGAAATTTACTGATTCCAGCACTGCAGAGATTAAAGTCAAAGTCGAATAATAATTTTAAACATTGAATTTCCTAATGACCAAATTAACTTTTTGACTATTTGATGATTTATTTACATGTTTTGTTTAAGTGACTTAATCTGTTTCCGCACAATAAATACTTGCGGTATTGGTCAGTTTCCTTTTAAGGTTTTTGTTCATGTGAGTTGTATTGGAACTACTACCTGAAATTTATTCAAACGTACAGCATCTTTCAATGAATTAGAATTAATAACTCACCCATGAAAAATGCTATATGCGCTGTCGTACATCGCTCATACAAGCTGTTTTTCATTAAATTTAGCAAAGTTTGGGTCGTAAGTCGAGAGTTAGTTCGCCTATCCTAGATTATATAGGTATAAGAGCCACGCTATTGGGGAGTTGCTGATATAAGTTAGGTCTTAGGGGGTGTGATTCCCTCCCCCTTTTTTTTTTTTTTTTTTGTTGTCTCAGTATTTCCACGTCTTCATTACTCCTACTGACGATCTTCATTGTCTACGTTTCGTACCCTTCCCTACTTTTAATTCCGTATAATATATGTCGAGGAAACAGCTAGTCAATTTCATCATTTACCTTCTTCTATTGCTATACTGTCTCCTTTCTGTTTGATCTTTAACCTAATTCAGGCTGACCCTGAAGCTGCCATTGGATTTAATCTGCGGGCGCTCGAGAATTCTTGTGTTTGGAGTACGAATTACGTATAGCTGAATTGGTAGTGCAAGAATATGGACTTCAATGGTTTCTTATAAAAAAAATATAATACTTTTCATTGTGTGTTTGTTTCTGAACCTTAACTCAGCTGCGGGTTTGCATTTTTATAGAAATCGCACGTTATACTATTTTTTTGGGCTTCTGGGCTTTGTTTAGTAAGTGAGCATCGAATGATGTATTAACCGTCGGGTAATGCATTTCTTGCACCTTGAGTGGCATGCCATTTTTGAACGCTGCGGGAATGAATCTGTTATTCTTTACGTAATTGCTGGTTTAAATATTGTATAGTAAACTATCTTATATGTATGCCGGGTCCGCCGTAATTATGGAAACACAATTATGAAATATTAAAAGTGTTCATGTGCAAGCCCGTTCAACAGTTTTTACTTCAGTTTGAACCTCGTCCTGTCTGTTTTACTTTTCAAAAGAATGCAACAAAGCTAAACAAATGTTATTGAAAGAAACCCAATCGCACCCCCTTATAAAAACGCGAGAGAGTAATTCGTACAATGCAAAAAAGCTGCACACTTATCATGAACCAGTTTAGAAAGTTAGAAAGCCGTCAAAAAGTTTGAGGAAGTTCGTAAAACATGCAATCGTTCAGGCCAGGGAAGAGAACGATCAGTTGAACTCAAAATTCTGTCAAAGCCACAGGAGAAAAATTAAAAATAAATCCGTACCGTTCTTTTATAAAATTCGCCACAAATGTAGGAGTTAGACTTCAGTGCTTCGACTCTTGAAAAAAAAAATCCAATTTATATCCCTGCAACTGCAGAAAAGAACTTTCTACAGAACGAACTTTCGATAACTCATGAACATGTGAGATTTGATAAAACTCGGTAGCCTACCTCTTCCTCCTAACATACCTAACAATCCCTGTAAATTTCATCCAAATCGGTTCATAACTTTTTTAGTTATCCTGGTGACAGACAGACAAAGAGACAGACCAACAGACAGACAGACAAACACGATGAAAACATAACCTCCTTGGCGGAGGTAAAAATAACAGTGTTGTAATTTAGAATGATCTTAGCTTATTACCCCATGCAGGGGGGCAAAAATGGGCTATGGGCCACATTTCGGGTAGATAGCCTCATCCGTCCCATGTCAAAGGGGTCTTTGTGTGTCACTGTAGCCGATTGAGGTTCACCGTAAACTATATAGAACTAGAGCACTCTGAGAGCGCATACCTCCGCCAAGTGAGCCAACGGAAGCAAAAATTCAAATTGGCTCTGAAACTATAATTTTCTTTGCATTAACTTCAAAATCTAATCATTTGTTCCTTTCAATATTAATAACAGCTTGTTCAATTTTTTTGAAGATCCGTTCATAACTTTATGAGTTATACTGTTAACAAACGTTATGAAAAATATGAGTCAAGCATACAAACGAACCAACCGATCTGCACCAAAATTTGATCATTTATGTCGTTTACCGTTACTAACAACTCCTATGAATTTCATAAAGATCCATTCATTATTTTTTGAGTTATTGTGCTAACAAGCATAAAATTAAAAACAGTGACAAACAAACGAACAAACCAACAGACCATTACCAAAATTCGGTCATCTACTCTTTGTTACATACCTAATAACTCATGTTAATTTCATCAAAATCCATTCATAACTTTTTGAGTTATGGCATCGAGAAAAATGACGCAGACAAACAAACAAACGGATGGACATATCTTCAGCAAAAGTTAATCATCTGTTCATCCTAACATACCTAACAATTCCTGTAAATTTCATCTGAATCGGTTCATGACTTTTTGAGTTATCCTGGTGACAGACAGACAAACACGACAAAAACATTACCTCCTTGGCGGAGGTAATTACGATGGCCTTTCTACGAGAAAGGTGCCTACTCAATGAAGCTAAGGGCTAACTATTCAGGGACGATGCTTCATACAATGCTATTACTACGAGAACCCGACGGTTTAGTAGGACAAAATAGGATTAATCGGACCATTATTACGTCATCTGGACATCATATTTACCCGCCCACTTTGTTTGCTTTCCATGACACTAATTTACTTAGCGCTGTTTTTTTCTTTTCCCTAACTTGTGCCCGTTCACGTCGATCAAGCGTGGATACACTCGTGTGCGCACGGGTTACACGTACGTATATGTCAGCATACTCTGTTTTTTTACCCTCAGGGGTTTAATATTATTCTGGCGGGCCCTTTCTCTGCCAGATTACGGTACATGGGCATCATGAACCAGGGACAAACGAGTGCCTTTTCCACAAGAGATGTAGCTGGCCGTAGTTCCTGCTGACGAGGTTAGTTTTGTAAACTTGGGTAGGTTCTCTATATTTCCCTTCTGCTCCGCGAAGTGGGCCACCGATCGAGGTGGCCGACCTATTCCTCGAGGCTCCTACCTTCTCCCGTGTGAAGGGCCACGGAAAAAGCCGTTCGCACGGGTGTTTCTGTCTTTTATTTTCGTTTCTTGCCATATGCCGCATGGCTCAGCAATTTCGTTCTGCCAAGGCGCCTTATTTCTTATCAGAAGGGACGCACCTGACAAGAATTTGAGACAGAAAACTCACTTATATAAGTTCGTCGTCACTCACGACCTTCCGCCAGTAATTCTGAGACAAAATATTTGACCTTTGGCGCAATGCTGCTTGGAATCCCTGCGCTAGCATAAATTGTCTCTAATCAAGCCCGTTGCTCACGTAACAACTTTCGTTGCCGCTAGCAGCCTGGAGCAACTAAACCAATCCGATTGCGTAGTAATGGCCGTGACGTCATTGTGAAGTATGTGAATATCGTGCTCTAATTATTCTTAGAACATAAATTTCCGTGGACTCAAAATACTCCTAATTAGGAGCGACAGCCCAAAGTTCGCCATTACTACTTGCTAGAGTGTAATTGCAGTAGCGGCTGAGTTTTTCGGCAATTTTTTATACAGATAAATTTTGCGAAGGCTAAGCCTGTGCCTCGGCTACGTAAACGGATTAGTAGTAGTTTTCTCTTTTCCTTTTTCGTCTCTACGAGATGTCCCTTAAGGGAGCATAAGATAGGCCATAGATTTAGATTAATCAGGTTCGCCGTCGTATGTTATGGGGAGCAGCGACCTCAGAAGGACCCTGTAGATTGCCTTAACCTAACCTAGGAGTCTTGCACGTTTTTTCCTTTATTCATACAGGAAAGTAACGTCAGTAGGAGACTAAAACTGCCAAGAAGCAAAATGAGCACGAAGGAAAGACGTCCCGAAGGCCTATCTAAGGCTAGGGGTAAACTAATGGCGGGTGCACACGCACGCTAAAGTTGCACCTCCACTCAATTCCCCATCCGATACGCTGCCGCGAACAAGGCTTCAGCTTGCACATCGCTGTCCCACTAAGACTTAATTAAGCTTTGAGTATACCTCCTATTTTTGTGTTAGTAAATTTGCAGTGGCGGGTAGTTTCAGCCTGATTTTCCATCACCGTAAGTAGCAGTCACTGCATTGTGGCCACCAAAGTGATAAGTTAGGTGATTGGGTAACTTTTGCGTTAGTGTGCAACCGCCGTAAAGGTTTCTCGATCAAGGAGTCTCTACTTCCCATAACGTGTGCTGTGGTAAGCCGGGAGAATACGAATACTAAGATGCACTGAACCCCCTACAGTCTTTGCATCAAGGGCGCGCAGACAAACGAATGTTGCCCCTATACTGTTGCCTGTAAAGCAACTCTTAAAAAATTCCGCATTGCCACAGCGAGGGGCACTAAGCATACCGTCTCTTACTGATAAGCCATATATAGCGACGGCGGAATATCACCTTTAAATCCACCGCGCATGACGTCATAGCTTCACATTATTCACAGGAGAATAAATAAAACATTCCACTGCGTTGGCAAAACGTCCCGAACTTGATAATAACTAGAGTAGTCTGAGAGCCCATACTCCGCCAAGCGAGGCAACGGTAACGAAAAATTCAAAATGGCTCTGAAACCCTGATTTTCTTTACATGAACTCCAATATCTAATCATTTGTACCTTTTGATAGTACTGATAGTTTATGCAATTTTTATGAAGGTCCGTTCGTAATTTTTTGAGTTACGCTGCTAACAATCATTACAACAAAAATGAGTGAAACATTCAAACGAACCTATCGATCTGCACCAAAATTTAATAATTTATGTCTTTTAACCTTACTAAGAACTCTTAGAAAATTCATAAATATCCATTCATAGTTTTTGAATTATTGTGCTAACAAGCATGAAATTGAAAACAGTGACAAACGAAAGAACGGATCACAGCAAACATTTCGTCATTTACTCTTTGTGATATACCTGAGAACTCATGTAAATTTCATAAAAATCCGCCCATTACTTTTTGAGTTATGGCATTGGCAAAAATGAGGCACACAAACGGATTTATGAATCTTCACTAAAAGCTAATCATCTGTTCTTCTCATCATACTTAACAATCTCTGTAAATTTCATCTAAATCCGTCCATAACTTTTTGAGTTTCGGTATCTTGATGACAGACCCGACGAAAACATAACCTCCTTGGTGGAGGTGATTGAGGAAGCTTAGGAATAATGCAAAGAGACTCAGTGCAGCGAAAATTGCTTGGTTGTTTTCGCACGGAGCTCCCCGTAATTCAGTGCCACTAAATTTGCGGTAACTCAATTTTAATCAAGCTGTGTTACTTTGCTACTAGTCTTCTTTCTATTATTGTGTTCTTATTAATTTTTTTCTTTGGTATCGAGGAGGTACATCTATGTTCAAATACGGCTAGAAGTATCGGTAATTCTTGCGCCTGCACTTATCTCTGTTTCTACGCTCACTAAAACACCATTCCTCGGCTTACTCTTGCCATTCGTTATATTCTTCCTATGTATCCCATCTCTTTCTTCGCACCCCATTTTATCAATCTCTTAATGTTGCCGGTGCCCGTAGGTGAACGGTGCGTTACTCAAGCCACAGCTGCCTCGTAGCATTCATTGTCTCCTCATTTCTTCCTACTGGACAGGCCTGACTGCTTGCGTGGTTCTGTTTCATTCTTTTATGACTCTTTTCTTAGTATTCCATGCGTTTTTCATTCTGGGGCGGTCGAAGAGCGGGGATATTGCCTTTTGGGTAACTACTTTTCCCACGCTGTTCTTTGCTACTTCTCGATAATAATAGAATAATAGTAATATGAGCCGAGCACAATAATATTATACGATGCAAGATCCGTTCATACGAGTAACAAGTTGCTCTACGGTCTCGGTTTACACCAGTGGTTCCCTATAAGGCAGCGCTTTCATTGGGGTGCACGGACCCTCTACTTGTTCATGACGTTTAAAGCTTCTGCGGCAATATTACGTTGATTTTAGCCAATAGATGATAAAAATTGCTGAATATTTTAAGGTCATGAGAGGAAACATATAAGTTTAAATAGCTTATAATAATATTTTACATCAATTCATCGATATTGAAAATTGTAACAACGGCGTAGTTACCCCTACATGCTTCTACTCGGTCGCAAAAACTCAACTTTTTCTTCTTCGAAAACGGTGAAATCGGCATATCTTAACCATCATTTGATGCAAATAGTCATTTATGGTGAGTCAAAATAAATTCAAGAGAGTTAAAGGTAAAAACTCGCTGTATGTGAATAACGGACTGAGCTGGGATGTCACGTGACCGTAACATGAATAATTATATGTTTTGCGTATGCTGCTATCTATGCCTCTGCCGTTCTGTTTCAACTGAGAAGCAATAGCCTGGAAGCCTTTGACGTCTACAAGACTCATTCAGTACGTAATATACTAAGTTGATGCCATTTTAATGTCATGGGGTCCGTGCTCTTCAGGACGATTTCATAGGGGATCCGTAGAAACCTGAACTTTGGGAAACACTGCTATATGGGATCTATAGACCCCTAGACCCCCAGGGGATCGACCATAGTTCCGGGTCCCTTAAAGGGTCTATTTCTATTTCCCTGTTGTGTATTTAAAGGCTGAAAATAAATTCTCTGACAAAAAACCTGTGAATGAAGTATTAAAATAAAATATTAAAAAATCATTATGAATGATTTATAAGTTTTCTACATTTGTAAGGAAAAATCTGCTGAGTTCCCTTTAAAATGATGCAAGTATCCTTCCAAAGTGTCATCTTCTTTTATCTATTAGAGTAAATTCTAAATAGGACCTAAACTATTTCTTGCTAGTTTTGTAATGCTCAACTTAGTGATGGTTTCTTTACATGTAAAAGTACAACCTCTAAATGTATATATTGTTTTTTTTACAAATCTGATGCAATTTCAACCACGGACTGGTAGCAGTAATGGATAAATGCTTATTAAATAACCTATAAATATAGAATATTCTCGTTAATTAATATTGATAGAACAGTAACTTTTCTTCGTCCTTTGTAAGGGGGCAGTTCACACGTCCCTCAACGTAACGCGTTGGCTCCCTAAAATGAACACGAGCCGTGACTCAACTTCTGATGTCACTGTCCACACGTAGAACCGACCTTCATTCAATTGAATGACGCCACGCGTTCACTAATGATTCCGTTTCTTTACATTTTCACTTATATTATGCATCTTTTTGAAGCAATATCGTATCTCATAATCCTATAGCCTGATTTTGAGAGAAACAGTCTATTTCGAGAATATTTATGACTTGCTAAACCGATAAAAGGGAAATCAACGGAGAGCGATCAGCTGGGGTTCCAAATCCAAGATGACGTCTGTGGCGACAACATTTTCAGCACAAGTAGTTTTCTTGTGTTGAACGCGAATACAGTGATTCTGATCGTTAAAATGACGAGAAAAAATAATTTTTTTTTGTCAACTTGTTGATGATTTGAAAACGCTACGGAGGATAAATTTAGTAATTAACGATTTTGTCACTGAACTTGATGATGCGGGTCGTTGAAAATCGGACGGGTTGCATCCTTCCGTCTCCCGCATTTGCTGCTGCTGCTTCCATAACATTAACGCGCCGCGTCCATCAGCTTGACGGAACACGTAACGTTGAGGGACGTGTGAACTGGCCCTAAGACAAGTTTTATACCTAAGTGTAGTATAATGCATACATTCAACACTAGGGGTCTATGACGATGCACTGCTCTTTTTGCAGGGGTTTACACTGAACAGTTATCGACAACCACTGGCTTACACGACCAGCCAAATTTCACGTTAAGCCCTCTCCCCACTACCGCACAGAAACGCAAAAGTATACGATTTCTCGGAAGGCAGTGAAAAGCTCTAGGTAGCGTCTACACTTTCGAACTATGTATACAGAATACATAATAAAAATTGTACCTCGCTTGCGACATTGCAATTGCAGTTTTTATCATTATATAATAATTAAAATTTCTTGTGGTATGAATAAGCAATCACTCTGAATGCAAATGTCATTTATTTACATTCTCTAGCAAAGCATGTTCTGCCGCCTGAGCAAGTACTGACACTTTCACCCTCTTTTCGTTGCCACATAGTTGTGGTTTAGAGGGAAAAACAACGCGTTCAAACGATTAACATGGAAAACACAATAACTATAAATTTAATAAATTTGTAAGGTGGGGTTACTCGACAATTTTGTTTTCCACATGCGCACTGCAAAGGGTTCGAGCACTTTGTTGTGTCTTTCAAACACAACTGTATGTCCACAATATGTTGATAAACTGTTTGCACTCGTGTCAGTTTGCGTAACAAATGTCACAACTGTCGTAAAGCCGCTTATTTCTGTTTAAATTTACAGTGAATTAGACTCGGAAAAGCTTTGGGCTTTTGCAACTTAAATAAGAAAGCAACAAAGCATCATAGGACATTTAATATAATCATTTTGCGTGAGGGGAACTAAAGTCATCAGGGTGAATAGAATTTATTCTCAGCTTAAAATCGAGCCCAAATAACTGCAAATTGGAAATTAAAAAAAAGAAAAAAACGCGCAAAGCTGCAAGATTCGATGCAATTTTACAGTGGCATGAGAAAACACCACTAGGTGGTAATTTTTTTGCGCTTGAGAGAGCTAGGCTTAAGCCACTTCGTTTACTTAGAATTTTCCTTCAGAATCTCTTTGAGGTGGGTGCGTATGAATGATATTTCCTACCATTCCAGGCGATAAATTGTCAGAACGTCAAGTTAGACCCGACTTTTTGGAGCACACGTACGCATGATACGTACGCGTGCGTACGAAAGTTGGCCGTAGTTCACTTCTTTTTAGAGTAAAATCATCAACATGAAGCACAGAATTAATGGACCTGGAAATTAAAAAAATATATATAATAACATTTGTATGAGCGTTTTGTGTTGGGACCGCCTTGTACTAAATGCTTAAAGTGCCATCTTGCTGTTATTATTGGCAGAATAGAGGAAGGAGGCGCTCGACTGGGTCGTCAAAGTCAACTTAAGCCAAACTCATTTGACTTGTCCGGAAATGCAGACAGTAACTTTAGTTTCGCTGCTCTAAATTGTGTTAGAGGTGTTAAGGGCAACCCGATTATGTTGAGCGGACTGAAATCTTCATTTTATTGAGTAAGACTAAGTTCAAGCAAGTCTCACGAGTAACGTATTGGAAGTCAACGCCTGAAACTTGAATCAACAAGTCAAAGTCAGAGTACCTTTGTGAAGATTAGGATTAGTCAAGCCTCATAGGCTTAATTTTGTTGCCTTATCGAATACGCCCCTAATAAGGTATTTAGGTATCATTTTACAAAAGGTACAACAGCGAATTTCGTAATAAAACTGCATTGATTTAATGTAAAAAAGAGGCAATTTACGAATATGATAATGAAATCGGGTCAAAGGGCTAGTTTTCGAAACATTTGACTTTGAAGTTCCCACCATATTTCTATGAAAAAAAAAACCGTCGTTATTATAGGGTTGCTAGTGACCCCATATGAACCCAAACTAACCTAGGTTAATGACTACAAAAAAAAATTACTTTTTTTATCCATATTGCTGTTACCCCTTTTGCAAAAAAAAAATCAAAATTTTTGTTTTCAGTGTTTGATAGGAAAAACTAAATGCTCATAACAATAAAAAAAAATAGGCACATGCCCCCGATTTCATGATCATGTTCGTAAATTCCATCTTTTTCTTACCTAAGATTTGTCGCATGGAGTCTTCCGCCACGGGCGCCATAGCTCTAGACAATCTGTGGCCGATTGCAGCCGTATCCTCCTCTGGAGCCTGTTGGCTTATAGCTGCAGCACAAACCAGTGCATGCGAGTTTCCCATTTGGGGCACGGTTAAGTTGACTTTACCTTTTACTTTGATTAACTTAAACATTTTGAATGTGCTTATTCCTCCAATATATCATTATTAATCAAATCGTGGTAACATTTTATGAAAAAAATAGTAGGAGGTTGTCTCAATCAGGGCACAGTTAATGACTGGTTAATAAATGTTACCTGATAGTCTATCCTTCATATAGAGTATTTTTTCCTCGGTCTACTTCGTTTAGCTTGATGTGAGACACAGACTCGGTGCAGAAAATCTATAACGGGCACAAAGTTTGACCAGGAAAACTTCGGAAAATTATAAAAATGGAAGCCATTAGGTATATTCAGGGCGTTAGCTACAATTCGTCAGGCTTAAACTTTGAGTGTAAGTTAATGCATCGAGTATGTGCACTCGTTATAAATAGAAAAAGGGTTGATATCTTATACCTCAGTTGTGGTTTCTTGAAGACAAATATTAGCTAGGTACTGTATCTTTTGGAATTTGGAATTGTAATTTACAGACCCCTGCCTTCTAGCTCTCTTAGTACTCGAGCTACGATTGCGGCTCGTTGTATTTCAATCCTCGTTTCGAATCTCTATGAGCCCCTTCTGTACATAATTGTACATTTGCTGAAAAAAACATCAGCTTAATTAATCAGATTTCATCATTCTATCCCGCTCAATTTCAACAAAATTCTTCATGATCAAAATTTCGTGGTGTAGCCTATACGTATTAGGGGTCAGAAAATTTGGGGAGGGTTACGTTTTTGACAATATTTTCATTCCTATAAATGATTGTGCTGAGCAATGTTGAAGCAAACTTCACAGAAGCTTAGTTGAAAAAAAAAACTGTCGCAGTGCATATAGATGCATAGGCTTTACGCTATTTATTAAATTTCAGAGAATTTCCATCTACACTAGTATTTTCCTAGCTAAATATTAACACGTTGACTGCTAACCCTAGACATGTGATGAGCAATCATTTATCGATGCATCATGGTCCTTTTAGGACCACCATTTTCGTGCTTGATATCACTTACTTCAACATTCAAAAGTAATGGGAGCTATTGATATTAAAAGAAGTCACTACTACAGTATTTTACTGTATTTTATTGAGAGTTTCGTAGGACATATTTCTATGCCAAAATAAACATCCTTTGTAATCAAAATTTATTTTATGAGCGTGTACCATTTATGGCGCGCACCGCAGTGAAAGTGTTAAGGTCTCCTATCAAAACATCATATTCCATATTAGTAGTATTGTAGTAGTTTATCGATTGCATACTGGCTAACCTGTAAAATATTTTTACTTACGGCACAATTTTTCATCTCGAACAGCAATATTTTGCTTCCGGATTTACTTTTTCAGAAGTAACTTCAAGCGCTTCACCAGAGCGACATTTACATTTGTTATAATATTTAGGATATTAGCGTCAGCAATAAATTAGTTCTTACTGTTTATCTCTTTGGCTGTGAGTATATTTTAGGACGGGCGTAAATTAACTTCCAGCGACATTTTAGGCGTGGCCTGGGCCGTAGATCACAGCCTGCCGCTGGGCCCTACTGAGCTCCACCAGAGCAGCTGGGCCCTCTTATTTTGTGACATTACGAGGTGAAGCTAAAAGGGATATTACGAGGGGGAGCTAAAAAGTTCATAGCTTTTGGGACATTACGAGTGGAGTTAAAAAGTTCTTTTATTTTGAGTTTAGACTAGGTTAAAGTGAAAAAGCTGTTGGATATTGGGCCAATATGAGGGGGACTTAAAAAGTTCTTGGATTTGAGTTAGGACAAGGGAGGGTGGAAAAGCTCTTTGATTTTGGGACATTACGAGGGGAGTTAAAAAGTTATTTTATTTTTGAGTTGAGACTAGGTTAAGTGAAAAAGCTCTTTGATTTTGGGACAATATGAGGGGACATGGATTCGCGTTAGGACAAGGGAGGGTGGAAAAGCTCTTTGATTTTGGGACATTACGAGGGGAGTTAAAAAGTTCTTGGATTTTAAGATTTAACGAAGGAGAGTCGAAATGTTCGGTTGTTCTGGAATATGTCGAGAAGGATTTAAAAAAATGTCTGGGTGTTTGGGACATCACGAAAGGAGAGTTTAAAAAGTTTCTTGGTTTTGGGATATAACAAACTAGAGCAGAGAAGTTTCCACGTTTTTAATAACACAAGGAAAAACTGAAATGTTCCCCGGATTTGCGACATTACAAACAAAGCTAAAATGTACTCGGAGTTAGGAGATATTACGAGGAAGAGTTGAAATAATTGGTTCGTGATATTCGAGATAGTTTAAAGTACCTGGATTTGGGGACATTAGGAGGGGAGCTCTAAAGTACTTGGATTTGGGGACATTATAGGATAGCTATAAAATACCTGGGTTTGTGGACATTACAAAGTAGCTAAACGAACTGAATTTGGGGACATTACGAAGAAAAGTTTAAACTTTTGCTTGGTTTGGGGATATTGCGAGGGTCACTTAAGCTTTAATTTTAAATTTTCTGGATAGGTGGCCATTACGGAGGGGTTTAAAAAATTCCCGACTTTTGAAAACGTAATTCTTTGGGTTATCGTTAAGGAGAGCTGTAAAGTTCCTGGTGATTAGAAAAAAAAAGACTTTTTTTGCTCTATGTCTGTTATATAAATCTTGGCTCTAAGCTACAGGAAAAGTATTAGGACACTAGTATGTTAGTCCGGGAAAAATAACGGCAAAATATTTGTGTTAACGCATCTTAATTGTTCAATTCCTAACCTACCTGATATTTACTTTCGTCGATTTTATTTTTCTGTTTGTTTGTCTCATATTGTCTATCACCAATATAATTCAAAAAGGTATTGATGGATCTTTACGAAATTTACAGGGATTGATAGACGTGTTAAGATAGAGTAACAGATGGTTAACTTTTACCGAAAATCCGTTCAACTGCTTGTTTGTCTGCCTCTATTATTCCATAGTACCATAACTCAATAATTATAGACGGATTTTATGAAATTTACATGAGTTGTTGGGTGTATCACGACTAGTAAATGATCAAATTTTTGTGATGATCTGTTCGCTCGTTTGTGTGTCTCTCTGTTTGATTTATTGTTGGTTAGCAAAATAGCTCAAGAGGTTATGAACGGATCTTTATGAAATTTATAGGAATTGTTAGAAACGTTAAAAGACATAATTGATCAAATTTTGGGGATGATCGGTTTGTTTCTTTGTTTATTTGCTTGATTAATGTTTGTCAGCACCATAAGTCGAAAAGTCATTAAAGGACCTTCAAGAAAATTACACCAGCTGTTATTACTGTCAAAAGCCATGAATGACCAGATTTTGGTGCTGCTCAAAAGGAAATCATAGTTTTAGAATCATTTTAAATTGTTCGTTAACGTTGCCTAACTTGGCGGACGTATGCTTTCTCAGTGTGCTCTAGTCCAACATTGAATTCCAACGGAGTTGAACACTGTTATTTCCAGAATGATACAACATTACCATCATCCTTACTGTGTTGTCGATAATTAGGGTAGACCACTCGTCTCTCTATTATAAACCCTTCATTTTCGGCAGTATATGGTAACTTTCGGTGTAGTAACATTATTTGACCCTGATTTAGCAATGTGATAACAGTTACTGATAAATTCATCGAATGGTAAATGTTCATTAGTATATGCCATTTGAGTTATCTACCATTCGAAGAATCTGCCCGCGATGAGTTTTCAGTGACCTCTGCTGGCTAGTCATACTCTTTGGGCTTCAATACCATGCATATATTCAGCTGCCTTGTAGATGATCATCTGCACCTACAATACAATCCATGATAGATATTTTTGAAATATAAATATAGAGTGCTGCATCAAATAATACTTTCTACGAGTTAACTTTGCTTCACTTCCGTGCCCTATTCTAACTTAATTTCTTGTACATCATACCGAAGTAGAGATTATTGTACAGTGCCATGTAAAATTACACAATTATACTTTCTACACCTTCACCCTGCTACATTAGCACTATACTTAGTCTTTATGTAGGAGACACTGTACAAAAGAAATAATGTTCCTGAGTTCGAAAACAAAGTGACACATTACCGCTTTTTAAAGCCTAAACAACAAAGCTCCGCCTCATCATCATCCAACCGTGGACTGGTTTTGTGTTAGTTCCAGGAAGTCTGTTTGACGGCAGACAAGTTTGATGTTGACATTTCTGGCCAGCAACAAACAGAGCAACTTTCCATTACGCACACTCCAGGTCTCATGCAAGGTTCTTTTTGACCAACTTATGCTTGTCAAGGAAGATATGGCGCTGCAAGAAACAAGCTTTGATCCTTTCTTCTTTTATGGAAAGACTGTCATTGTAAGACGAACCGGAAGAAGCAACGACCTGGGATGGACTTATTCTAATGAAGCGACCAGGCGCAGAGCTTCGTTTCCGGAGCTATTATGTATCAAAAATATAGAATGGTTGCAAGCGTCGTATTGGTTTCTGGAGGTGACTGCTGACACATGCGTATTATTGCTGAATGTATAAAAGAGTAACGTGGAGCAGCCACGAATAAAAGAACTCATGTATCTGGTGAAAAAAATACGAGTTACGTGGAGCTGCGGCGTGTAAATAACTCTTGTGTTTTGATTAAAAAAAGAACACTTACATGAGTTACTCAGACTCGCTACACTTAAAAAAGGTCGAGTACCGTAATGAAAATCTAATGCATGAGTAAGCAAAGGATACTCATGTAAATACGTGTATTTTGTAGAAAATATAAGAAATGGTATTCGATCAGAGTCTGCACGTGTATAACACATCCACATATTAATGTACCTACATACTTTGGATGAAAAAATAACGCGGTTCTCGCTTAAATGTAAACACGAGTGCACTACTTCGGAAAGCAAGAATGATAAATAAGACCAACAAATAAAGCGCCTACTTTCCCAAGGAAATTAAACGGGTAACGAAAAATCTTGTACAGTTACGGCGCATGGATGAAACACAGTGGTAATTAAATTGTGATGCATCGATACGCGTTTACAGCCCATGCATTACGGAAGGGTCCCCCAAAGATACCCTGGAATTTTGAAAGTCCTCTTTTTTCTCTAAACAGTAGCTATACATCAGACGGACACGCAGGCAAAGGGTAGAATAGGTGTCTTTTCAAAAGTTCATTTCTTATTACTTCAAAAAAAAATTTATTACAGGGCCGATCTTCGTGAAACTTGGTAGAGATATGTAAAATGGGAAATAAAAACCAGCGCGGCTCGGCGCACCCTACAGGCACCTTCCTTTGGTGGTGTTTCTTCTGTTCATCTCCTGAGTCATACTCGATCTGGCTCCTGAGTCATACTCGCTCTGGCTCCTGAGTCATACTCGATCTGGCTCCTGAGTCATACTCGCTCTGGCTCCTGAGTCATACTCGCTCTGGCTTCCGAGTCACACTCGCTCTGGCTCCTGAGTCATACTCGCTCTGGTTCCTGAGTCATGCTCGCTCTGGCTCCCGAGTCACACTCGCTCTGGCTCCTGAGTCACACTCGCTCTGGCTCCTGAGTCATACTCGCTCTGGCTCCTGAGTCACACTCGCTCTGGTTCCCGAGTCACACTCGCTCTGGCTCCTGAGTCATACTCGCTCTGGTTCCTGAGTCATACTCGCTCTGGCTCCCGAGTCACACTCGCTCTGGCTCCTGAGTCATACTCGCTCTGGCTCCTGAGTCATACTCGC
>LQNS02276498.1:14822302-14843813 GCA_001587735.2 Parhyale hawaiensis
TCATTGTAGGATGACATAGTTTAGTATCATCCGCAAATTTACTGATTTTACTACGGATGTTAAGATCGAGATCATTGATGTAAATTGAGAACAGAAGTGGGCCAAGAACGCAACCTTGGGGAACTCCAAGTGATAAGAATAACTCCAGAGAGTAGCACAATTATTAATACAGCAATTACGAACAACGCGAATGGTGTGTTTTATGTTGATGCAGCACCATCTATCGCCGATCGTTATCAGATCGCCTGCATTATTAGAAGGCCAAAATTAAAACGAAAACCAGACACCATAACGTGCAGATGCCAAACACCTATTCCACCTAAGTGTTTCTACAGTAGCTCTAATCAACAACATCCTTCCAGGAAATATATGACACACAAGATGATGAGTTGCAAGATCAGTTGTTCCCGGGAGGGTTTATGGCAGCCCTAGTCCCTAGATGAATGCGCCACTATTAAAACCGTCACTCTAAGACCTGTTACATTGGGGACTGAAGAAATTAAAAGGAAGTGCAAAGAGAAGAAAATCCTCCATCGACGTTTGAAAACATTTCGCAACGAAGTGCTCATGAAAGAGATGAAACGCGTTATCAAAGATTTGAAAAAAATGATCATCGACGCCGAACTAAACCATACGATACGTTGAGAGATGCAAAAAGTGTCTATAAACAAATTTGGAGCAAGCTCAAAAATATAGCACAAAACAGCAGCTAATACAAACAATGTATTTAAACAAGCCTCTGCTGAAGGCCACCGAATTTAACTCCTTCTTCGCCGAAGTAGGCAAAAATGTGTTTGAAGCAGCCACTATTCGACAATTACCCTTATTTTCTGCCAGCTTAAACTCGATTCCCGTTCAAATCTCTTCTTGGATGAAACACAAGTAGGTATATCAGAGAAAAAACTAGTGTCTATGGCGACAACAACCAAAAAGCAATATCAGTAAACTCAGAGACATTCTGTACTCCCTGAAAAACACTAAAGCGACATGCCATGATAATATTTAGGTTAATTCCATCAGAGATATATTTCCTGTTATAGGTCCTCTGCTTCTGCACATACTGAACACTTTTATTGAAACTGAAACGTTTTCTGGATCCCAGGAAGCAATCTATCTTAAAGCTCTTCATAAGTCGCATCCGCAAGGCATTTCCGGAAACCACAGGCCAATTAGCCTTCTTCCCATGCTATCTAAGCTACTGAAAAAGGTTCTGGTAAATCAGCCAGCGACTCACCCTAATAAATCAGGAAATTTTTGCAAGAATCAATACGCCTACAAAGCACGTACTAATACGGAAGATGTCTTTTTCAATATCACTGAAGCTATCTACCGAAATATGGGCCGTACACGCTTCATTCTTCTCCTACTACTTGATTTATCCAAAGCATTTGATAACATCACCACGGGAGTAACTAAAAAATTACTTTCATGAATATTTGCCCTAATTAGTTTGCTAGCTATCAACAGAAAAGGTCACGTGCGGTCATGCACAATACAGCTCAGTCACCTTACACCGTGAACGGCTTTGGTATCCCGCAAGAATCAATCTTATATATATACATATATATATATATATATAGGACCACTTCTGTGTCAATATTCGTCAATGATATTCCCGCGCAATAAAATGATGCTACTCTCTTCATGTATGCCGATGATGTCCAAATTGCAATTGCGCTAGCACCAAATAAAAAATTAGGCGCGAACAGAGAAGCGGAATATCTTCTACAAAAACTAAGAACATGGTACAACAAAAATGGGTTAAAATGTAAAGATAAAACCCAATGCATTATATTTCGCACTCCCAAACTCTACAAACAGTTACGTCTATTCTCTGTCACATTTATTAACTCATCCAACCTGTCGATGCTGTCAAGACGCATGGAGTATGGATGGCTAAACAAACATTTAACGTTTAAGTTCCATATTCAGAGACAATGCAGAACGGTGAATGGTACGCTAATATTTCTTTTCAGCATAGAGCATCTCTCGGATCAAAAATGTCCATGTTTCTTGTCCTATCATTCATTCTTTCTCATTTTAATTGTTGTAGGAAAAGCTTCGTACTATTTTATATCAGAAGTGCAAAAAACCCAAAACTTTCTTTTCGAAAATTACTCTCGGCGGCAAAAAACCAGGTGCGATCACGCCAGACCATTTCCAAAATATAGTACAGTGGCAAAAAATTGGTTCAAATTTAAATTCGATGAAGCCCAGTGCGTTTTTCGTTCAACATATGGTGCTACTAGGAACGCTGAGGTTGTGCAATTTCCTCTAAATAGTGAGCTGAGTGGACGATTTCTCTGGCGAAACATTCTGATAATGTACTCCACGCACAGTAGCTCAGGTAAGAAAGTACTCTCTATCTCTAGAGCTCATCTTTGAAATGATCTTACGGGTATGGTACAATTAGGGTGCGACTGATTTCAATTAGTTGACCAAAATGACGCTATCGCATTTTGAGAATTCCAAATAACTGCACCAGACATCCGCTCAACGAACGCGATATAGACACTCACTCGCTCATAGCAGAAAATTCAGCTCGTCTGTATCTTTTATTGCTTAAATTCTGTTCAGATATAATTCACATATCGGTAGCTTTGCATTAAATGCAATTACAGTAGTACTACTCGCATCTTTTATTTTAATTTTGATAGTTTCTATTTTAATGATACTTTTTAGCATATCTAGAACATACAGAAATCTTAAACCAGTATCTTTCTCTGCACAATCATAGTACCTGCATCATATCAATAATACCGGGCGAACATTGACGATCTAATGGTGTAGGTCTACGGCCATTTGTAAATTTTCCCCCTGTGTTAGCCATAAAAATTAATTACTTCTTTCGTACTATTGCCTATTGGTATTATTTGCACATTGATTATCCGCTTTGGTAAATCAAGCAAGAATCTACTACACTATACACTTGATGGAATACAGAGAAAAATTATAGTGGCATGTCTTATTGTCAAAACCCTTACACTTAAATGTCCCATGAATGAAATTATGTATGACGTTTGATGGTCCCTAAAGAGAATGATACAATGCTAGCAATGATTGTCCGTCGCATGTAGTGGAATCGCAGTCAAAAGTTTTGAGCATTATTTGGTAATGCGCACCGTGTCTAATTCTAACTAGGCGGCCCGTGACCCATTGCGTCATCACCATTTTATTCACTTCCGTAAAAAACAGGTGATATTAAGCTGGTCACAGATCTCATGCTATTTGACAGTCCACTTTTGCGTCAATTAATTGCCCGTATACGGATCTCCATCATCAGCTTCTTTTGTCTCACAGAAACATTCTGCACTCTTCCCGTCAGCATTACCATATCACCTTAACATTTAACAACCGTATTTATGAAGCCGAGCTCAGGCGAACCTTCGCCATTTATCCCTTGTTTATGTAGTGTCCTTAAATCTTCAACGCTTGCATTTTCTCCCATCTTATGTCGTATGTTTATAATCCTTTTAGCTTTAAAAACATTTCACTGATGCTCTGTCTTACCTGCCCATACTAGCCAAAGGACAAAAAATTTAGAATTTAAGTTCTTTTGTTCATTCGACTTGAATATTAAGCGGTATCCTGGTTACTACACTCCTTAAGGGGTCAACCTAGCAATTTTGGGAAAAAATTGTCCATTTTTTTCTTTAATGCTGAAGAAAAGTCCTTGGGTAGTGGGAAAGTGTATCTTGAAATTTTATGGGACTAGGGACATTAGAACCCCCCCCCCCCAAGAGAGATCCAAAGGAGCGGGAAACAGGGGGTCAAAATTATCAATTGTTGACCGATTGTTTCGAAATTTGCGCATTATATATATATATTTTTTAAAAGATACACATTTTAATCCTACAACTTTTGTAATTTTGTGATCTGTTTTAGCGTGCAGTCTACTATGTATGGTATGCTTTAGTGTGCTGTCTAGCTGAGAGGTACTAGGAAAATAGTACTTACCCAGAGATTGTTAGGTTAGGAAGAGCAAGGACTGGTTCCGCTAACGTCCTGATAAATTAGCCTTGATGAGGTTAGGTAAGGCAAGGACTGGTTCGGCTAACGACCCGAATAAATTGACGTAAAATAACCTAACCTAATCTTATAACCTAACCTCAGCACAATATTTGCGCTTAATGGAAGCAAAAAAAAAAAAAAGAGTAGACTGCCCGCTAGACTTGGTAGACTGAAAAAAAAAAAAAACTTTGTAAACTGCAAGCTGAAGTAGCACCGCAACTTCACCCACATCGCATGCGTTCATCTTTACTGAAATAGCTGTCAGCCATGCTTCATGTTTTATGTGCTTTGAATGAACCAAATCCACTGAAAGTCCAGACAATGCTTTACTTTTCGTACATTGAATAACATATAAGTACAGCGAGGCCAAAATCCCTAACCTTTTAATATATCAGTTTTACCTATATTCTATACCCATACATACCTACACTTAATACTAGTGACATTTTCTTACGTAGTTGGAAAATAAAATATTTCATTTGTATCTACTAAAAGACTATGATTATTATCTTAAAATAAAATTGATTATTGACCTGTCCTTCTGCAAAAAAAAAAAAAACATATTTCACCTGAAAAAATCGATGGAGAGCATTTTACTTCTGATAATCTTTCTTTTGCTGAGCAACATTTTCTAATCAAAAGTTTTTATATTGTGCATTGCAAATTATGTGCTTCTAGTAATACTCTGCAGTACAAGAAGGAAAATATTAATGCTTTACCAAAGTGGTATGAAACATAATAATTGACCTCATTCACCTATTCCGGGTTTCACTGGAATATCTAGCAGGTGGGTGTAACTCACCTTTCATATCACACAGAATCCCGACGTTTGGCATGGTGGATAAATGGATGAAAACGTAATATATTTTCCGTTATTTTTATGAGCAATGTGCGCTCATGTGGAACTAATAAGCTGTCGTATTACAGAACTTGTTTTTTCTTATCGACGGATACAGAAATGAGGGCACGATTCTTCTTCACAAAATAACTGCAAAGTTTTACTTCAGTCTTGCTGCCACATAGCAAACAATAGAACGAAATAAAACGCTCATCGTTTTGATAAGTAGGTCACGATAATAATGGTATGGCAGATGCAATTCACTACTTTAAGTTTAGAGAAAGCTGTCTTGGGTACACCGTTACTTCTTCATTTTCATAACTCGCTGCGGCGGTAAGCTACGCGCACACGTAGCTTAATAGTTATTTTTTTTCAAATTAAGCTAATTTCTTAAAAGCAAACCCCTAATGAAATTCTGAGATGATATCTCTAGCCTCAGCAGAGCTCTTTTAATTAGCAACATTAATTACGGAACTGCCAAAATGCTCGTTTAGTTAGCTTCAACTATGGTTTCTTTAGCAACCATACTGCACTAATATAGTGGGAATCAAAAATAATTACTGTATATCTGCAGTGTATATACCTCTGTCTCTACACAAGCATGATTTCTTTAGTATTTCGAGTTTACTGCTAGATGATAATTAGATTTTCAGCATAAATAAATATAGTAACTACCATGATTATTATAATAGCATACATTCGTAGTTAACAATAAATACGGTGTGCAGATAGCAGCTTCGTACCTGCAAGCTAATCTCCATAGCTGCTGTAGCACACTTCCAGGTAATATAATAAGGAAATAATTATAATGTCATACCATTGTATCTGCCAAAAATTATTTCTGCATTGTTTCTGAAACGTCCTAGTTAACACTAAAAGCTGAATTACAGTTTCACTTGTAGCTGCATGACTGATTTCCTTATTATTTACGAGTACATTGTATGCTTAGTAACTGTCTATGTTATTTTTCTGCTAGTAGCTCACCTATCCAGTCTCAGTCCTATTTACTTCAGTATTTTTTTGTGTCTCTGTACCCAGTAGTATCCTTTATGGCCTGTACACACGCTACTAAAATGACCAGGTTCCGTCTTCTCTGCCTCCGATTGCGTTGATATGTCCCCTTTAAATAGCATACATTTGTAAAGAATTTTGCGTTATAATTCCGTCAGAGTATAATAATAATATTTATTGAAACTAGAGCAACGAGTAATACACATTTAAGACAAAGTAAACAATGAGCTCAATTCTTTGAACACTTAAGGATTTAATCCAGGACGCCCTAGCTTCAACCCATCTATAGTTAACAAACTATTCGGGCAATAAGGACACTTTGCTGTATTTCCTACTACTGCGCATACATCAGGACGTGTACGGTAAATACATATTCATAATTGCATGGTTGATTAAATTCAGGCTATAATTAATTTGGTGTATTGAATACGGCGCGTGTTGGCAAAATTTTGCATTCATGAGTGTTCTCAGCCTACGCACACGCCGCTTAGCCAGCACTGGACCAGCCCACAGCGGACATGCCAATACGGGACCAGCCCGCAAGAGACCAGCCTAAATATATCTGTCGGACACTCGGTGTCGGACCCCAGTGCCCGAGCCCACACGGGACCAACCAACACTGAACCAGCCAACACGAGACCAGCCAACATGGGACCAGCCCACACGGGACCAGCTCACACGGGACCACCCCACACGAGACCAGCCAACACGGGGCCCGTCCACATGGGACCAGCCCATGCGGGACCCGCGAACACGGGACCATCTCGCACGGGACCAACCCACACGGGACAAGCCCACAAGCGACAAGCCAGCACGGGACCCGCCACACTTGACCATCCCACACGGGACCAGCCCAGACGGGATCAGCCCACACGGGACCAACCCACACGAGACCAGCCCACACTGGACCAGCCCACACGGGACCAGCCCACACGGGACCAGACCACACGGGACCAGTCAACACGGGACCACCCAACACGGGATCAGCCAACACTGGACTAGCCCATGCGGGACCAGCCACACGGAACCAGTCCACACGGGACCAGTGCACATGGGACCAGCTCATGACAAAGCAGCCTACACGGGTGCTGAACACTCCAGCCCAGCTAGCCGAAATAAGGGATACCCAAAGGAGGAAAGAAAATCAGGAGGGGTGTCATACTGGCCCAGACCAGGCTTGCACTCATCTCTCTCGAACAAAGCCGAATCAAGCGGCATCTGATAGACACATTAAAGTATTTGACAGCCAAGGTCAGAGCAAACACAATTGATCTAGAATACATTTCTATTAAAATTTGGATCGAACGTTTCGACCCCAAAGGTCATCATCAGCAACTGAAATCTTCCTCTGTCATCTCGGAAACTGTTTGCAATAATCTCTATGTTCATGGCTCAGCTCCAGGCATTTTGTATTGCTTAACCAAGATTCATCGAAGAACTACGTTCGGAGAGTAGGTTTTCCCATACTTCATAACATACGGTAATAAATATCTGGAATAGACTACCCTCGAAAGTTCTGTGAGGACAGTCAGTTCACACGTTCGAAAATCGTCTAGAAACTCCCTGGATCAGCATTATCCACAACTCCAAACTCTTTCAGGACTCACCAGTTCGTAACGTCTAACTCAACTCTCTTTGTTCTCTCGCATTACTGCGACTAATCATTACTGTTCAATCCTTGGCTGAAGTTTTAGATTTTTTACGTAACGACAATCCCTCGTAGAGGGCCGAAGCGCAAGGTTCGGCTACTTCTGGGAATGGGCGTGTCGGTCAGTCTCCTGCCAGCGGTAGCTGTGCATACCAAGCAACTTGCCGACTCAGCGCACCGAGCGCAACAAAGATCGCTTTCTTACCTTACTGCCTTAGCCCATTCAGCTATGGAGTTCTACTCACGTGGCACGTCAAATCGCAGCTTAAGCTCAGTATTTTTTTTTTTTGTAACATAAACTACAAAACTGCAAAGCAACTTGCAGATAACGTGCATTTTGATGGCGAATTGTGGCTTAATGCAACAGATGAAACGTTAGCTAATATGGGATGTAGCTGGAAGCCCACTTGTTACCCATATGGACTCCACCACACTCTACCCGGCATTAGAAAATCCCATTATGTCCACCTGAGCAAAAGGTGTGTTGGTCCTTGAATGCCTGTATGAGATATGCAGCTGGGAAGCCCTCTTTTGATCTTGTAAAATACGCACTTTGTTCGAGGTGGTACAACTCTTATTGGTCTCTGGTGGTCAGAACTTGGTATGCACTATTGTACCTAGTAGTTGCCTATCTTCCCACTTGGTACCGATAGTAGACCCACGAGTGATTGTTACGCGGGAGACCGAGGCGAAGAAATCAACAAACCAATATACAACAATCAACTAGCCAGTCAACCAACCAACAAACAGCGTATTATTGCGTAGTTGGATGCAATAGTCACTATTTTCAAGTAGCTACCAAAACTAAATCTTGGTCAATCCTCTGCAGCACATAGCCTATTTAGTTAATATTTGAACGTTTCCCTTGCAATTTGCATGTAGCTACAAATATAATCTCTTTAGGTATGTATTCCCAACAATTCACACAATTTGCTTCTAGCTACAAGGATTATAGCCCGATGGATCCTCTTTAGTACACGTATAGTCAATAATACAATACTTTCCTTATAATTTGCTTATAACTGCAAAGACGATCTCCTTAGCCTCTATGGAACACTGCCAGTTAACATTAATTTCGCTCTCATTTAAGTTTGTTTTAGCTTCTTTGCAGGCAAATCCGCAAGTCTGACGAATGGCGACAAGTCTCTGAGGACCAAACTTTAGTTTCGCCAGACAAAATTCAGGGTTTATGCCAGAACTTCGTGCAAAATTAAGCTGCAAATTCGACATGACCGTCGGACTTAATTGCTTCTATATGCGCGCCCGTTAGAGGAGAAACAGTGTAAATAGTTAATGCTTGAATGCCTTATAGGATGCAGGGTAAACGCATACCTGTGTAGAATATATAGAGGCTACGTTGAATTTCTATATATGGCACCTAATTAGTCAATTTCGTAGCATGGTACGTCTAGCTAATTATAATACGCATGGCGTGTCCAATTGTACCCAGTAGTTGTTCATCTTTCCATATTATACTATGTAAGGACCACAAGTCATTATTGATAGGAGATCGGGACGTAGAGACAAACGAGCAAAGAAAGAACAAAAAACAAGAAAAAATTGCATAACTGTGAAAGAACACAGTGCATGTAAATATATAGCCTTTCTAAACATTTAAGTTTATCGGAAGAAATACGTTTCTCCTCTCCTTAACGCATAGTGTTCGCAACTTAAAGTTGTAACGCTCTATTTATGTATGGTTTCTTCAAATAAATTGCAGAAGCAATTAATGTGCGAGTTAGCCACTACTCGCCAATTTCTCTTTGTAAGAAAAATAGGTTAACAAACCTTCAGAAATCTTAAGTTGATGTGACCCGNTAGTGTTCGCAACTTAAAGCTGTAACGCTCTATTTATGTATGGTTTCTTCAAATAAATTGCAGAAGCAATTAATGTGCGAGTTAGCCACTACTCGCCAATTTCTCTTTGTAAGAAAAATAGGTTAACAAACCTTCAGAAATCTGAAGTTGATGTGACCCGATAGGTCAACCAAACACATTTTATTGTGAAGCTAAAAAAAATTATTTGAAGATGTATTGTAGAACACGGCGCATTCTCTCGTCAATGTGCTAACCACCCGAATCCGGAAAAAATATATTTTCAGTGCTAAGATGCCTAATTATGTGTGCTATATATGTATATATACGAATAAGTTTCATCGTTACTATTCACAATCTAATGTGTTTTTATGCAATATTTGATCGCATGCTAATTATATATCTAACTGCGTGCAACTATACGTACATGCAGTAAGACTGCGAGATCGAAAATATTTTCTCATAAAAAATGAAAAACATGCAATGCAACGCCGCGCCAATACAACTTTATCTTTGTACTCGTAGCAGATCTATTTTTTTAACCTTCTTGATAAAAAACAGAAATCCTTTGCTTATATCAGTCACAAAACAGGCGGATGACGTCAATCATCAAAGACCCATGGTAAGCTGAGCTACCTCCGGCCTTCACATAATGACTTCCAGCGAAGAAAAGCTCGAATGCTTTTCCTGGCCTCTTAATTGAGCCTGGAAAGAGCGATTAATTGCTCACTTGAATTCATGCTGAATGCGTTTAATTATTTCTTGCGCTTAGGGTCGAAACTATACACGCACACACTGAACTAAGTTTTAATTGTTCAGTACCGCATTGTCTTTTATACTCTATACTTGAGCANAAATATATTTTCAGTGCTAAGATGCCTAATTATGTGTGCTATATATGTATATATACGAATAAGTTTCATCGTTACTATTCACAATCTAATGTGTTTTTATGCAATATTTGATCGCATGCTAATTAGATATCGAACTGCGTATAACTATACGTACATGCAGTAAGACTGCGAGATCGAAAATATTTTCTCTTAAAAAATGAAAAACATGCAATGCAACGTCGCGCCAATACAACTTTATCTTCGTACTCGTAGCAGATCTATTTTTTTAACCTTCTTGATAAAAAATACCCCAGAAATCCTTTGCTTAATAAAAAAATTACCCCAGAAATCCTTTGCTTAATAAAAAATACCCCAGAAATCCTTTGCTTAATAAAAAATACCCCATAAATCCTTTGCTTATATCAGTCACAAAACAGGAGGATGACGTCAATCATCAAAGACCCATGGTAAGCTGAGCTACCTCCGGCCTTCACATAATGACTTCCAGCGAAGAAAAGCTCGAATGCTTTTCCTGGCCTCTTAATTGAGTCTGGAAAGAGCGATTAATTGCTCACTTGAATTCATGCTGAATGCGTTTAATTATTTCTTGCGCTTAGGGTCGAAACTATACACGCACACACTGAACTAAGTTTTAATTGTTCAGTACCGCATTGTCTTTTATACTCTATACTTGAGCAACAGTAATTGAGTGTAGTGAAGAAGGAAACTTAGTTGTGGTAATAATTTCTCGCTGTTCGTTTAAGGCTTCCGGGTTCTGGCATCATACAACTGTATTTGCTGTGCTTAAATGAGACTCAATGGAGATATTAATTTGACTTCCGTTTTATTGCTTTGAAATATTTGAGCATCCCTATTGATCGCATGAGCCTTTCAGAACCATTTCCTGGTGTACCCAAGTTAAGTGTTATATTTAAAGGCAAAAGTGGTAAAAAAAATAAATAGAAGTACGTAAAATTTTTGTTCTTTTTTGAGAACTCTTCATTTTGAGCACATTTTGAAAATTGTACTTTTTTGCTTTGATGCAATTTTAACTTTTGTAATTTTACAAATTTTCATGGTTTTTATCTCCGATTTTCCTGCATTTTATGATTTCTCTCAAAAGTTGATATATAAATTTCAAATTAATTTCTTCCAGCTGCGTATTCTATCCAATTCAAACATTATCAACTTGCGTTCATAAAATAATGTTCCATTTTATTAATTACATATCGAATAACCAGGTGTGCAGCAGCTTCAATCCGACGTGAGTTAATCCCAAGCCTGTACCACGGATGCACTAAATATTCTTCGTCCGTGTAACTAGAACACTCTGATTCTTCTTCCGTGTAACTAGAACACTCTGATTCTTCTTCCGTGTAACTAGAACACTCTGATTCTTCTTCCGTGTAACTAGAACACTCTGAGAACTCATACTCGCGCTAAGCAGAGCAATCTTGACGGAAAATTCAAATTGGTTCTGAAACTAGGATTTTTTCATCATCATCATCAAAAGTTGGTCATTTGTACCTCTTAACAGTAATAACAGCTTCTGTAATTTGGTTGAAGATCCTTCCTTGACTCTTTGACTTATGTTCTGACAAAAACATTAGTCAAACACTCAATCGGACAGCCGATCATTACCAAAACTAGGTCATTTGTGTCAACAAATGTATTTAAAAGTTCCTTCCAAACTTCATTGAGATCTGCTCTTAACCTTTTGGGTTATGTTACTGACAAATATAAAAACAAACATAGAGGCAAAAGAACAAGCAGATGACAGCGAAAATTTTTGGTGATTTTCTTCGAGTAATAACCCAACATTTGCTGCTAATTTTATAAACATAGGTCCATAACTTTTTGAATGATGCTGCCGAAAAAAAAGAGGAAGACAAATAAAGAAACTGTCGGACGAATCTTCACCAAAATTAATCATCTGTGCCTCTTAACATACAAACAATCCCTCTAATCTTCATGGACATCCGTCGAGAACTTTTCTAATTATTGTTTATTTATCTTTGTGACGGATAGACATACAAAGAGAGAGACAAAGTCGACGAAAGCGTAACCTCCTTTCCTTATTATACTTAGATATGGTAATTACCTCCGCATGCGGAGGTAATTACCATATCTAAGTATAATAATGGGAAATACAGTACGGTGTAAACATGACCATATCTATGCAGTTCACTAAAATTCAAATAGCGGTAATGAATAAAATAGCGTTTGACACACAGCTGATTCATAATCAGTAATTCGAAAATGACTATAAGACCTTGCAGGAGCATGCAGCAACAAATACAGAAAGTATTATAGTACACCTGTATTATAAAACCTAGCGAAGAAGTTCCGGCTGCGAGAGGGATGCGGAATTTGTATAATGTCTAATTCCGTTTAATTGTGGAGTTTTGTAATTTTTCTATGGTTCGCAATTCTGTTGTCCGTTAGTTGATGGAGCAATTTTGGAATTGTCTATAGAAACGAAATTATTGCTCGGCAAAGTATGGTCACAGGTTGGCTGTGCTGGCATCACCACCTCTATGTTCTGCATCACTTCTGAAAAAATGATAATTATAAATACGAGGGGTTATAACCATCCGAGCGAGTGCCATATTTGGCACAACTAAATACGTAAACCCGAGACAAACGCAAGAAATAAAGCAGGCGGTCCTTATGATGAAACATAAAACCAATTCTGTTTCTGCTGACTAGCTAAGAGAACACTTTCATACAGAACGTGCAAACCATGGAGTCAGTGTAGCTTCACAATAGTGAAATTAGAACTAAACGATACTGTGTTTAAAATGCCAGTCCGGTTCTATCATTACACCTTTAAAGAGTCTGTATATATACAGACGCTAGTCATAAGAATGAGTTTCCTTGTGTCACAGCTGTGCATTCGAACGCAGTGATGACGAAACTCGTTCTTTTGGCTAACGTGTGTACGATCAGAGGTTGTGATATTTGGGTGAAATAATTTCTGCTGTTGTTGCTTCCTATACTTGCAAAACTATGTGTTCTATCCATTTCAAAATTTTTGTTTGAGATACATCAATGATAAACAAAGGCCTAGTTTGACAAGTACATTTCTTATTATTTTCACTTAATACAATAGAAATGGTTCTGTTTACAACATGTACTGTTTTGGTGGGATTTATTTAATTGAAATTCCAAGTGGCAGAAAGTTTGCAATTATATTCGGACGAAAAACAACAATTGTAATAATAGAACGTCATTTGTATGATAATTACTCCGGATATGAACTACTTAAGGGAATGGAAAATACTCCAAAGCAGACTCGTATGCTATATAGTTAGATAGAGTTTCTGAAGGCCTTCCGTTGCTCATTTGACGAAAGAAAATACTACAGCTTACTGTAAATAATGCTAGTGCATTAGCTTGTAGGCGCCCACTGCTGATGTAAGTAAAATATTCCTTCCGTTGTACTTTGGGGATATGAGAATGTAGTAGACTTCAGGGCGTCGGTACTGCGATTAGAGGCGCTATAAAAGTCTTAAAAAAGTTTTTGTTTGGATGAAACATGTTCATAAGCGTTTGGTACGGTTAATGCAGCACAATAGGTAGTTGTCGTCACACTGTCAGTGTGTGCGTCTGGTTGTGATTAGGCCCGTAGAGACTCCACTGAAAAGGTATCTACACATTTTTGTTACTATTAACTATAACACAGGAACACAACCTTGCCTGTGCACCTTATTTACGTAGCAATTTCTCAAGGAACAGCGGGACTCTATATTGTACATCAGGTTGGTGTCTGAATTCCAATACAAATATTTCAAACCAAATTTATTGTGTTTTTTAACCTCTTCTTGTTGATGTGCAATAGTGACCTCTGTGTTTAATTTATAACATTTTGTTTGAGATTATGTAACGATTACCCATTATTATAAAAAACTCCACCCCCATATTTGTCCCACCTAAAGGTCACGTAAGAGAAGGTTCACTCGACGAATTTCATGAAGGTGTTGATGCAAGAGCGGCAGCAAAATCTATTCTGAACACTTATGAGGTTGTAGGAAGTGGTTTTCTCGCTTACAAAGTGGTGACTGATTGATTTTGAAAGAAATGTAAAAATGTTAAAAAAATGGTTCCGCATTATTAAAAGCTTTTGCTGTAGAGAACCTTACCTTTACCACCAATTAAGGAACTTACAAAACACCTAAATCTATCCCATTTCACCATGGTACGCCTACTAATATATATGTTTTGCCTTTTATGTATATTTTTTATGCGGTCATTACTTCCGCACCGTCCTGATACATAAAACGAGATTGTGTCTACATCGATTCTGGGTTCCGTAAATGTATGCCCTCGGTAGCGACAGGCTAGAGCGCTGAGCTCGACATTGATCGTTGCAGGGTAGAACACCAAATCGAGCAAGCGAGCTCTTATGGCGCTGGACGTTCTTGCTCAGTATTTGATATCTGCACACCTGCCACGGGGGTATTGGCCTTTCCTACTGATGATGGTTTACTCTGTTCTTCTTCTTTCCCGGTCGACTTGCTGTTCCCACGCCCATTGATTCTGTGTGAGAACCCTCATTTGTGTGGGTTCCACGTTTCTATCGACTTACCGTGGTCCCTTTTTCTACTTCTGTAAGATTGCCTTTGTAGTGGCAGTGGAGCCTTAAATTATTCAATATAAATGATTTAAAGCTGTAATTGCCAATTATAAATTATGAAAGGCTTTATGGTTAAGATTTTTAATATTACCTAAGCTTCTATAAGAAATTAAGGGTGTTTCTCAAAGGAAATGCAACTAACAGTTTGGAAAATTAAACTGTAGGAGCCTTTCATTGCGAATGGAACGTTTTTATTTTAAGCTTTAAATCAATAGAGAATTGCTGACACCAAATCAAAAGCAAGCTATGAAAACAGGGCTTGCTAAGTATTCAAGTTCAAGCCCAAGTATGAAGCCAAGAAACCGGAATTATTAAAGTCCTCATCTGAAAGCACGTCTAAACTAGGATGCCTCTTGACGTAAGACCCTCACTAGCAAAAGGTGCTGACTCAGGAGTTACAAATTCAACGCCTTCATTTTTAATATTCAATTTATTGCAATTTTCACCTCTAGGTCAACCCACATGACTGCCTGAAAAACATTGTGATGATGGCTTAATTCTTTCTGCCTCCTTTTAGAAAGGAGTTAGAAATTCAACGCCGTCATTTTAAATAGCCAGCTAACTCTAGTTTTAAGGCATTTTTCACATCTCAGTCAGCTCACCTGACTACCTGAAAGAGATCGTGATGATGGCTCAACTCCTTTTGCTTCTATTTAGGTGTACAGACAAACAAACATACAACCGTAAACGATAACAGTATCGTCACTCTTCGCTTCGCTCGCGAGTGTTAATCACTCAGAAACATCAGTGAGAACGAAAACCAAATCAGTTTCTACTAACGTGGCGTTAGTTGTCCCATATATGATTGTACAGCAGAAGCTTTAATTCGGTCGATTACACTCCTCGTCGCTCCCAACTCAAGTTATATAATTTTTTACCTTACCGCCTCTGATAAATTGGCGCTATTTTGGGTGGGTCACAAACGCACGATTTATGAATTTTTACTGCGTGTGCAACTGTAATTTTTCCTCTAAAATTTGAAAGGTCTTAAGAAAATTTGCCGATGCTGAATATTTATTTTATATCCTTCGTCCTCGACATAGTATGCATAAGGGGCAATTCAAACCTTGAATAAATAAACGTTAGATAATTATGGCATTACCACCGATTAAAATCTGCAGTTCGGACGATAGAAAGTAACTGACACCTTCAAAAGGCATAGGCAAGCAGTTGAATAATTGATGCTTGAGAAGGCAAATGATAAATGGATGAGTAATTGATGCTTGAGATGTTAGAGGCAAATGACACAAGTTTCCAATTAAGAGTCTTTGCATAATGTTATGCAGATATCCTTCAACCCAGGATTCATCTGCGTAAAATAAAATTAATTAATGTTCTTGAAACTAAGATTGAGTTCGACGTTATTCGGGAGCAGGTTAGACGCATCTCCTGCTTTGTGTCCTATCTAAGTCTTTAGCAGGTGGAGTATAATAGTAAAGAAATTGATCTAATCTTAGTGTAGCTGAGGCTACTCTGAAAAAAAAATACTATACTTTACCGGAGTGAAATTAGTTGCGCTATCCTTTATTATTATTAAGTTCAATCAAGCTGCCGTTCATCCTCCTCTTCGCAGCCGAAATGACAAATATGGACGCTGAGGAGTTGTCAATGCGAAATGTTTGCCGTCTTTATTGACGCGGGGTCCAACAGGGTGCGTTCCATTGGGTCACCTAAGTCGATCTCGATACAACCCACTCGGCTTCAGTTCTTCGGAACTGCAGACAGGAACTTTGGATTCGTCTCTTTGAATTACGTTGACGGTGTTGAAAGCAACCTGATTACGTTGAGCCACCTGCCAACTCAATGTTATAGAGTATAATATTCAGTTCTTGGAAGTCTCACAGCTAATCGAATAAGGTCAGGCCCTACTGACGCAACAAGCAATGCAGTGCGAATTTTACGGGAGACATGGCGCCTGAGAGCGATAGTGTGTCGTGCGATCTGGGTTGCGTCGGTGGGGACAGTAGATTGCTGTTCCCGATGTTACGTTTTTTCGTGCAACAAATTTGTTACGTCACACGTCGCTTCGATGGGCCCCCGGCCTAAGACCCGATGCCTGCAACTCAAATCGATGAGTCGAAGCCAAAGCACCCGAAACCAGCAGTTTCGTTCTAGTTAAGCCTCGAAGGTTTAATTTTGCTGCCCAATCGACAGTGCTGTCGAGTTCCAGTCAGACACAAATATTTGTTAAACAGTTTGGTTTTGCGAAATTTCTGCAAGTCCCACTTACAGAAATGTTACACCCCTTGTATCCCAATAGCTCACTCTAGAGCGGCGGTTCCAAGCGTTTTCTATGCCTAACACTCCTAGGGAACTCTTAGTATATTCACCCGCCAATTATATAATTAAAACCTTAGAAGATGAAACACAAAATCTATGCGAAATTTGCGCATCAAAGTGAGTTAATTTTTGAGAAACATGAAAATAAGACAAGATTTTGTATTCTTTAGAGATTCACCTGGTACCCCCTGGTTGGGAACCCTTGTTCCTGACAATGCATCATAACATGTTATTTCTCAAGAAACCTAATTTTGCACTTTGCGATTTGGAGTTAAACTTTAATCCAAGGCCCTCATGCCTCAGTTGAGCTCTAACCAAGTTTCGCAGGAGACGTTAGGGCTCGGAGAGCGTTAGCTTCATTTTATGACCTTCTGCTCCTTGATCACGGCTGCTCCAGCTCTGAGGAAGCCTTACGTGGTAATGCACCACTTAAGAGCCTACCTCAAAGACTTCTCTTCACGGATATCCTCTTCCATTTTTTCACATAATACCGCACAGCTAGTCTGGTTATTGTGGTCTTTACAAAATTTTAGCTGACAATGTAGACTACTTAGCAGCCATTCTCAAAAACTTGTCTATATAAAAGTTTTTCACTGTTTCAACACAAAAATACCACACTTCTATAATTACTTTAAACTATACGGCATTTTGGCTGGAAAAAGAACAGGGAGCGCTTACGAGCCACCCTCCAAGACTTCTTGTTATGTAAATCTTTCACGTTTTCTTCGCAAAATAAATCCATGCTGATTAACGCAACCTATGCGAATCTTCAGCTGTGAAAGTGCAATCGTAAAGGGGGCGAGTTATGTGAGTTCAGTGACCAAAAGGATGGGGCTGGGAGTAAGCTGATGATGTTGACACTTAAGTAGAATATTCATTCCAGAATCCCGATCGATTTTGGGCTAGGTTTGGCTTGACCTTCACTGTCAAAAAAATAAATAAATAAATAAATTTTGGAAGAAACGTTGGGGCTGGAAGCAAGTTCGTGGTGTTCTCTTCACAGGGTGGAGTCGTGACAAATTTTCTCATCATTGGCCTCGATGGGCAGCAGATAACTCATACAACGTTCAGTATTATTGAATCGACTTGCTTCGTTAGTTTCATAATGCACGTTATTACAACGTTTTAATGTCAACTGTTTCGTAACAATCATTCGGCAACTCTTACTTGAAATTTCCGTCCGCGGTGATGTCAGATTTTGTGATGCCAATAATAATTAATCGGCAGTACTGTGGTATTCTTTTGTGCATCAAAAAACCTCAGTCTTGCTAAAAAAAATGCATTGCGATTATAACGATATCTACTAGAAATGACCTATTTTACAATACTCAAATGCCTTGGTCTTTGGTAACTAGCGACCTTTGGCTACTCTTCAGTTGTGTATAATCCTGACACCTGATGCGTACCAAACTTTTTCGATGTAATAATAACTTGGAGTACGCATATTTTTTAAGTGAAAACGTGTAATGCGAGACAGTTATCAGCATGCATTTATCAGCATATACGTTAGCTGCTTGTATTTCTCATTTTAACGACGTATTTGAAAATCATGCTAACACTCCCTTAGAATGAATTGGATCACGTAGCTGGAGCTATTGTCATTATGTCATAATCATTTAGATATCTGAGGAAGAAAAGAAGAAAAAGAAGAGCATAAACTCAGCAAAGGAGTTGATCGTGCAAGCATGCTTTATTGCAACAGACCTGAAGAGCTCGGCGACGCTAAGTTGTTGGGCATGAAAGTTAACGGATTAAGATGGCTTCTGTAGCTTTGGCCGTTAACCGTTTTTCCTTCTGGAGAAGCTATTCACAGCTGTGGAGGGTGTTGCTCCCAATGTTTGACAAGACGATTTTTAACGCAGCGATCTCGATCTCTATGTTTGAGATTGCGGCTTTTGTTTCTCAGGCGGTCATTACGTTTCTGTCAAACATCCCGCAGTTACCCCTGAATCGTCTTTGCTAGAGAGAGATGAATCTCACTTCCTGTAGGTGGCACTCGTTTGGCTTGTTTGGCAGCTGAGGTGTTACTTTTGTTGCTCTGAGATGGATTTTATACATTTATCGATATAGTTGCTCTGATGTGGCGACCAGAACTGAACAACAAATTCTAGATGTAAGCGCAATAGGGCATTGGACAATGGACTGATTTTTCTTGGATTTGTATTCGAAATTCCTGATAATGAATCCCAGTACTCTGCTTACATTTTGACACTCTTGTACACTTGCTGATTTTGTTGTAGTTTGATTGAGATGGTTTTTCCCAGGTGACATTGTTGGATGACAGCAGCCAATTCTATCATGTTCAATTTCAATCGGGTTCAGAGGTTTTCTGGCCCCCAAGTGCTTTACTGAACATTTGTCGACAATAAATCTCATCTGCCACTTTGCGGTTCATCCCATATATAGGGCGGGCGGTCAATATCTTTTTGGAGCTCAATTGTGTGTTTGGAAGAACGGCATAGTATAGGGTCATCTGCAAATTTACTGATTTTGCTACAGATGTCAAGATAAAAATCATTGTTATTAAATATGAACAGAAATGGGCCTTCAGACCCAGCGTGAATTCCGCGGACTCCATGGGCTTCCAATATTTTTCATTAACTATTGATGAGGGACTTCATCAAATACCTCTTTCACCGTTAGAAAATTGAGGTCAACACCTCGTTCTTTATCTCTGATGTCCGTAACTCTCGAAAAGAAGTCCAGTAAGTTAGTTGAGCAGCTACTTCTATCTCGGAAGCCGTGCTGAGTGTCGAAAATTTGCCGGTGAATCATCAGCTGATCAGTATTGCTTTTCATCAGAAGGCATTCGATGGTTTCGCTGACGACCGAGGTGAGACTGAGTGGACGATATTTACTGTAGCTTCTCTTATCCCTCGTTTTATCCTCATCTTCTTATTTTCTTCAGTGTACTTTGCTTCTTCGAGCAGTGGACCGCTTCTAAAACTCATTGATCTGCTTGCCAGAATGTCAGAAATATTTTACTACTGCGTGCGTCTATAGGTCTGCCGCACCCTATGCTGTAGCAAGTCCCCTCCTCCCAAGGGATCCATACTTTACTTTAGCCAATGCTTAACATTCAGAACACCCGTCTTCCAGCCTACATTGTTTCCTAATATTACCACTTCTAGTGACAGTCTTTGAGCTGCTTTTCCTCTTACGCCCCAACTTGCCGTTTCTAGGCACGGTGTGCCTTCCTGTTTGGGATCCTCGTTCTCCTGGGCTTACTACATGTCGTCCCTTTCTGTTCCTATCTTGGAACACCGGCGATTGCAATGGTTAGAGAAACTAACACAATGCTCTGCAGCTGTGGATAAAACGGTTACAGTAAAATGAGAATTATTTAAAGTGTTGTCAGTTTTATCACGATTTGAAAATAGAATTTTAGAGCTTATTTACGTCGGAAACTATAAATTAACTAGAGCACTCTGAGAGCGCATACCTCCGCCAAGCGCGGCAACGGTAGCAAAAAATTCAAATTGGCTCTGAAACCATAATTTTCTTGGTACAAACTCCAAAATCTAATCATTTGTGCCTTTTGATAGTAATAACAGCTTGTGCAATTTTCTTGAAGATCTGTTGATAATTTTTTGAGTTATACTGCTAACAAACGGTAAGACAAACATAAGTCAAACATACAAACGACCGAACCGATCTGCACCAAAATTTAATCATATATGTCTTTAAACATTAGTAATAACCCCTATGAATTTCATAAAGATCTATTCATAGTTTTTTGAGTTATTGTGCTAGCAAGCATAAAATTAAAAACAGTGACAAACGAACGAAAACACTGTTCATTACCAAAATTTGGTCAGCCACTCTTTGTTATATACCTAACAAGGCATGTTAAAATCCATGCATAGCTTTTTGAGTTATGGTAATGACAAAAATAAGGCAAACAAACAAACAAACAAACAAACGGATGGACATATCTTCGCCAAAAGTTAATCATCTGTTCCTCCTAACATACCTAACAATCCCTGTAAATTTCCTCCAACTCGGTTCATAACTTTTTGAGTTATCTTGGTGACAGACAGACAAAGAGACAAACAGACAGACAAAGAGCTAGACACAAACACGACGAAAACATAACCTCCTTGGCGGAGGTAATAATTAGAATATATTTGCAGTACTACGACAGGTATAGAAATACGCCCGATTGGTAAACTCAATGCCTATGCACTAACGAACTCCAAACTTTACTCTCACTTTATTTCATTGCTACCATCGTCATGATTGCGTGTTTAATTATAAAGCGTTCCAAAATGTGTTTTTCTCTCTTTCTTGGCTCAGTTACAGCCGTGTTCTATCACTCCTTTATTCTGAAGTGTAATTGTACTCCATCTTTGTCCTAAGAGGAATCACAATATTACGCCAACGTGCAACGTATATATCACATTGTTTTCGACATCTTTTTCTTCTTTAGTTTAGGCCCT
>LQNS02276498.1:14844816-14854993 GCA_001587735.2 Parhyale hawaiensis
ATAATTCCTGTGTTAGTACTAAGCATGAAAACCTCAGGATACTGTGTCCTAACCTTGTTGGATGCAGTCTCCAGATGAGAAATAAATGGGATTATTATTATTATTATTATTATTATTATTATTTATCACTCTATCCTGGCACAGACACAACCGTATCTATTTATCACTCCATCCTGACTCACTCACAGCCGTTTCTACTGGGTTGGAAACTAAGTTCTTGCCGTTTTTTCAACATTTCGGTATACATTGTATTTTTATTTATAGAATCTATTTTCTAAAATTATATTTTGCAAACATTTGCAGTCTGTTTTTCTTGTTTTTGAGTATTCTTAGTTAAATTCTGTTTATTTTTGGCCTGCGTAAATGGAATTTCCAGTGGAGAAAACTGAGCAGTTTTGACAACTCCTCTTTGTTTTTAACCAAAGTTCTAAGGCCTCAAGCGCTATTCACGATATTTGCGCTGTGTGTTGGGAGGATGCCATAGCTGAAAGGATCGCTCGTTGTTGGTATGCCAAACTCAAAAATGGATATTTTGACCTCAGAGGCTCACCTCGACCTGGTCCTCCAGTTAAGATCGATGAGAAACGATTAAACCATGTTTTGCATGGAAATTCTCGTGAAACGACAAGGGAACAAGCTAAAAAAAATGCGATGCTCCAACACGGGTGTACATAGAAGTATCTTCACTCAATGGGAAAGGTTCAGAAGTATGGATCATAGGTTTCCCATGCTTTACGTAACAGCAACAAAAATCAACGAGCCGCGATCGCCGCCCTTTAGCTTGTTCATTACCACTCAACCTACGGATATAAGCAACGTTTTCTCTACAGAATTTTTACTGGGACGAAAAATGGTACCTGTACATGAATAAATGCTATGCGCGCATTTGTGTTTAATAGTAATGCAGAATTGAAGTCCGGTGGCCTGATTGGTTGAGTTTTTCGAGTGAAAACCTGATAGTTTTTACCATTGAAGCATTGAAAACCTCGATGAATGTTAGCAAAAAGTTGTTAACAGCAATGGAGAATCTATTATTGATTAGCTAGTTGCCATTTTTACTCAACCTTTCAAAAACATATAATTGAAAAAAAGGCAAGGACTTAGTTTCCAATCCAATATTTTTCCTTCCTTCTTGGCAAAGGTACAACCGTGTCTATTTATATTGCCCTCCAGGCACAGGCACAACCGTGTCCATTTACACCTCCTCTCTGGTACAAGCGCAGCCGTATACACTATATTTATCTCTACTTCATGGCACACTTACAACTGTATGTAGTTATACTTCCTTCCTGGCGCAGGCACAATTGTATGTAGTTAAACTTCCTTCCTGGCGCAGGCACAACTGGATGTAGTTAAACTTCCTTCCTGGCGCAGGCACAATTGTATGTAGTTATACTTCCTTCCTGGCGCAGGCACAACCATGTCTATTTATATTGTCTTCCTGGCACAAGCACGGCCGAGTCTATTTATAACTCTTTCCTAGGACGGGTACGGCCGTGTCTATCTATATCTCTTTCCTGGTGCAGGCACTACCGTGCCTATTTATGTCTCCTTCCTGGCACAGGCACAGCCATGTCTCTGTCTCCTTGGCACAGGCAGAACCACATCTATCTCGCCATCTATTTGATTCAATAGATAAATATTGTGGAGCAAACTTTGGTCAGTGCTTTAGAGGCCCGGAAGTATTTCAATGGAAAATTTGCTGACGCATGATTTTCAATCTTAGGATTTGCAATTCAAAGAAACTTTGCTGTTTGGAGCGTCGCGTGAGACATGAACGCTGTGCTGCCTCAGCACGCGCGTTCCTGTCGCGTTCCAATGCCACCTAAAAAATGTTTGCATTTAGATAGAAGATTGTAAAGGCTAACTAGAATTTCAGATTTAGACCTCTTTTGTGTAGCGAATTAATATTGACGAAATGCATTTCCATTTAAGAATTGTGAATAAATGAAAGAATAAATTGTCGGCATTCCAGCTAGGTGTGTTTGTCATTTGAGTTTAACTTTGTCATTAGCTCGAGGGAAATAATTCGGTGTTCCACCTTACAGTACTTTACCAATGCATCAAAGATGAATAATTCGGCGTTCAACTTAAATCTCTTACTAATTCAAAGACGAACAGTTCGGCTTTTCCTGCCCTCATCTAACCTCACCAATATGAGCTATTGTAATCTGAGGGTAAGATTCGTTTTTCACCGTTATATTAAACCACGAAATATTTGAATATACATACAGTATATCTATAATTATATGAACTCCTGCGGTGATGGTTTAAAGCGCGTTAAATCTTGAAAGAGAAGTAATTAATTTTTCTGTATAATCATATAACTATTATTGTTAATTTTTTCAACGTGAAGAAAAATTTTCAATTTCTGAAGAGTAATGCGCCATCATGCCTAAATCACGATGTTTGAATACAATTATATTTATAATATAATCGTTCAAATTTATGTTAATTACGGTCTATAATCTCAAAGCTCTGTAGCTGCGAACACTTTAATATATTTCAACATAACGCCAGAGCTAATTTCAGAGACATCACTAATATAAAATTCAGACGTTCATTTCAGTATTACAGTTGGTTCTACATTGATATCATTCAGTACACAGGAGCTCCGTTAAGTACTGTACAGCGAAACGCATTGAAGCTACACCTTTTTTCATTTATCAAAGTGCTCTATTCCGTTGCAATTTAAAACTTTGTTTTATTCTCTGAAGCGGACATTACAGTAAAGCAGATCATTAGAAATCCATTTATATTCAACATGGAAGTTGCAGTTCATTACTAATTGTATGCATTGCGTTCTAGAGTACCTGCGGGTGATGACGTCAGTGGAACGGCCATTTTGATAATGAAGCTATTTTACTGCTTTTTTTCTTCTAAAAGTAAAACTTTAGCTTGAACTAAATGAAAGCATTAAAGTACCATCAAACGAACGATATGTGAGCTGCTGCGTCCGTGTAATGGTGCTAGTATGGTACTAGTATTAAAACTAAATACAGCACTACGAGTTTATTACTACTTGCGTACTAGTATTATAATTTACTAACATTATATTGTACTGCTGGTCGTGCAGGACTTTATACCATTGTACCATTGATAATCCTTCATACCACTGAACCTAAGTTCAAGGTTGTACCCACCTAGTAGCCCAACATTGGGCATAAACCGACGACAGTATTGGCTTACTGGTCATTTTACAAATGTTGGTACAGTGATGCCCCCAGTTAAGTTGTCGATTACAAGAACACTCCGAGAGAGCATACCTCCGCCAAACAAAGCAAAGTTAACGACAAATTCAGATTGGTTGCGAAACTATGAACTTACATTAATTTTTATCGGCACCAAAATTTGGTCATTTGTGCCTTTGACAGTTCCAACAGCTACTGCAATTTTCTTGAAAATCCGTCGGTAACTGTTTGAGCTGTTCTGATAAGCGCCAAGATGAACATATAGTCAACTAGAACGCCTCGAAGCGTAAGACAATCACCCGCGGTGGGGGCAACTTCAACGAAGTCATTTTTTATGGCCTGCTAATCCTAGTTTCTCGTATGGATGCTTGGTGCAAAAAGGTTAGAGCAGTGTCCCCGTACTATTGACTCTCTTAATCATAACATTGAAAAAATAGAACGCCTCGTGGCGTAAAACTATCTGCCGCGCTGGAGGCAAATTCTACGCCGTCATTTTTTATGGCCAACTAGGCCTATTTTTTTTTTGTTTTGTTTTTTGGGCATGGATCACATCTAGGTCAACCCACCAAACTCCCTACAAAAAATATGAACACTGCTCAACTCCTTCGATAATTTTTTGGGTGGACAGACAAATATATATAGCTGTAATTCTCGGTTTTTACGATGAATGGGGGCCGGATGATATCGTAATACTCGAGATACGTTCGTAAAAGTCGAGATAAGGTCACATATAGTGTTGCCAAATGAAATCTGGGTTTTCCTGCTACACCCTCGAAGAAAATAATCTTAAAAATGCTAAATCTCTTAACGCAGCAGCAAATTGCACTAGAGCAATATTTGACAAGAAAAATTACGCTTCAAATTGCATTTCAATTAAATTTATCATAACACAAGGAATTATGCAGCACATTTAAGTCTGTTGAGCTGTTGAAGGGTAATATAGATTCAATGTTTTTATTCGTTCATTACAACCTTCCAGCTGTTTTTAATATCTTCACAGTGCTAATTTTCTTCCTTAATATTTTGTGAGCACATGACAAAACACTGATAGAAGTTTTTTTTTTTTCATTAATTAATCCTCTCAGTAATAGTTTGTTTTACTACATTTCTATTGAATTACTGGCAAACCATTATTTTTGAAGTAGGCTGGTCTATTACCTACAAAATTCTTCACAGCGTGTAGCTGCAATGCGTTTCACTGTACAATCTATGTTAGTGCTTTATGATAAAACACTACTAGGGTAATAAACTGAGCTACTTAATTTCTTCATTTAAGCGATATCTGACTTCTACAGAGATGCGATTAGTCAGAATATTTTGGACTGAAACAAAGTTGAGGTTTTTGAAAACGCTGATGGCTTTTGACATGCGATTGTAAAGCAATTTTTCAGACTTTGTAAAGAATATATTAGTTTTGTAATTTTTATCTTTTTACTTCATAAACACACAACACTGTGTAGGTATGTTAGCATTCCATTACTTAACATGATCACACCCATCCCTACATTACACTAGCTGCATAGCTAAAAGCTTCCATCGGACGTGAATTACTGGATTTGTGATTTTTGGTAAAAAATGGGATAAATTTACTTCAAAGTTCTGCATTATTGCATTAACTACCAAAAAATAATAAAAATGCCAAAAAACAGATAAATATTCTGTTTTGACGCTGTTTTCCTTGCTAGATGTGAAAACAAAACTATACAGTGAAATCACCGAAACTAAATGCTAAATCTAGCATTAAAATGTTAATTTGGCAACACTGGGCCACTATGGCGTACAATGAAACCTGTATTTCACACATGGACTATGCTAAGTTGACGTGGAAGATTTTTTGTTATTCTACAACAGGTTAAAAGAAATGTATAAAAAAGCAATTGATACCATGTCTATTAATTACTCAAAAACGTAGTGTTAAATAATAAACAGTGCTAAGTAATACATTACTCATTGAAAACGTTGAGAACACTGGAGAAATCGTGATATTCGAGATAGGTCCGCAAATTTACGTTCGTAAAAGTATAAAGCGTAAAAGTCGAGACACGTAAAAGTCGAGAGTTACATGTATATAAATTTAAAAAAAAAAATGTTTACAAATATGCATACAGCTAGAACGCCTTGTGGTGTAAGACCATCAATTGCGGTGGGGCCAAATTCAACGCAGTCATTTTTGATGGCAAGCTAATCCTAGTTTCTCATGTGGATGCTTTGTCCAACAAGGCTAGCGCGCTACGTGCCTGGTATTAGATCCTCAATAATTGTTAATATAAGAAAAATGGAACGCCTCGTGGGGTAAGAGCAGCACCCTCAGTGGAGGTAAATTCAACGCAGCCATTTTTGTTGGCCTGTTAGGCCTAGTTTCTTGGCATGGGTCATATTTAAGTCAACCCACCAAACTCCCTGCAAAGAAATTATAAACGTTGCTCAACTTCTTCGATCACTTTTTGGGTGAACAGACAAATATATATCGATACGGCCTATTAGATGACCAACAATCTTTCTATCCGGCCTGTTAGTAGCGCCTTAACTGCCCCAAATTAGCCTCTGATGCTCTGACACAACAACGTTACTTGCACAAACCCCAGAGCCGAGTTCTAGCTGATATTATACTACAAAAATAAGAAATTGTCCCCGCCATTCAAGCGAAACAGCTCACCACCACCACCAGAACTTCACAGACGAAATTTAGTGTTTATGAATTTACATGCTATGTCCGAGACTGCAAGCTCCATCCTAATCCGTATATCAGCATGGCAACCACAACAAAATGTATTTCAGGACCTGAAGCTAAACCAACCATGCAAGAGATGCTCTCAACCGACCCATCGCACTAGAAATCTTGTATACTTCACCATAATCATACGGAAAATGGAGAAAAGTAGCGCCTATCCAGAGATGAGGCAAGTTTGAGCAGACACTGCCAACCATCTATAAACTCTCAATATACAGGAATCTGTAGTAGGACGCTCGCTACAGTTACTCGGGGGCCAACACCTTCACCATCAAGTGGAGTGTGGTGCAACCTATATACGCTCAGTCCTGATTGGCAGGGCTAATACAGCCTAGCCAATCTCAGACCGGAACTAGCGCCAGCTGCCGCGCACTGAGCTTAACGAGAACCTTCCAAAAGCCCATCAACCATTGTCATTTTAACTTTCACTTCGTCAACAATGGAAGGAACCTTAGCATCTTTTCCCACACTAGTAGATGACTGACCACAGCCGCGGTCGAAACGTTGAGCGGAACATCGGCAAACTATTGCACAGTATCAACAATAATGAAGGTATCAGACGTTTTAGAGAACTGGAGAAAGTTAATAAACATATTATTAACAAAGAACGTTCCGTCGCCAACAACAAGACTTTCATAAATAAAATACATAACGTTTAGTTCATTTGTTAGGGATATTCAGAGGTTTATTTCTGTTAACATTGACGTGTTCTTGCTGCGTGTTGTTGTCAAATTTAATGCTCATCTGTTATATAGTACATCAATTCTGAAGGTTTTCTGTTTGCTATCAATCTATTTGCATCCAGGCGATTTCATCCCCACTGTTCCAGAAGAAATTAATTTCTAATGTATTTTGCTTCTCATTTGAAACAAGCTTTGGTCGTTTCTAGCAGGATACTCGCTAAATTGAAAAAAAAAAAAATACAAACCAGCAACATGTTGCTCTGGCGAGGTTGCAGTATTATGTTCATTTCAAAATGGTGAATATTTTGCTGGGTTAGCAGGGAGATTACACAGACTACCCAGATTTACTGTGTTATTTGAATAGTTGAGCAACAGCAAGCGACTTTAATGAAAAAAATGACCCCGAAAAAGGAGTCTGACCTCTAGTGAGGCCAACATCATTAATATTACTCTTCTTCAGAGGAAGAAGCTAATCGTTCCCTCACTACACATAAAACTTGGTTTGGTGAAGCAATTTGAGAGGCCTGGATCCCAGGAAAGTTTGCGCTCACCACATTTTGTTCAACTTTTGTAAGTCTCTGTGAAGAAAGAAAGGACAAGCTGGGTCGGAGTGTTTTGTATACCTCAGACGAGAATAATACTGAAATACAGGGTGGGACATAGATACTGTCACAAAATAAACTCAGATTTATTCCAAAAAAATATTTTTTGAACAGTCCAGTTACAGAAAATGACTAACAAATGCTGAAGGAACCATATGGCATGAGTATCATTTAAAATGTTTCCCTTGAGCCTTCGCTACACTACGCAGTCTTTTTGAGAAATCATCTATGGCAGCACGCTCAACATCATAAGGGTATTCTCTCCCAGCGTTTATTCAATTTCATCTTAAAAGCTTTAACACTTTGGCGAGGGGTATAGAGCGGGCGTCACTCTCCAGGATTGACCACAAAGAGTAATCAAGAGCGTTAAGATCAAGTGATAAGGGAGGCTGCCATCTGATGAATTTTTTCTTCGATTCAACAGACATTGTTAAGAATTAGTACTTCTATTCTGAAAAATAGATCATACATTAAGACTAACATATAATGATAATGTAATATAGTAAATTTATGTTGATATTGTCATAAAATATAGTTCCGAAATTTTGTGACAAGACTTATGCCCCACCCTTTATACCCACTTTATCACTCCATTGAGTAGAGTAAGGGGTGGAGCTTGAAATACTTTCCCTAATTTAATAACGGATATATCATGGAAACTGGAAAGCTGTCACCTAAAAAAATTCTAGAAGATCTATTTCTGAGTTTTAAATCACTTACCTGTAATATAAGCACCAAGGCCCACTACTTACACAATCATTGGAATAAATTTTCACAGAGCCTGTTTGATAGTAAACAAGCTCTAGATGAACGCTGTTATCAAGATATTAAATTTGTAGACGAAGATCTGTCTTCAATATGATTGTTAATTGCTGTGGCGCTAGAAAAATAATGTTTTACATGTTCTGAATCACGAAATGTCAAAATGCGGTACTTCCTCTAGCTGTAACGTAACAATAAGCAAACATAAATCTGCCAGTTCTATTAAATACGTAGGGTAATCAAAATGTTTTGGCAACAGCGTAAAAAATTGATACGAATTAAGATATACACAGGATGAGATTTATACTACTTCAAGATACTCTCCTCCAAGGCTTAGGTACCGTACTTCTACAGCCGTGTCAATCACGTGTTAAAGTACTCAGAGTACTCCTCATCATCAGTATTACTGTAAATTAGGAATTATTACGAGGATTTTCGATAATGACATAATATATATTTATCTTGAGTTTCACGAACTCACGAATCCTATACATCCCAGCTTCTAAAAAAATTTTCGGTGATCAGTGTTTATTACAGGAAGTAGTCAATACATATCCGCTTCTCAAAAATTTTCGGTCATCAGAGTTTATTACAGGAAGTAAATCAGAAGCTATAACGTCGACCTTTCCTCCGATGATACCAGAATAAAGTGAAATCAAAGCAAGGGCGGCAAAACTTTGGAGTGAGGACGCTGCAGCCTCGAACATGAAAGGTGAGCCTCGAAATGCTTCGTTTGACGCGTGCACGGTTCCTGGTCACAGACCCTGAAGTGCTTGATGATGTTTTAGTAAAGTTGTGCAAGAGCTTCAGTACGAAAAGTTTTTGAACGTTAGTAAAAGATGCCAACACTAATTATGAAAAGGCCGAGGGCAAGTTTCAAGGCTCAAGCCAAATGTTGAGTGAAGGTTCGGAGCTGTAGCCAAATATTGCTTCTAGGTTGCTGTGGTATTGCCGACCGTTGAGAGTGAACCGCTAGGATATTGTAAAATAGTAAGTATCAGTCGCAAATCTGCGTCAAGTATCAGGTGTGAAATGCAAGGGTGCTGCTATTATAATGAATGTGAGTTGCAAGGGTGCTGCCATTATAATGAATGGGAGTTGCAAGGGTGCTGCCACATAATGAATGTGAGTTGCAAGGGTGTTGCCATATACTGAGTTTCTGTACGCCAAATATTGTCTGAGTGACCCGCACGAATCGATGTAGGAATTCAGAATGAATGATAAGCAATTTTGCCAACATTCAAATATTCAAAACGCAATACTACAGCACGTAAGTTTGTAAAATCAAGTTGAATAAAATATCCCTGCCGTGGCCTGTAATTTAAATTATTACCGTTGTATTATGAAGGACGTATCGCAGTTAATTACAAGCAGCAATTTAAACGCTAACCACGACACTGTTGTAAGAGCAATAGCGAAGAATTGCCCCTATTCAATTGAATCCTAATAACAAATGACATTAAGTAGATAATATACACTTGTTGTTTTGTCCAGTTTTTAGCGCTGGGGTTGTGCTGCTGGGCTTTTGTTAAGGGCTCTGTTTCAGACCACTATTGATCTTGGTGAATTATGTATTAGTCCTACCAGAGTGCCTCCGGATTTTTTCTCGGTTTTATTGGTTTTAGACATTAGATTAAAAAAACATGTGACAAATATTCCGGGATCCTGATTCTTATTATTATTATTAAAACTTCACGCTTGAGCTCCCACGGACAGGTAATACAACCCAACTGAAGCATCTTGCAACACCGGGAAGCCCAAACGCTGCTAAAGGAAATCCAGCGAAAAACCGTTAACAACTGACTTAAACGCCTGCAGGCCAATACGACCAAAAGCCGATGCCGGCAACAAATTCCAAACACTAGCCGACCAGGGCACGAAGCACCGACAGAACTGATTAGTTCGACATCTGACAGCATCCAAAGTGAAAGAGTGCGCTCCGCAAGCAGCACGAGTCGCTCGCCCAAAAACCCAGAGGGCAGGGAGAGAAGAATACAACCAATGCCCCTCATTATTGTACACCTTATAAAACATGCAAAGCTCTGCTACTCTCCTCCTGTGGGACAGGTTCACTAGATCAATATTAGCGCACAGCCTGCTGGCTGAACTAACAAGTCGATCCAACAGACGCAAGTGAGTGTCAGCAGCTGAAGCCCAGACCGGTGAGCAATACTCCAACACAGGCAGCAAAAACGCATAAAAACATCT
>LQNS02276498.1:14878225-14888367 GCA_001587735.2 Parhyale hawaiensis
ATATATATCAGTCTAGTGCAGATAAAGCTGTTGCTATATGGGTATTAGCTGAACCAGTCCTTGCCTACCTAACCTTATGGGTAACAGCCCCGTTGTAGCTCAAAAATTCTTTCCCCCACCAAAAATATTCATTTTAGTATCCCAAAATACTAATTCAATTGCAAAATTTCTTGGAAATCTCAAAAATCCAGAAGTGCAGTTTATGCACTATGACCGGGGATTTGTCAGACGACCCTTCAGGGGGTATAGGATGGGCCATAGGGTTGAGTTAGTTTAGGTTCGTCCATCCTGTGCTGTAGGGCCAGGCAACCCCAGGAGGTCCGTGTAGGTTACTTCAGCCATTAGCTATAGGCCTTCGGGACGTCTCTCCTTCGCGCCCAGTAGCTTCCTTCCCGATGTCATACTCCTACTTGCTCATGCTTTATTCCGTTCTTCCTCTTCTTTCCCGACTTGCTGTTCCCATGCGCGTTGATCCTGTGTGGTGGGAACACCTTCGTGCATGGGTTCCCCGTTTCTCTTGGCATACTTGGCATACTACATGTCCCTTGCTCTTTCCTCTGTGATATCGTTCTGCTCGGAAACGGAGGCTTAAACTTCCTAACCATAACTATTGTCAAACGAACTTTGGATTAGACGGGGGTAGGTTGAATTACAGGAACACTAGGTATCTTATGTCAAACGGAAATCGGTGACGTCATTCAACCGTGGAATTTTCACGGGTCTCGCTTGTTGGTAATTATTCATCTTATCCCCCATTCGAGTAATAGGACAAGAAAGTTATTTCTAGAATAATTGAGGTGTACTGAAAACGAAAATGAAATCCATTTCTTTGCGGAAATTAGATAAACCAGACCTACGCCTTACCTAACGTGCCCGACATTATGAAGGTGTATTGCCTATGGAGGGGTGAATCTGAAGGGGTTTATGCCTAACTACCAGACAATACGGCCTATATGAGGGGCGACTTTGTGCTCTTACTCATGTAACCTAGCCTAACCTAACCCTAAGAGCACACAAAAAAGGTTTTCCATTATACTGTGCGACCGTGTTTATTTTCCCAAAGGAAAACAGGAACTTTAAAGCGTTATAACTCGAAAACAACGCATTGTGCCGACCTAAAATGCATAATCAAATCAAACTGTATAATAAATACCGTCGTGTGGTTATTTGTTTATATGCTTAAATATTTGTATGTTTCGTGTCCCCCCCTTAAAGGAATAGATGAAAAATAGGCTAGGTTGCAGATTTTGTTATTAGATTGCATTTTCAATGGAAATCGATGACCATATTGTATATAGAAGACTGCGATTGTGGGATCCTTCTTCCTCTATTATCTCAATGCATTTATTGCTTGAAACAGTTCTTGACGTTGAAATAATGAAGCTATTTTCAGCTTCTCTTAGCGCTATTATGGAATCTGATTTTTAATATCGCTTTTTCCATACAAAGAAACGTATGTTTGTTTGCTTCATTGAAAACTGATACTTAGAAAATAGGCCAGGATGCAGATGATGGCAAACGTAGATCTGAATGCAGTTCTTTCTTTTCTAGTCCACTCAATTCAGATACAAACAGCTTCTCTAGGCACTCTCTTGCTTCGTGATTTGTAATCTCTTCTAAGGGTTCCTTTACTCGAGCTTCAGCTGCCCTGAGTTTACGCTGATGCTCTTATTGACTGCACAACCATCGAAGTAATTGGCGAGATATTCTTCGATAGTAAGAAGACGGGTAAAAACACACCAGGACTTTCTCTCAGCAAATAATTTCCTGTAATTTCGGTTCTTCTCTCAACAGAACAACAATTCAGTTGACTTCCGAGCCGTATGATAGCGTCAGTATCCTGGATACAGAGCTCGGTATTTATTAGGAAACAATATCAACTGCAGGCAAAAACAATTGCTTTTCTGCATATGGCCGAAGGAAAGCTTGGTGCTTCTCTGCTCTACCATTAATAGGAAAATTATGATTATTGAAGACGGATCAACACAAATTCTTGCTGTCATTTATGACAGCTTGGGCCCTCTAGTATTGATTGGTTTAAGAAAAATGAATTTATATCCATAAAATTGTAAAGCAACGTAAGCCCCTCTCGCAAACAATCACCCAAATTTTATCCTTACAACCGTCAAAAATTATTGTTCTTCCATACCAGCGTTAGGCTTTGTCATTGCAGTATTGTATAATTGACATCACACGTTGCGAAGCAGATCGCGAAGTTCTTCTGTTTTTTTTTTCTTTATAGTTACCGACGGAAACATTTTTAGAGTATCTATATATTAATAAGGAAATGAAAAACTGATATTTCTTGGTAATCAATGTGCTGTAGATAAAACGAACTGCTTAGTTATTTAGGTTAGGTTAGCGACGTTAAGTTTGGGTAAATGCCCAAAAATTTTGTACATCACTCGTCAGCTCGCATTTGCCAAAGCCGAGATGGTGCTCACTTTATGCCTGCTGCAAAATATTTTATTTATACAGTAATTTCTATTGAAAGTATTGACTCGTGAAGCTTCTCGTGTTGAAATTTGGTTCTTGCAAACCAACCATTAATTAAAAGGTTTACACGGATGCCAGCTATATTCTTCTCCGGCCTGCTCAATCAGAAATTAGTTGGAAAAAAAACACCAAAGTGATCATAGTTATCAGTTTTATTCTTCGCCCGCTTGCCAGATAACTACATATATAGCCTGAGAGAAGTTAGATTGCAATATATGGAGTTTCTGGTCTTTCCTAGTGTACCGAGACAGCTATAGCCACATAAAAGTTCATTTAAAAGAAAACCTTCAGCAAGGTTAATATAGATGTCGACAGTGCTGCTCTTCCCCAGCCTGGCCAAGCAACTATAGTCATGTAAAAGTTACGGAGCGATATTGCAAATGCTTACGTAGGTCATTTCCTGGCTTGTGAGCCAAGGAGAGCAACTTTCTGGAACCATTCACGGTGAGATGAGCAAAGTTTTTAAAGTCTTACAAAACTCGGGGCAATTAAAAGGAACATCTTTATCTCCCTTGAGTTTGAGAGCATTGCAATGACCGCTAACCTCGNGTTGGGTTATGTTAGGTTGGGTTATGTTAGGTTGGGTTATGTTAGGTTGGGTTATGTTAGGTTGGGTTATGTTAGGTTGGGTTATGTTAGGTTGGGTTATGTTAGGTTGGGTTATGTTAGGTTGAGTTATGTTAGGTTGAGTTATGTTAGGTTGGGTTATGTTAGGTTGGGTTATGTTAAGTTGGGTTATGTTAAGTTGGGTTATGTTAGGTTGGGTTATGTTAGGTTGGGTTATGTTAGGTTGGGTTATGTTAGGTTGGTTAGGTAAGGTTGGGTTAGGTTAGAAGGTTAGGTAAGGAGGTTAGGTTAGGTAAGGGTATGTTTGCCTAGGTAGTGTTTATTTTAGTGGTGGCGCGCGCAGGAAAGCTTACGACTCACGTAAGGCTTACGTGAACGCAAAATCGTCGAGAGAGACGATAGTGCTAGGCTACCTAGCTGGGCCATGCCTGGGTTTCTACTCACTTTTTAGGTATCTAACGTACATCTGCTAGTAATAACTTTAGAAGTACTATGACTACAAGTGCGGTGATCTATCGCTGAACTTTGGCTATGCACGCATACCTTGAAACGAACGCCGTAACTCTCTGGAGACAGGCACGCCAGCTATCCCTCGAGCATTTATGCGGGTGGGTTCTTTGTATCCCTGGCCTGTTCTAGGTCCCTTCCTTCTGCTTTCTGATCCCAATTAACCTGGGTAGAGTCTTAATTCTGTAAATTTCCAATTAAAAATTAATAGTCACCATAGTAACCCTTTCAAATTGGACCAGATCTCTCAGGAGGCGCATAATGGGTCACAGGTTTGTGGTTAGGCTATAATATAGGCTCGCTAAATCTAATGAGTGTCGCATCCCCAGAAGGGACTCTGCATGTTACCTGAGCCTCAGTTATGCCTTCGGGGCATCTTTATTTACTTTTTGTCCACTGTGAGCCTTTCTGCTGACAATCTGCGCTTTTTTCCTGCTCTTCTTTCCCATTTTGTTGTACTCATGTGTGTTGATCCAGTATGGGAACAGCTTCGTGTCTATCGACATACTACTGTCCCTTCCTTCCCCCCATTCTTTTAAAACACAACGCTGGGTCAAGGAGTGGTGTAAATTAAAGCTTAGGGTAATCTAATGTGGCCTGATTAAATGTCCCGTTGGCCTACAACGTTTTTATTCAGCATTAGTCAAGCACAGAAAACCCATAAATAATGCGGAACAAATCAACGTGATCCTTACAGAGCTTACTGTACTTGCACAGTTTTTCTAATTTGGAAAATAATTAACTTAGTACTTCTTATGCTGTTCACGGATCGAAAAGGCTGTCACCGGGAGAGCTCTTCAATACTATACGGTCTCACGTAATCTATGTAGTCTTAGTCTCAGGATACCCGCAGTGTTGTTCGTGAAGGCAATCTCTGTTAACACCCCAGGTGAGTTACTTTTTTTTCCTTGTGCATCTGAACTATACCAGTATGATGCTCACTTTATGTAGTTTCGTAATATACGCCATCTTAATTGTATTTATATAATATACAATGTTGTGTAACTGCTTAGTGGATCTGGTAGGTATTCGCTGCATGCGCGATCTTAAAACAATTTCATATTAAGCTTTTAAAGGTTCTAAAGATTTTATTTTTATTTTTTTTTGCTACATTCGTGGTCAGAATCACCGTGATCATGATCATCACGATCACTGATAGCACAAGAACAGTCAGTGATTTTGTAAATAAACCAGAGACGCCATGTTTGTTTAGAAAAAAAAAAGATTTCTATCGTATTTACATGGAAGATGATAGGGAATGCATCTGTAAAGAATTTTTATTTATTTAGAAGTTAATGCATAAACGAACTAGCAGTATCTGACTCGCTTTGAACATGCACAGCAATGAAACTAACGAAATTACAATTCTGAAAGTCAATATTGCAGGCAACCATAATAACATTATTCCATTTATTGTAAAATACAAGGAAACAGCTCGAACTTGCATTTCAGATTTTGAATTTTTGCTTGTCCAACGGCTGGAATCACTCTCTGATCACGCATGATCAGCCAGCTATGGAAATCACGGTGCAATCAGTTTTCATCGTTGATCACAGTTAATTGCTATCAGAATTACGTCAAAAAGTGGTCACAAAAACGCACGGGTCAAGCGCAACAAAAGACGCCTTAATTAGCATAGATTTCGAACCCTAAATGTACTCTGGCGAAAATAAATAAAGAAATGTGGAAAAATACGGGGAAATGGTACGAAAGGTAGAAATCATAAAACGAGACCCTTGGGGCGTAGTATGGGCCATATACTTACGAGGTTAGATTAGTTAGGCTCGCCCATCCCGTATTATATGGGGAGTAGCGCCCAAGAGGGACTCTGTACGTTTAATTAGCTTTAGCTAGTCCTTGGGAACATCTGTCTTTCGTATCAATTTTTTCTTAGGGCCATAATTCAAAAACGGGTTTTCATGAAATTTACACGAGTTGTTAGGTATATTACGATGAGTAAATGACCAAATTTTTGGTAATTATCTGTATTATCTGTTTGTCCCTTTGTTTGTTGCGGTGTTTGATTTTATGCTTGTTTGCACAATAACTCAAAAAGTTATGGATGGATATTTATGAAATTTACCGGACTTGTTAGTAATGGTAAAAGACATAAAATTCACATGGTTAAATTATGGTGATGATCGGTTTGTGTGTTTGACTTATGTTTGCCATGTTAGTCAGCTGCATTACTCAAAAAGTTATGAGCGAATCTTCAAAAAAATTACAGAAAATGTTCATACTGTTAAAAGACTCAAATGATTAGATTTTGGTGTTGATAAAAGAAAATCATTGTTTCAGAACCAATTTGAATTTTTCGTTAGCGTTGCCTTGCTTGGCGGAAGTATGCGTTCTCAGAGTGCTCTCTAGTTGGTTTTGTTGTTATTATTGTGTTATATGGCAGCAAGAATTTTACTTCTCTGACATTTTCATAGACTTGTAATTACGCTAACCATTATAACTTAACTGCTTAGTTGCACGTGTTTTCTAAACACTGCACGCAGTTTGAACAAAGTCTGCACTTTTTCTATGCATCGCGCCAGACCTACAGTGTCCTTGGCATTTTCGTATCAGCAAGTCCACACGAATTTTACCTATGGTATCAAAAATTTTTTTCCGATCTCACAAATTCACATTGCATTTACACCTCAAAAGCCTAAGGGCCTGCCATCAGTAATTCTGGTGCGTCGCTACCACGTTTGTCTCTAGTAGTGACATTTGTTATTTAGTTTGCTCCATCGTAATATAATATCAAATAGAAGTCGACTTCTACTTGGCTAATATTAGACTTTTTGCCTTTGTGTAGTTTTTAAATATGACATCAATGAACATCAAATAAACCGGCCTGAAACTAAGCCTACATTTTTATGTACGACACCAGTTACTTTACTAAATAGCTGCTCCAGTTTTTGCAAGTCTGGAAGATTTTCCGAGCTGGACTTTGCCTGGCACTTTTGCTGCCTGACAAAGCGCCGTGGCTGTCGAGAGCTCTGAAGAACGGCGGGTTCTTTTTGTTTTCTTTTTCTAGTGTTCCTTTGCTCTTTCCTAGAGAGCCAAACTCATTATCACAATTCAGCTCCACGGCAGGCGTAAAGTTCGCTCTATCAGCGGCCGTTGCTCGTGCGCTGCAATTAGCAGCGGCTGGGAAATTGTAGTCTGGAAGACTCTACAATTAGCAGCGGCTAGGATTTTGTAACATAGTCGACGCTACGTGTAGTAGTGATCGGGGTATTGAGACATGCTTGTCTCGACGATTAACTTTGGTCATAATACTGTAAAATGCTTGACCCGACACTTAACTTTACCGTCAACACTTAATATTGGCCAAGATTTCAACAATTAACAATGACCAGTAAATTGTAGCCTGGACGATGCGAGGATGGAAAGTGACAAGATTAGCATAAGGTTACCTGCTCTGGAATTATTTTCGGGAAGCCCTTTTTCTCAGACTCCCTGCACAGCTTAACTCTTCACACCGGATGTTTTATTAGGCTGAAAATTAAGTTCTTATCGGTCTTTTAACATTTGGAAGTGTTAAAACCGGCAAGAACTTTGTTTCCAGCCTAATATATTACTAACCGGGATCTTCATCCTATTGTATTCATATCGGAAAAAATCGCTTGTGGCGAGCTAGTACAGCCTTGTGCAGATATGGTTAAGAAACTAGCATTCTTCGTAAAAGATGTTTCAAGAACAATGTTTTTCCTACGAGAATTTGTCATATTAACATATGTAGTCCATTTGCTTTCTCGCTACAAAGGTCTTTTCCAATTGGAAATAAAATGAGACGAAGAATCCTGGCCACAAAATAACCAAGCTGGGTGAAGACGATGTTAATCCATTCATTTTCGATATTAACACTCAACGAAACCATTGACTAACCCTTACTCTAAGAAACACTGGAGATACCCGAAAAATAATTAAAGCACACAACTAGGTACACGAGCATTTGAGCGCGCCGGAGGTGTCGCTGCTGCTTCGAAATTTGGCATTTCCATTCACGGCCTCGTCCGATTCGCACCCCGAGAGCGACTTTCCATGTTGAAGATGTTTCAAAAACGGCAGATTCTCTCGTTTCCGATCATCGCACTACATGCAAACAGCTTCTCTATTTTGCTCGAAATGCGCAGGGCATTTCCATAGAAATGCGCCGCTGTCCGAATATTCAAAAGCGCCCAACACGTCCATGTCCGCCGCCATTATCATTCGCAGCTGAGGTCCTGACTTTGATTTTGCCGCTGGTCCGGATAGCAACGCCCTCTCGCGGCTGACAATTCGATTTAACCCCGCCATGCCTTAATTATTACCCCTGAACGTGTACTGTTCTATTTTTTTTCTGAATAGGGGTTTATGGTGCACTTCGTACGCATGATACGGGGTCGCTGTAAGCATTTATCGGTGATAGTAGAGTGCTGTGTTTGACGCTATAATTCCTGAGTTTATCCTCTGCCAAGTATGTGAATTATTGACATACCTGGTCCAACAACAGTTGGAGAGTTTAGTGTGTGGGGGTGGGGGGTATGAAATTGCTACGTGAGTCTTTTTTCTCTGACCTCATAACTCTTAACAATCCGTGATCGACGACAGCCGTGCACGTTCTTGGCTCGTCGTGGGTATCTATCTGTAGCACGAGCCAGTGCATGTGAATTTCTCAGTGAATGTGTGAAGTCAAATTTATGTTAGATGCAAAAGCACTCTTGGTCACAACCCTAACTGTATCCAGTGATCATGAAGAGCTTATCGCTCTTGTAAACAATATACTTCAATTGATGCCTTTATAATGGATCTATTTGTAGTTTGCATTTTATTAATTAAAATACTAAATTGAAAATGCAGTGTCAAGACACCAGATTACTTGACCCTTCAACAACCAAGAAAAGCATCGATTTTTCGCGTCAGCGACATCGTTTGAAAACAAAGTAAGTGACGTAGTGCGCACTCTTACTAATGCCGGAGCCCCACAGAGCGCAACAAGCGACGCAAGGCGATTTGCACGGGAGTCGTGTTGCAGCAACGCACGGGTGTCGCGAGGCATCGCAGTTGCGACGGTGGGGACAGCAGACTGCTGTACCCTCCGTTACATTTTGTTCTGCAACAAATTTGTCGCGTTGCGCGTAGCTTATCTAGCCGGTGAGGTAATACACGTGACCAACATAATGTCATATTTGTTGTTATAACCAGTAGCGCGGTGCTTTATTCCCCCTGCACCTCAGGAGTGTCGAACTTTTTTGCTGATTGGCTTTCTGTTGCAATGACGTCATACGTCACACAGTTTTATCACGAGAGGGTACATCGGTTCCTCTTCCATTCTCATTGATGTTATTTTTTTCTTTTTATAAAGCACTGTTATCCTGTATCGTGGCAGCTATTTCTGCTGTCAGTCGTACGTGATACAAATAAAAGTACGGTTGCAACGATAAAAAAAAAACATTTGATTTATTTTGTCATTATAAAAATGAATAGTATATTTTGTAAAACTCTCAGACAACGCGGGTTTCGATGGAAATCATCATCAGTGAGATCTGTAAAAATAAAAAATACAGTATGCACAATAAACTAACTAGCTACTTTCTATACGATAATTCTGAAATTACCATTACAAAATTCCATACTTCTGCAAATATGTAAATCCTATCCTAGTGAGCTAGGTAGGATAGGATTTACATATTTGCAGAAGTATGGAATTTTGTAATAGTAATTTCAGAACTATTGTGTAGAAAGTAGTTTAATGTACATGCTTTATTTCTGTTAAAGTTAAATTTTAATTTTGTCTACTTCAGTTTAGTATTAGACTTTATTTTTGTTTTTTTTAAAGATCTCACGGATGATGATTTGTATCGAAACCGCCCTGGTCTGAGAGTTTTACAAAATATACTGTTCATTTTAATTATAACAAAATGAAACAAATGTTTTTTATCTTTGCAATAGTGCGTTTACTTATTTAATTAGATTCGTCCATTCTATTGGGAGTATCACCCTCATGCATGGCTGAACTACGTTAACAGGTTAACTCATCGCTTGACCATTTTGAGACGGTTCTGCGCATCTCGCTGTGTGACGTCATGTGGGGAGAACGCTCGTGAAAATCGTCAGTGTTGCTAGAGTATCGATATCATTTCTAATTTATTTTTTTAGGATTTTTTCGTTATATTAGGATGTCGCTTGATGTTTGGCTGTTCTGAACATGCTGATAACAATGTATTAAAGCTTTATCGTGTTCTTAAAGAGCTACTGGTGTTGCAAAAAAGAGCGTTTGGACTTGCAAATGAGCCAACTCACGTTCTGCTGTGGCAGGCCGCATGTGCTCCAACTATTTTTCGCCTCAGCAATATGATTACCGGATATCTCTCATCAGTACATTACTTAAAGTAGAAAAATGTGCATCTGTGTATTGTTGATGCCACAAATGGTGCGAGACTTTTTCGCTTTAGCAGGCATTTGGCTTTGGAAGCAAGGCCTCAGGGTGTAGCACTAAAGGCTTCTTGATTCTCAACATTCTACTATTTCTCTTTTTAATGGTTCAAAAAGCACTCATAATAATTATGAGTGATACAATTTTCCTTTCAGGCTTACCC
>LQNS02276498.1:14889572-14899650 GCA_001587735.2 Parhyale hawaiensis
AAAAATGAACACGGACTGGAGTCTATCTCCCCACGTGACGTCACAGCTGAGATGAAGTGGCGGGGCTGGCAACCCGACCTGCGCGTGAGTCAACCTGTTAACGTAGTTCAACCATGCCCTCATAGGGCCCTCCCTTCGGGGGGGGGGGGTAGAATGGGCCGTAGAGTTAGGTTTGCCCATGCTATGTGTTGGAAATCAGTGATCGCTGGGATTTATGTAGTTGCCATTAGGTAGCTCTTCGGGACATCTTTCTTTTGCGCCTACTTTCCTTCCGTCCGCTGTCGTACTCATACTGATGGTGCTTTGTTCTGTTCTTCTTCTTCTTTCCTGACCTGTTGTTTCCATGTGCTCGTTGATCCACCCTCGTGCATGGGTTCCACGTTTCTATCGACATACTGAATGTCCCTTCCTTTCACGACGCAGTAGAGCCCCTGTTTAGCCGGTACATCCTGCTAAAAACTCATGATAACAACTATAAATTAGCCCTCGCTTACCCTCTTAAGCCTACTTCAAGGAGAAAATCTGAGGTTACCCCGTCTATAGCGGGCACCAGCTTCTCCATAGTTCATTGTTCGTAAACAGGTGTCACGGTCGTCCCTGAAGAAGATTCGCAATTTTACCTCTGGGGTGGCTGAAGATTTTGTTAGGGCTCTCTGCGTAGTGCGTCGACTAAGTTGCAGAACGATGCTGGTGAAGTACTTTGCTTCTGGCGCACAAAAAGCGGCTGCATTACTTTTGGGGATCGATGAATCTCGTATTGAAAATTGGCTGTCTAGTGTCTAGGGACCTTCTCCTACATTGTTGAAGCATATCAGTTATTTGTATATGGTATTAGAGGCATTAGTTTCATCATCAAGGGTCGGCTAAACCTCAAAATGGTAGCGATTGAATTTATGGGTTATGTTCTCATATCATTGTTACGTTAGTTGTGCTTGAGCTGGAAAAATTAGTCCTGCAGTATGCTTTTTAACGCATGGTGATCACCGTAACTGTAAAGTCAACAATGACTGCACCCTTCCCTGGGGAAACCCTCACGCACTGGTTCGTGCGGCAGACATAGGCCAACTGTCCTCAGAGGAGTAAGTACAGCTGTAGCCGACGACGTGTCGCTAGGAACTATGGCGTCGGAACGGAAGGTTCAACGACCCGCCACTCTTTACCCTAAGGTAGGTACCCCTACGATAGCTACGCGTACCAAGCAAACTTGCTGATTCAGCTCTCCAAGCGTCCTTGAGGAAGATCGCGCCTGGCCTGGGGATCGTTCTCGGGACCCTCAGCACTACTGTGCAGCACGTTAAGTCCGCTGATACCGTGGGTATACTTAGTACGCGAAAATCAATGCAGACAAAGATAAGTTTATCATTGCAAACTCGGAAAGAAGCGATTTGTTGCTGGAATTTTTCAACTGTTTTTTCATCATTCCCACTTCGTGATTCCATAAGTGAAAACCGTTTTTGTCTATCACGTCTTTTTTTTTTCAGGTAATCACGTCTTGTATCTTCCACTACATCAGTACTATTCCTACAGAACGCCCACTGGGAACGTTTTCAGACGAATTAGATAATGCAATTCCTAAAGAAAATGTTAACAATGAATATATAAATTACGTTACGTGTTTGCCAAAAACTACTACATAGCATGTCTAAAATCAGCATCCAGTAGTGACTTGTGAATAGTTTTTAAAATTGGCGGCAACAGGGAATGAAGAAAATCTGTTGCATCGTGAATTATCTGTCAGTCTCGCACTTTGGTACCGCAGCATGCGCCACTTGAGATAGGTGACGCTATTCTGCAGGGATTTAGCTCTCCTGAGATGCTTGGTGTACTCTTGATGAGAATCTTACCTTTAAGGCGCGTACTGTGCATCTTGTCTTACGTGCTTCCTGTAAGGTTGGGATCTTGCATCAAGTAATATGTCTATACTTTCCTGCATCCTCTGTAGAATATTGTTCCTCCGTTTGGGGTTTGGCTAATCGCTAATCATAGTCTGCTTGATCGACTTGTAGGCTCAGCCAGTAGGCTGTGCGCAGAGAAGAATCTGGTGAACTTAGCTTGCATTTGTATATTTTATAAGGTATTTAACAGTCGGAGACATTAGTTGCATTTTTTTGTTTCTACTACCATGATCTTAGGAAGAAACACACGAGCTGCAGCCGCAGCCCATCCCTTCATCTTGGTTGGAGGCGGTTAGATGCCAAACTTGTCCGTTTGGCTGGTATTTCATACTGAAGAGGGGCACTAGCACCGAATTCGTTATTGGGATCCGTGATTGACCGCGTTAGTCTGCGGTCGTTCACGTCAACAGGAAATATTTTTGGGGGATCATTCTTAGCAGTATTTTGGACGTCTTGGGGTTGCTAAATCATTATTCATTTGGATTACCCTCGGCTATTTTCGCCACATCGTGGATTGTTAATAATGATAATAACACTATTATCATCCATTTTTCTGGATGATATCGCTAATGTTGTTCATTCGATAAGTAAACACTTACCTTATGCGTTATTCTAGCAAAGTTTAGGTCGCTCTACATTTTGGTAGGGTAGTGGTACTGTGTGAAACTTCAGGTTACCGAACTTTTTAAAATGACGATAATACAGCATCCGGGTAGGATTGCATATATAAGCTTCATCTTCATGTCATTGCTTGAGTGTTTCTCTTTGAGCTCAGATACCTTAGGCTACTGTATGTAAGACCTCAGGGTTCAGTACTCTATAAAATAATTAAAATTCACAACATCCGAGTAGGACTATATATTATGCGAGTTTTGTCGTCGTGTCATTGCTAGATCACAGCGCCCAAGTACAACCAATGGCGCTGCTTCGGCCGGCCTCTCAAAGAGCGCAGGTCGTCCGACGCAGAGCTCGACTTGCTTCATTACAAATGAATTAAACTTGCACCGTCGCTCGCCTGCTCGTCCGCCTGGTATGCCGGTTTCGAGACCTGGAAATTAAATTGCGTTTGGTGCTCAGTTGAGATTAAAAGATAGAAATGCGAGGCCTGCATCGCCGTCGCGCAGTTAAGAAATGCATGTCCCGCTGCTGCTCTCATAGTAACAAATTCACTGCGCCCAAGCCTTGAGCGCTGGGACGCCTCGTGGCAGCAAAAGTAAGTCTCCGAACACAAGAACAGGATGATATTCAAGGAATATGGAAAGAATGCGTGCTGTATATCCTCTCCTGGCAAACAACAGCAAATGTTCAGCTATTTGATTTGTAATTCACTTCAAATCGATAACGATGTCCGTAACTGCGCTTGTGACACTTGCTAAAATTCAGCTGTGAAATGACGGCTAACATTTTAATTGATATTTTGGTCCGCATCTATACCGTTGTGATTACCAGAGAGCAAAAACACGTTGAAGCAACTTTCGTTACGTGCAGGGAACAAAAGCCTTTGGTCTTTCCACCAGTAAGTAGTGTTGCCTGAACAGCCTTCTCATCCTAGAGACTTGAAGCATCAGTGCTATGGGAATAAGATAGGAAGAAATTCAAGGGCGTAGGTACTGAACCGGTCAAACTTTCACGGCTTGCCTGGGCCTTTCAACAACGGAGGTCTTTCTGAAGTACTAATGAAAAAAAGTACTAATGGTGAATGTTACTTTGAACTCCACTTCATTTATTCCCATTTTTGTTTACTAATATAAGTGAAATGAACCATTTTAAAATTTTTTTCATTAATAACAATTCTGGGGCTGATGCTTAGCTTTTGAGACATTTGACTTTGAAGTTCCCATTGTTTTCCTATGGGAAAAAAATAACCGGTGACTCCATAGGAACCTAAACTAGATTAAGTTGGGTATGGTTAGGTAGGTTCTTATGGGGTCGCTAGCAAGCCTCTAATAGCGCCCACAATTTTGTCTCATGGGAAAACGATGGGAACTTCAAAAGCAAATGTCTCGAAAACTGATCAACTACCCAAAATTGTTAATTATGATAAAAAAAGTCTTAAAATCGCTCATTTCACCTACAGTATATAAGCAAAAAAAAAAAAATGTTAAGAAAATGAGTTTAAGTTAAAAGTAACAGTGACCGTACTAATTCTCTGCCGTCATTTATAATGATGGCTCGGGCCACTAGTTGCTATATAATTACGTTGATATCGCCCAGTTACAGTACAGGTATAACCCCTTATTCGGCCAAATATAAATTAAAGTCCGTACATGTTCTTATTAACCAAATATACAGCAATCCTAATATAATAGAAAGCTTCGTGTATTTATTTGTTGACTAGCTACACCCGTGGAAACTCCATTGTAAGTGAATGTTTTGAATTACCTTATTTAACCTGAGGTAGCGCTCATATCCAAGGAGCTTCAATGGAGAAGGGAGCCCTGTGGCCCATACACAGATTCTGCAGCGAGTCAACCAGATCTTTTGTGGCTGTGAGACTCGTTCATGAATCTCATTGGTGGAAAATGACCGGGGAGCAGAGAATTTTACGTTGGAGCAGCAGACAAACCGATGTACTGATATGCGATTGGTGTATCGGCGACTGACTGCAGCCACAAGCAACTCTTTACTGATATGCGATTGGTGCAAGCGACGACTGGCTGCAGCCATAAGCGGCTCTTGAGCTTCACGGACAAGGCTCGTATCTCCCTCCTCTCTATGGAAGCTCCTTGCTCATATCTGAATCAACCCGGTCTGAACAAACGTCCGCCGCTTGCCTAGTCCATTGTTAAGCAGTCCTTCTACCTAACATCTCGTCTATCCTTTCCTAGTAGGTATTTCGATTTTACCTCTGAATCACGCATTCGTTCTGTCCGAAAAGAATAATTATTCGCACTTATGTCTTAAAAAGACATAGACTACGACGGTATATCTTGCAGTGTTCTATGCAATTGTACATCTTTTTAATTGTATGTTTCCTACAGTTTAAAAATAATTTAGTCCTTCATAAGTTACGCTTTTCAATTTTTTGTCAGTGTATCAATTTATTTTTTCTATTTCAGAACCCGTGGATACTGATCAGTAGACCATAATTTTTCTGCTTTGTTTAATGTGATAGCTATGCAGCAAAAGAAACAAATTTCTTCACTCGCAATAGGATAATTTTCGGTTCTCAAGTTGTCACTGCATTTGCTCAGACATCGCACTGAAAGGGCGGATGCTTTCCCGGTAGCACACTCCAAAAAAAAAGACTTCAGACCAAAGATACCCAACACTACCCGATTTGTTCACCCGCGGCGTATCCTGGCTAAGCAACTGGCCTCATTAGAAATGTCATCCGCTCCAGCAACGCGAATAGAATGTTGCAAAAAAAAAATGAAAAGCCGTATGTAAATATGATATGGGTGAAATGATTCTTATTTGAAGTCAAATCTCTAATTTCCATCTATCTATTATTGAAGCAGGTGACACAAAAAGTAGGTACGAGGTACGTAGGTAGGTGCGTACTAGCATTTTAATATATATATTTACGTATTTCGGGTCCGCTCTTGAGGAAATAGAAGGCGAAAAATAGGCCAGGTTGAATATTTTGTAATTAAGTTTTCATAGAGATCGATGACCTGGTTGCAGAAGATGGCGAAAGTGGGATCCTTATCCCTTTATTTGAAGACACTTCCTGCTTGAAGCACTTTTGAAATTGAAACAAATTTTTCAGCTTCTGAAGTCTGATTTTATAACTTTTCTTTTTCTCTCTGATAAGGCCGTATAAATTCGCCAGATGACAAACGAAGCACTCACGAATGATTTTTCAATTATTAGTATTCAATTATTACTGCTACCTTACTGTCTTTCTTTGACGGAGCAGTTTTCGCTTTATAGGCCAAAATTTCAGCACTTCAGTGAAGCAGATATTTGAGTTGAATGGCAGTATTGTGGTTACGGTGCGCTCACATACCATGTAAGCTGACTGGAGTTGTATCCAAGTTTATTACAGTGTTTTACTCCAGATTTTGCTTCTGCCTCTTACTATGAAAGCTGCACGCTTAAGAAAAAGGAGACTGAAGAAAAGGATAGGTAAAAGAAGAACGAGACTACTTCAGTCTCAAGAATAAAGACGTGCTACCAATTGAGAGAGGTGAAAACTTTGTGTCTATGCGACACAGTGTCAAGAAAGACTTGAAGTAGAAAAGTTACAGATGGGAATGAAAGCTGCTGATAAGCGTGAGCGGGAAAATACGGAAGCGGCAAGTCAGAGGAGAACACGACAAGGGATCAATGAAGAAAGTGAAGAAGCAAGTCAGAGAAGAGAAGATTCCGCACCGACCTACATTAAGCAAATATATCGATTATTGCGGGAATTTTTTCACGCACTGGTCCACTACTCCATATAATAATTCTGCATGTCCCTGCGACCGTAACGCTTTCATCAGTATTAGATATATGAAAATTAGGGCATACCTGAAGTATCCTGTATGCGACCTAGCAGGGATCAATATGAGAATGAGTCAGGTTCAAATTTAAGCTGATACTGCCAAGGAGGTTGTAATGGGAGGAGTGCATCCTGGGCTCAGAGATTCATTGCCATTAACCATCGACTAAATTTCAAACTACTTGAGCTATGTAAATGAGACGTGTATCGTGTATACTAACATATGGTGAAAGTAACAAGGTGAACACTGTCACATCAAATTCAGACACAATTTTCTTGCAAAAATATTAAAGAACGGCCTGTCTGTGTCTTCCTTAGTACTTGCTCACCACGGCCTTCGGCCCAGGCCGCCGAGACACGCGCTTTGGCTCGCAGTTCAGCCAGTTGAGGGAATCCAAACGCCAACTCCCGCTGTCTCAGCCATTTGTGCACTCGCCCAAAAAGAGCTGAGGCCTTCTCCTCCCATTACAACCTCCTTGGCCACTGCTCATAGGACTTAGGGCCAGTTCACACGTCCCTCATCGTAACGCGTTCAGTCAAACTGATGGACGCGGCGCGTTGATTTGATGGAAGCAGCAGCAAATGCGGGAGACTGAAGGATGAAGCACGAAACGGCCAACAATGTTTGTTGCGTGGACCTCAGACAAAAATCACTACGGAATTGTATCGAAAGAGCTGTTTATCTACCTCCACTGCAGTTATTTTCAAAGGCGAATCACACTTCTATTCCATAATTTGCCTCAGTAAAACTGGCTAATGGCATGTATCACTGGTGCGAAACAACCGAAAATTTATCAAGCGGGTTAGCGTTGAGACTGGTAACGCCTAGCTCCCGCACGTGAGGTACAAGCAGGGGTGAGAGGAGTAATTGGACGCTAGACAGGTTTGGGCTAAACAGATCTGCGCGAAGACTTTTAGCTGTCGCGCGAATGAAGGCAACACAGATTTGGTGTCCTATAATTCGGGGTAGTATAAAGTTGAGCAGGACTGATCTGTGTCAGTATTTTTAGGGTAAAAAATGAGTTGCCTATAGAAAAGTGGATGATAATCTCATGGTAGAGAGCATAAGTATGCGTAAAATNAACACAGATTTGGTGTCCTATAATTCGGGGTAGTATAAAGTTGAGCAGGACTGATCTGTGTCAGTATTTTTAGGGTAAAAAATGAGTTGCCTATAGAAAAGTGGATGATAATCTCATGGTAGAGAGCATAAGTATGCGTAAAATTTTTATGCGTGAAATATTTTGACGTAAAGGAAGGTAAGACATAGAATTTTAGATGCATCTATGGTTGTTTAGTAAAAGAAATGGATGTAATTAAATTAGATGAGTTTAAATTATTGCCGGCGGACATATTGGTCAGAAGAGAATTTTTTTTTTTTGTGTGAGAGATAATTACTGTAAAATATATTTGAGCTTGGATATTTATCCTATTAAGATGTGTGCGATATACAATTTTGGTGAAAATTTTTAGACAATGGCTGAGTATACGATGCAAAATTGTTCATTTCGACGGGAATTATTTTGACGATGAACAAATTGGATGAAAGATATTTTGCTGTGATGAAGCTTGATGGAAGAAAACTAGGCATATTTTTCCTTGGAGCTTAGAGAAGTGGACGTACTTGGTTTTGACGATATATTTGTGGCTGGTGTACAGCCATCCCGTGTTGGACATATCGGCCAAAGAGGTTTAATAGAAAGGAGGGAACCAGGAGCCTCGTCCGTGAAGCTCAAGTTTCCGGTATGGCTGCTGCCAGTCGCCGTATGCACCAATCACATATGACTAAATCAGTGTGTAAGTTTCTTCAGCGTCACTTCCACCAATGAGATTAATGTGTGTTCATTCGTTGGTTACAGTAACCGGGTGCCAGAGGCACTCACTTTCATGAACGCGTCACAGCCACACCGGAATGGTTGAAACGCTGGCAGGGCAAACCTAAAGTGGCAGGGCTCACTCCTCCCTATTAAAGCTCCTTGATTTCGGCTCTAAAGTATTCTTTCAAGCGAATGTGCGGTATGTCTAAGGAAATACAGTGACATTTTAGAACGGAAAGTTACGCTGCTCTGATTGAAGAAATTAGTCAAGTCTGATGTACTTCGTTGTGCAGCTATCGTATCAAACAAAGCAGAGAAATGACGAGCTACTGATCAATATCCACGCATCCCGTAGTAGTGCGAAAAAATCTCTCACACCGACAAAAAAATTAAAAACGCGTACGACTATGAAGGGCTAAATTACCTGTATATTGTGGAAAACAGAGCTTAGAAAGCCATGCATTTATATAGGCGGAGAATGCAAGAAGTACCGTTGTGTGCGAGATACACAGGTGAAATACGATTACTAAGAGAGGCTAGGCGAGTGTGTTAAGGTAGACAAAGTTCGTCAGGTGGACTTTAGATTAAACTGGGTATGTTAATTACGGGAGCACTACCTATGTCCAAGAAAAGTGAAAGTATTAATTAACCGTGGTATTTCCACGGGTCCCGTAGTAACTATTGTGGTATGAAATCCTCTAGTAGCTAGATTTGCCCTACACCTCCCAACCCATCCTCTCTACTATGCGCTGCTGCAATCGCCACCAGAAATTGCCTGCAGATATTGCCTGCTATGCAATAGACTCAACACAAGGAAGAGGCGAACTTAATTGCCATGCATTCCGAGCCTAACTTTTGAGGCAATTAGGATATTCATAAAGACTGGAGCAGCTCAGCATGAAAGATTGAACTGCTGGTTCGGCCGGCGGAGCTCGAGCTTTGAATAGTTTTACCCTAATAGTCGCATATGAGGCTAATATTGCCTTGAGTTACTATAAGACTCCAATAGTTTATTTTTAATATTAGAATATAACCGGGAACATAAATGTTTACACCACATTCCTTGAGTTTTCCCAAATACTCGAATTTGAAAGTGATTTACTATCTACAGTATATATCTTATCCAAAGAAAATTAAAGAGCAAATTGCTCTTGCCCACTGATTCAAAACTGGTGGTCCATGATGGCTATTTGGGTGGTTCGTAGGATTTTCGCTGAATTTGTCAACAAAATGAAAATATAATTTCAACTTTACAGGGTTGTTAATCAGAAGAAATGGTTATTCGTTTGATAATATTATTCCTATTTAGAAAAATGTACTAGCGATCCGCAACACAAAATGCTTATTGTGTGCACTTCGTACTTAGTTATCATTGTCAGAAGTGGAACTGTCCACTATATATGTTGGGCGCGATCGATCGATCGCGCTGCGCAAACGATCGATCGTTCAAACGCCTAACCTAACCTAATTAATAAATACACATGTTAATTATATATAGTTAAAATTATATAGTTCTAATTAAATATTATGCAACATACTCAGAAATAGGGGGAAAGTTGAAGAAAAACATTGATCGTCCGCGCAAAATAATCGATCAATGGGTGCGCATTCGATTAATACCTACAACATCCACCGATTGCGCAGCGCGATCGATCGATTGTCCAAATCCATTGTTCGCGCGTAACATAGGGGTTTAAGTGTAAGAGGGTTCGTTAAGTGTAATTTTTTTGCATTAGGTGTAATTTATGGTTTAAGAGGCTTTTAAGTGTAATTAGCCTACAGTCAAATGATTTAGCTGTCGCGCGAATGGAGGCAACACAGATTTGGTGTCCTATAATTCGGGGTAGTATAAAGTTGAGCAGGACTGATCTGTGTCAGTATTTTTAGGGTAAAAAATGAGTTGCCTATAGAAAAGTGGATGATAATCTCATGGTAGAGAG
>LQNS02276498.1:14913092-14938069 GCA_001587735.2 Parhyale hawaiensis
GATAGTAGAACGCTGCGTTTGATGGTATAATTCCTGAGTATATCCTCCGCCAAGTATGTGAATTATTGCGATACCTGGTCCAACAATTAACAGTTGGAGAGTTTAGTAAGGGGGGGGGGGGTGTTTGAAATTGCTACTTGAGTCTTTTATCTCTGACCTCATAACTCTTGACAATCAGTGATCGACCACAGCCGTACACGCTCTTGGATCTCTTGGGTCGTCGTGGGTATCTATCTGTAGCACGAGCCAGTGCATGGAGATTTCTCAGTGAATGAGTAAAGTCAAATTGATGTTGCATGCAATAGCGCTCTTGGTAACAACCCTAAATGCATCCAGTGATCATGAAGAGCTTATCGCTCTTGTAAACAATATACTTCAGTTGATGCCTTTATATTGGATCTATTTGTAGTTTGCATTTTATCAACTAAAATGCTAAATTGGAAATGCAGTGTCAAGACACCAGATTACTTGACCCTTCAACAACCAAGAAAAGCATCGATTTTTCGCGTCATCGACATCGTTTGAAAACAAAGTAAGTGACGTAGTGCACTCTTACTAAGGCCGGGGCCCCACAGAGCGCAACATGCGACGCAATGCGATATTTACGGGAGTCGTGTTGCAGCAATGCACGGGTGTCGCGAGGCATTGCAGTTGCGGCGGTGGGGGCAGCAGATTGCTGTACTCTCCGTTACATTTTGCTCTGCAACAAATTTGTCGCGTTGCGCGTAGCTTATCTAGCCGGTGGGGTAATACACGTGACCAACATAATGTCATATTTGATGTTATAACCAGTAGCGCGGTGCTTTATTCCCCCTGCACCTCAGGAGTGTCGAACTTTTTTGCTGATTGGCTTTCTCGAGCAATGACGTCATGTCTAACTTTCTTGCTGATTGGCTTTCTCTAGCAATGACGTCATACGTCACTCTGTTTAATCATGAGACGGTACATCGGTCCCTCTTCCATTCTCATTGATGTAATTTTTTTTATAAAGCACGGTTATCCTGTATCGTGACAGCTATTTCTGCTGCCAGGCGTACGTGATACGAATAAAAGTACGGTTGCAACGATAAAAAAAAAGTTTGTTTTATTTTGTCATTATAAAAATGAATAGTATATTTTGTAAAACTCTCACACCACGCCGGTTTCGATAAAAATCATCAGTGAGACCTGTAAAAATCAGAAATACGGTGGGTACAATAAACTAGCTACTTTCTATACGATAGTTCTGAAATTACCATTGCAAAATTTCATACTCCTGCAAATATATAAATCCTATCCTAGTGAACTAGGTAGGATAGGATTTACATATTTACAGAAGTATGGAATTTTATAATAGTAATTTTAGAACTATTGTATAGAAAGTAGTTTAATGTACATGCTTTATTTTTGTTAAAGTTAAATTTTAATTTTGTCTACTTCAATTTAGTGTTAGACTTTATATTTGTTTTTTACGGATCTCACTAATGATGATTTGTATCGAAACCGGCCTGGTCTGATAGTTTTACATAATATACTGTTCATTTTAATGATAACAAAATGAAACAAATGTTTTCTAGCGTTGCAACCGTGCATTTACTTATTTAATTAGATTCGTCCATTCTATTGGGAGTATCACCCTCATGGGGCACAATGGATGACTTCTGGCTACAAACTGTCTACGTATCCCTCCCCTGGGGGGAGGGGCGTAGAATGGGCCGTAGAGTTAGGTTTGCCTATGCTATGTTTTGGGGAGCAGTGATTCCTGGGATTTGTGTACTTGCCTTAGCCATTAGGTAGCTCTTCGGGACATCTTTTTTTTGTGCCTACTTTCCTTTCGTCCGCTGTCGTACTCATACTGATGGTGCTTTGTTCTGTTCTTCTTCTTCTTTCCTGACCTGTTGTTTCCATATCTTGTTGATCCACCCTCGTGCATGGGTTCCACGTTCTATCGACATACTGCATGTCCCTTCCTTTCACGACGCAGTAGAGCCCTTGTTGGTTTAGCCGGTACAATCTGCTAAAAACTCATGATAACAACTATAAGTTAGCCTATGATTGCACACTCGGAAACACGCAATTTGTTGCTGGAATTTCCCGACTGCTTTTTTTATCATTTTCACTTCGTGATTCCATATGTGAAAACCGTTTTTGTCTATCACGTCTCTTTCTTTTAAGTAATCACGTCTTGTATCTTCCACTACATCAGTGCTATTCCTGCAGAACACCCACTGGGAACGTTTTCAGACGAATTAGATAATGCAATTCCTAAAGAGAACGCTAGCAGCGAATATATAAATTACGTGACGTGTTTGCCAAAAACCATTAGCATGTCTAAAATCAGCATCTAATGGTGACTTGGGAATAATTTTTAAATTTGCGGCAACAGGGAAATAAGAAAATCTGTTGCCTCTGGAGTAATCTGTCAGTCTCGCATTCTGGTACCGCCTCATCCACCACTTGAGATAGGTGACACTATTCTGCAGGGATTTAGCTCTCTTGAGATGCTTGGTGTCCTCTTTGATGAGAATCTTACGTTTAAGGGGCGCACTGTGCGTCTTGTCCTACGTGCTTCCTGTAAGGTTGGGATCTTGCGTCAAGTTATACGTCTATGCTTTCCTGCATCCTCTGTTAGAATATTGTTCCTCCGTTTGGGGTTTGGCTAATCGCTAATCTTCTTCGTCTGCTTGATCGACTTTAGGCTCAGCCAGTAGGCTGTGTGCAGAGAATAATCTGTTGGACTTATCCAATAGACGGAGCGTTGCTTGCATCGGTGTTTTATAAGGTATTTAGCAGTCAGAGACATTGGTTGCATTTTTCTGTTTCTGCTAACATGATCTTAGGAAGTAACACACGAGCTGCAGCTAGAGCCCATTCCTTTATCTTGGATACGGTTAGATACCAAACTTGTCCGTTTGGCTGGTGTTTTATACCGAAAAGGGGCCACTAGCACCGAATTCCTTATTGGGATCCGTGATCGGCCGCGTTAGTCCGCAGTCGTTCACGTCAACTAGAAATATTTTGAAGGCATTATTCTCAGCAGTACTTTGGACGTCTTGGGGTTGCTAAGTCATTGTTCATTTGGATTACTCCCGCCCCTTTGCGCCATGGCGTGGACTGTTAATAATGATAATAATACTATTATCATCAATTTTTTCTGGATGGTATCGCTAATGTTATTTATTCGATAAGTAAACGCTTACCTTATGCGTTATCCTTGCAAAGTTTAGGGCCACTGAGATGCCGGCCAAAAGCTGAATTACAGTTTTAGCATCTGCGGTCGCTCTACTTTTCGGTAGGGTAGTGGTACTGTGTGAAACTTCAGGGTACCGAACTCTTTAAAATGGCGATAATACAGCATCCGGGTAGGATTGCATATATAAGCTTCATCTCCATGCCATTGCTTGAGTGTTTGTCTTTGAGCTCGGATACCTTAGGCTACTGTATGTAAAACCTCAGGGTGCAGTACTCCATAAAGTAATGAAAATTCTCAACATCCGAGTAGGACTAAATATTATGCGATTTTTGTCGTCGTGTCATTGCTAGATTACAGCGCCCAAGTACAACCGATGGCGCTGCTTCGGCCGGCCTCTCAAAGAGCGCAGGTCGTCCGACGCAGAGCTCGACTTGCTTCATTACAAATGAATTAAACTTGCACCGTCGCTCGCCTGCTCGTCCGCCCGGTATGCCGGTTTCGAGACCTGGAAATTAAATTGCATTTGGTGCTCAGTTGAGATTAAAAGATAGAAATGCGAGGCCTGTGTCGCCGTCGTACAGTTAAGAAATGCATGTCCCGCTGCTGCTCTGATGGTAACAAATTCACGGCGTCCAAGCCTTCAGGGCTGGGACGCCTCGTGGCAGCAAAAGTAAGTCGCCAAACACAAGAACAGGATGATATTCAGGGAATATGGAAAGAACGTATACTGTATATCCTCTCCTGGTAAACAACAGCAAATGTTCAGCTATTTGTAACTGGACTTGTGACACTTGCTAAAATCCAGCTGTGAAGTGGCGGCTAACATTTGAATAAATATTTTGGTCCGCATCTATACAGTTGTGATAAGAATTAAGGGAGCAACAAAACGTTCAAGCAACTTTCGTTACGTGCAGAGAACAAAAGCCTTTAGTCTTTCTACCAGTAAGTAGCGTTGCCTGAACAGCTTTTTCATCCTAGAGACCTGAGCCATCAGTGCAATATAATAATTCACGTCGTGTTTTTATTCATATATATATATATTTATATCTTTCCTGTCACGTTGTATGGGAATAAGATAGGAAGAAATTAAAAGGAGTAGGTATTGAACCTGTCAAACTTTCACGGCTTGCCCGGGCCTTTCAACAACGCAGGTGTTTCTGAAGTACTAATGGTGATTATTACTTTCAACTCCAACTAATTTTTTCATTTTTGTTTAATAATATAATTGAAATGAGTCATTTTAAGACTGTTTTATGAATAACAATTTTGGGACTAATGCTTTGCTTTTGAAGCATTTGACTTTGAAGTTCCCACTGTTTTCGTATGGAGAAAAAATAACCGGTGACTTCATAGGAACCTAAACTAGATTAGGTTGGGTAAGGTTAGGTAGGTTCATGTGGGGTCGCTGGGAAGCCTCTAATACCGCCGGCAATTTTCTCTCAGCAAAAGCAATGGTCGTCTGTGATATGTAAGACCAGTATCATCTTAGTTTTCTCCTATCAAATACTGAAGGATCCTGCGGAAATTCTACAGAACAAAGTCATTGCGCCTCAATAATTATTATGATGCCCTCGGACCCGTATCATGCATACAAAGGGTGAGAATATTCGAAGTCAGGCAGTGAATCTTCTATCTAAGGGCTAGTTCACACGTCCATCATCGTAACGCATTCACTCCTGAAATTGAATACGAGCCGTGAGTAAACTTCTGCTGTCGCTGTCTACACGTAGAACCGACCTTCATTCAAATGAATGACACCACGCGTTCAGTTATGATATCGTTTCTTTACATTTTCGCTTATATTTTGTGTCTGTTTCAAGTCACATTCGTATGCCATGATCTTATAGCGTGAGTTTGATAGGAACAGCCTATTTTCAAAATATTTACAGCCTGATAAATTGATAAGAGTGAAAACAGCGCTCAGTAATACGCTTCCTTGTCGAATCAAATATGGCGTCTGTGTTCTTAGTACAACATTTTCAGTTTAACTAATTTTCTTGTGTCATACGGGAATACAGGTCATTAAAGGGGCGGTAAAACAGCTTTTTTATCGACTTTTTCATGGTATGAAAAAGCTATAGAGGATAAACTAAGCATTTAAGTGTTCTATTTACCAAACGTGAATAATGCAGCTTGTTGCAAAAACGAATGTGCCTCATCCTTCAGTCTCCCTCATTTGCTGCTGCTGCTGCTTCCATCAAATCAACGCGAGGTGTCCATCAGCTTGACTGAACGCGTTACGATGAGGGACGTGTGAACTGGCCCTAAGACCTGTGAGCAGTAGCCAAGGAGGTTGTAATGGGAGGGGAAAGCCTCAGCTCTCTTTGAGTGAGTGCACAAATGGCTGAGACACCGGGAGTTGGCGTTTGGACTCCCTAAACTGGCTGAACTGCTCTCAGGGGGCCGAAGCGTGTGTCTTGATGGCCTGGTGGCCTCGGCCGAATTCCGTGTTGAGCACGTACTAAGGAAGAAACAGACGTCCGTTCTTCAATATTTTGACAAGAAAATTGTGTCTGAATATTGATGTCACAGTGCACATCTTGTTACTTTCACCATATGTTCGTATACAGGATACAAGTCCCATCTACATAGCTCCAGCAGTTTGAAATTTAGTCGATGGTTAATGGCAATGAAACTCTGAACCCAGGATGCAGTCCTCCCATTACAGCCTCCTTGGCAGTATCAGCTTAAATCTGAACCTGACTCATTCTCATATCAATCCCTGCTAGGTCGTATACAGGATACATCAGGTATGCCCTAATTTTCCCATATCTAATACTGATGAAAGCGTCACGGTCGCAGGGACATGCAGAATTATTATATGGATTAGTGGACCCTTGCGTGAAAAAAATTCCCGCAATAATTGATATTTGCTTAATATAGGCCGGAGCGGAATCTTCTATGACTTGCTTCTTCATTGACCCGTTGACCCGTGCGTGAAAAAAATTCATGCAATAATCGATATATTTGCTTTATATAGATCGGTGTGGAATCTTCCCTTCTCTGCCTTGCTTCTTGCTTGGAATTTCCATAGGTTCCAGCTAGTCTACGGTATAATATAATTCTGCTTGAGGCTCCATCCGTGTGTCTGCACATTACGATTTTAGCATTAGATAGGGGAAATTCAGCTTGAAACAATCTCTGATTTTTTTTTTTTAACGAAGTTGAAGCATAGCTGTCTTCTTTTTACCCGTGGAAAACTTTTCGGTCACTTCCCATGCAACGACATGATCATTTCTCACCGTATTTTTATCTACCGCTTTTATTTTTTTCACAAACTATGTTCGCTTTACTTGTTGCACACGACATTCGTATCCTACCTACAGACCCGTAGATAGGATACGATGCGGGAGAACAGAGCAGGTAGTGTTGGACGGGTTGACTTGTCTAGCTCTCAAAAATCTAGAAGCAACTTAGTATTCTTCATACCGTATAACCCGCCAATTTTTGCTGGCAAAATCTGTTAGACATACAAAAATTGCTGTCTCACCCGAAAACCCAATAAAATGTTTACTACACTTTATTTTCTTGCAAAAATATATCTTTACATTTGCATTCACGCCACTCTGAAATGCCCCAAATTATTTTGTCTCAAACAAAACTACCACCAAAATAGTTACCAACTATTTTATTGGTAATAAAGTTGCTTTAGCAAATTTTTAGACGTCGAAAAATCTTTCATTAACTAAAATATAGGTACTCTAAACTTCTCTCATCAAAACTTGCTGAGCTCAAAATTTCAGCCTCAAACTCAAAAAATCATTCATATATGCTTCGTCAAACCAACGTATCGCTAACCGTCAATAAGTAATACCTACTTTAATGCCAATTGATTTTAGTGATAAATGTTTCCCTTCAAAAAATTTTTGTAGCTCTATTGGAATATCATCAAATGTTTTATGCCCCAAGCATCTTCTCTGAAAATATGTATTCCGCACATTTTTTCTTCCGTAATTCTGCTTTCCGTCGAACCAAAATATCGTTAATTATTTTAGGAGCTAATAATGGGGGTTTACCCCCGCGGCCAGTGGCAGCGTTGCCATATCGTGAGTATATAGTCTCCGCTAGTTTTGTAACAATTTAGTCTCTATGGGTTTTGCCCCAAACCCTGCCTGTCTTTAGCCTTGAAACTGACAACGAAACGGCCACCAGAATTTGTTGCGTGGACCTCCGACAAAAAATTACTACGGCATTGTAAGTAATTAGCTGTTTATCTACCTCCACTGCAGTCATTTTCACCGGCGAATCGCACTTCTATTCCATAATTTGCTAATTTGCTAAAATTGGCTAATGGCATGTAAGATTGGTGCAAAACAACAAGAAAATTTATCTAGCGGGATAGCGTTGAGACTGGTAACGCCTAGTCCCGCGCGTGAGGTACGAGTGTGGGTGAGAGGAGTAATTGGACGCTAGACAGGTTTGGGCTAAACAGATCTGCGCGGAGGCGCTAATACCTCCGAAGGTGATGCGCCGCATCGTAACGAAGTAAGTAGATCTGCGCGAAGACTTTTAGCTATCACGCGAATGGAGGCAACACATATTTGGTGTCCTATAATTCGGGGTAGTATAAAGTTGAGTAGGACTGATCTGTGTCAGTATTTTTAGGGTAAAAAATGAGTTGCCTGTAGAAAAGTGGATGATATTCTCATGGTAGAGAGCATAAGTATGCGTAAAATTATTATGCGTGAAATATTTTGACGTACAAGAAGGTAGGACAAAAAATTTTAGATGTATCTATGGTTGTTTAGTAAAAAAATGGATGTAATTAAATTAGACGAGTTAAAATTGGCGGCGAACATGCTGGTTAGAAGAGAATTTTTTTGTGTGAGGGATAATTAATGTAAAATATATTTGAGCTTGGATATTTATCCTGTGAAAATATGTGCGATATACAATTTTGGTGAAAATTTTTAGACAATGGCTGAGTATACGATGCAATATTATACTTAGTTTCATTTCGACGGGAATTATTTTGACGATGGACAAATTGGATGAAAGATATTTTGCTGTGATGAAGCTTGATGGAAGAAAACTAAGCAAATTTTTCCTTGGAGCTTAGAGAAGTGGACGTACTTGGTTTTGACGATATATTAATGGCTGCTGTACAGCCATCCGTGTTGGACATATCGGCCAAGGAGGTTTAATAGAAATGAGGGAGCCAGGAGCCTCGTCCGTGAAGCTCAAGTTCCGGTGTGGCTACTGCCAGTCACCGTATGCACCAATCTTTTATAACTACATCAGTTTGTAAGTTTCTTCCGAGTCACTTCCACCACTGAGATTAATGTTTGTTCATCCGTTCGTTACAGTAGTCGGGTGCCAGAGACACTCACTTTCATGAACACGTCGCAGCCACACCGGAATGGTTGGAACGCTGGCTGGGCATTGTGGGCAAACCTAAAGCGGCAGGGCTTCCTCCTCCCTATTAAAGCTCCTTGTTATCGGTTTTAAAGTATTCTTTCAAGCGAATGTGCGATATGTTTAAGGAAATACAATAACATTCTAGAACGGAAAGTTACGCTGTTCTGATTGAAGAAATTAGTCAAGTCTGTTGTGCATCGTTGTGCAGCTATCGCATCGAACAAAGCAGAGAAATGACGAGCTACTGATCAATATCCACGCATCCCGTAGTAGTACGAAAAAATCTCTCACACTGACAAAAAAAAATGAAACCCGTAAGATTATGAAGGGTTAACTTACCTGTAAATTGTGGAAAACAGAGCTTAGAAAGGCATGCATAAATATAGGAGAAGTATGCAAGAAGTATCGTTGTATGCGAGATTCACAGGTGAAATCAGAATACTAAGAGAGGCTAGACGAAGTGTGTTAAGGTAGACGAAGTTCGTCAGGTGAGCTTTAGATTAAACTGGGTATGTTAATTACGGGAGCACTACCTATGTCCAAGAAAAGTGAAAGCATTAATTAAACGTGGTATTTCCACGGGTCCCGTAGTAACTATTGTAGTATGAAATCCTCTAGTACCTAGATTTGCCCTAATCCTCCCCCTCCCCAACCCATCCTCTCTACTATCCGCTGCTGCAATCGCCACCAGAAATTGCCTGCAGATATTGCCTGCTATGCAATAGACTCAACGCAAGGAAGAGGCGAACTTAATTGCCATGCATTCCGTGCCTAACTTTTGAAGCAATTAAGATATTCATAAAGACCGGAGCAGCTCAGCATGAAAGATTGAACTGCTGGTTCGGCCGGCGGAGCTCGAGCTTTCAATAGTTTTACCTTAATAGTCGCATATGAGGCTAATATTGCCTTGCGTTACCATAAGACTCCAATAGTTTATTTTTAATATTAGAATATAACCGGGAACATAAATGTTTACGCCATATTCCTTGATTTTTCCCAAATACTCGAATTTGAAAGTGCTTTACCACTTACAGTATCTATTTTACCACAAGAAAATTAAAGAGCAAGGTGCTCTTGCCCACTAATTCACAACTGGTGGTCCATGATGGCTATTTGGGTGGTTGGCAGGATTTTCGCTGAATTTGTCAACAAACTGAAAATGACAATATAATTTCAACTTGACAGGGCTGTTAATCAGAAGAAATGGTTATTCGTTGGATAATATTATTCCTATTTAAAAAATGTACTAGCGATCCTTAACACAAAATGCTTATTGTGTGCACTGCGTTATCTTGGTCAGAAGTGGAACTGTCCACTATATATATATTTCTTCAATTGATGGTCCATGGTATGGGACTAGTTGTGAACTGCTGTTTTACCCGAATATTAGCACTAATGTAACTCAACTAAACTATTAATTTAGCATACTGAGCATGTGAGTGATGCCACTTTATGATTTTGGTGTATACGGGATGGAATTATATTTTATAAATGTTTCATGAAACTGACCTATCAACATAAAATCAACCACAAAGACAAAGAAACGAACGAACAGATCATTGCAAGAATTTGCTTATTTACTCCTCGCAATGTACTTAACAACTCACGTAAACTTCATAAATAGCCGTCCGTAACTTTTCGAGTTACTATACTAAGAAACACAGGCTGATGAAAAAAAAAATGATGAACGGATCTTCACCAAAAGCTTATCATTTGTTCCTCCTAACATGCATAAAATCCCCTTAAATAATATAAAGATCCGTCCATAACTTTTTGAGTTATCTTAGCGACAGGCCGACAAAAAGACAAATTTGATAAAAACCTAACTTCATCGGTTTAGGTATTTAAGAAATCTCGCTGCTCTTACTCTGTAGTTTTCCTAGCATCATTTTCTATCCCTAGACATCTCAGTTCGTTCGTTTTACAGTTGGCTTTCAAGCGGACCAGCCAATAATAATTGTTTGCTAGTTAATATAATTGGTACCTATAATAAAAACTTTATATCAGCATTTATTCTACGTGCAGCTAGACAACAGTTCTACTCTGGAAACTGACCGAAAGATTCTGAAGAGCATCATTCATCGCTACGTGAAACCCGCAAATAATAGTACATCTGTTAAAATACAGTGCGTTACCTTAGATTATGCAAATGCATTTTTTTAACTTATTTTTCAAGATAAGAGTCAAACATTTAAAATGTGAATAGTAAGTTAGTGCACAGGTATGTTGTAACTATAAAAATAACTAGAGAAAAAGAAAGCGGAACAATTTCCCACGTTTTGGCAACAGTTGCTTATCGCACGGGGTTCTGCTGTTACCCTAGATTATGCTACATCACTCTCTAGTCAACATGGGCAAGAAATGCGGTTTAAAAAGTGAAGAAAAAATCAAAGTGACTTTGTTATTTGCTTCTGGTAAGACAACACTCGAAGTTTCCAAAGAATTACAGCGTGATCACCGAACAATTGAAGGTAAGGTCAGCCGGAAAACTCCGGATAGAGCTTCTACGAGAAAATTGAATGCTCGGGATATGCGACAATTGAAGGTTTCTATCGCTAGAAAGCAACTTTCTACAAGTAAGGCAATATTTGAAGACGATGGAGCCCCAATATTAAGCAGAAAGACATCATGTAAGGTTCTGCAAGAGCTAGGGAAAGTGAAAAAAAAAACATTTAAATGACCATTTCTAACAAAAACTCGTAAAGAAAATAGGGTCAAATGTGCTGAGCAGAACATGAAAAGTGATTTCTCCAATGTCATGTATAGGCCTACTGACGAACGCAGAGCCACTCTTGATGGTCCAGATGGATGGGCGTCTGGATGGGTCCTCCATGACCAACCTAAACAGACATAGCTTAATCGTCAAAAAGGTGTTGGAGGTATAATGTTTCGAGCCGGAATAGTAGGTGACACCCTTATTGGTCCATTTGAAGTGGCAGATGGAGTTAAACTGAATGCAGAAAGGTATTACCAGTTTTTTAGTTTTTTGAAGCCAACTTGATTCCATCGCTTGATGAGCAGACTATCGCACGCAGATCCAACTTGGTATTTCAGCACGATAACGCTCCCTCACACCGAGCACGGTACACTGCTAACTGGCTTGCGGATGAAGGATTCAAATCAAAAAGGATAATGACTTTTCAAGCGAATAGCCCCGATTTAAATCCCATTGAGAATCTCTGGGCAATGATCAAAAGGAAGGTCTATGAAGATTGTTGGCAGTTTTCGAGCAAAGTAAGCCTGTGGAATGCAGTAAAAACGGCAGCAGATTCTATTCCACTACCTGAAATATCAAACCTGACAAAGTCTGTTGATAAACAATCGCCTTAAAAAAATCATGAAAAATGGAGGTTTCCATATTCAAAATTAACTGATGTTTACCACTACTAAATACTTATTTTAGTGTTTATTGAATTTTTTAGGTCATAATTTCTTGGTTTTGGACGTTTAATAACAATATTCCTGTTCACTTGTAATAATTTCCTCTTAATGACGTTTTTATTAGCTTGTTGTATAATCTTAGGCAACAGTAAAAAGCTCGTAAATAAGCAAATTGTACGATGAACTTAACCAGTGGCTAAATATCTATTGTACAAGTGCTGCTTAAATTGGCAACATAGCCCATATATTAAGTTAATATTGATATTTCAACGTTAGACACTCATCTTGAAAAATTAAGTAAAAAATTTTATTGTATCATCAAAGGTAACGTACTGTAGTGCCGTATTACAAACCATGCAAATTAGGTTCTTGTTTATCAACTAGACCAGTCAAGCCAGCCGCAGACAGGGCAGGAGTCGTGTACCGCTTCCAGTGTGCTGAGGCGCGCTGTAATGCGCTTTATTCAAGTTACACAACGAATGCCCTGTCTAACGTTGCAAACAGCATTGGTATAGCCCGAGCATTATTAAATCTCATTACCCTTATGCAACACCATATGAATGTTCCCCCAGCAGAGACCTTTATAAACAATTGTTCAATGTTATTCAGCAGCCGCAACAATATAGATTGAAAAATTACCGAAACCATCACAATAAAGTAAGAAAATCCATATATTAACGTAAAGTATGATAAAGGTTGCAATTTCTTGAAACTTTACTCAACCAGTGGCGTGTTGAAATCAGAAGCCGGTGTCACCCTCACAGTGTTACCCGTGCAGCAGTGAATGCGACGAGCGATCTCAGTTGCCCAACAAAATGTTACAGACTCTTTTGACTGCATTTTAGAGTTAAAAGTTGAGTAAACTACGCAAAAGTGCTTCAAATGCTAGGGTTCAACAATATATGGCAGTCCTTGACTCTGTAATAGGAATTGTTGAGCATCAAAGTCAATGTTTGTAAATAAAGGCAGTGTTGTCCAGTTCATAACCCTACAATTTAGGAGGGTTATTTTTGGTGTCATCCGGTGTTACCCATCTTGTCACAGTGGAGGCCGGTGTAGCTAAGGCCCCCTAGAATACATGTAATCTAGGGGGCCTTGGTGTAGCACAGGTAACTCTGAAGGCCAAATTGCAACACGCCCCAGAACATTCTCGAAAGGTGGAAGTATAGAACATTTTGTTTCCGCCTGTCGTTGTGTGCACATGTTCTTTAGGATCTGGTTCGGTATTCAATAGCGTAACTAGACTAGTACAAATTTGTCTCCCTGTACCTGTTCATTCTGTGCAATATTTGGATTGAGTATGAATTTTATGTGCATTTTAAATGCTAAAGATAATCGGTTTATTCATTATGACCTGGATGTATAATAACTTCTCATTTATTTTTGCAACTAACAAAATTCGAACTTTTAATTTCGACATCCTGATGATAGCCAAAGTGTCTTGGTTACAAAGTTATTTTTTTTTTATTATTCCCTAATTGTGCTAAGAAAGTTGACAAGTACTGTCTTGCAAATTTTAAGAAAGTAGAAAGAATTTTTAAATTTAATTGTAATTCATATAATATGCAGCAACATGTATAAGGGATATTGTTTTATGTTATGCTCATGCTCAGGCGCCAAAAATGAAGGCAAAAAACTTTAATGATTTTATGATTGACCACACTTGTGTTACTAGTTTGGTTATGAGGACATGCTGTAGCTGATAACTTTAACGATCAGAAAAAGGGAGCCCACCCGATTTAAAGTCTGTTAAGGGCAGCACAATCCTTCCTTCTTTGCAGGCAGTCGAGCTTCACTCAAAGCATGCTCTGCGTCTGCGTATTGTTAATATAAATTATTACTGGAAAATTGTGGTTAACGTATGCAAAATTAGGGTAAAATTCAATGGAAGTAACGGCGGTTGTTAATTCTTGGAGCTCTATTAGCGCTAGAATTTTTGAGATGAAATTTTACTTTAGGTCCAAAATAAAATTTCGACATTTTAAGGTGTTATATAGGTATAAGGACCCATTTAAACACGTTATGTTGGAATACCATTTTACTCGACAATGCTTAGTTTTTGAGATACTTTCCCAGAGGAAAACAGTGCGAACTTCAAAATTAATTATCTCGAAAACTAAGCATTTGCGAGCAAAATGGGTAAATTTCTACTTTAACTCACATGTATTTATGTATATATAGTTTTTGTTGTTTTCCCTTTTTCTTGCTATTAGTGTGCTAATTAGGTAAATTTAGGACATTTTACATTTATAACTATTCCGTCGCAAACGCTTGGCATTCGCGATATATCACTTTGAAGTTCCCATTTTTTTTTCTTTGGGAGAACATAGTCAGCGTCATTACAGGCTTGCTAGCCACCTAAAAAGGAACCTAACTGAACCTAACCTAACCTAACCTTACCCGGCCAATGCTAACCTTACCCAACTTCCCATAGAAAAACAATGGGAACTTCAAGTCGTAGATCTCGAAAACTAAGCATTTGCGATGAAAACTCTATTCATGTAAATTGTCTTAAATTGACTCAATTAACATACTAAAATCCAAAAAAACATGTGAGTTGAAGTCAAATAATACCGCAAAATGGTATTTACGTAAAATGTGTTTGAACGGGTTCTTTTACCAATAAAACACCTTAAAATGTCGAAATTTCATTTTCTACCGAAAGTAAAAATTGACTCAATTTGATTCCAACCTCGCTCAACGAATGTGCCTTCGAAGAGAAATGTTAAAATAATGGAAAACTGATACTAGTATAAATTTAAGGAGACAAAAGGCATCTATTTTCAAAAGCAAACATTGGTAAAAATTAACTCGTTATTCAATTACTGTTAGATGGTAAGCTGGTATTTTCAAATTTTAGTTTACGTAGTTTCTCTGTACAATTAGTCATGCGGTTTTGATTAATATCCAGAATGTATCGAAGTATAAAAAAAATATCATGATGTATCGTTGTTGAAACACAGTTGATAGTCTTCATGCTCAGAATGTCGTTAATTTAAAACTAGTACAATATTATGCCACAGTCTAGCTTGGAGAATTCTGCCATAATTTATTTTCCTTGCAAGGATTATTGTCCACAGAAATGCGATAAAGTACCACTCCATAAGACATGCAATCATAATTTAGACCATTTACTGTAGCCTCAAACTGCTTACTTTAATGAGGGATATCTGGTACTTCATTCGATCTGTTTTTCCTCCAACGAAAAGCTATCATCAAAGGAAGAAATTTATCTGCTAAAAAGTATAATGCAATGAAGCCCCTGTTTTCTTCGCGCCTCTTTGTGGTTCTATTGTGCCCTGAAGAATATCTGACTCTTTGCTTCGTTGATTAGGTATTTATTGAATTAGTGCATCTATTCTCTGTCCATTTATCAAAGCAGCTGGGGCGTGGTGAAATTCCTCTACAGCGTTGCCAGTTCTACAGGTATTTCTGAGATTTCTCTATATGCAGGAAGTGGGCGGGGCTAAGATATGGGCAGAACAAAATCTCAGAAATACCCGTGGAATTGGCAACGCTGTAGAGGAATTTGACCACCACCAAACTGCCTTGATAAAATAGACAGAGTATAGAAACCTGAAAAAATAAAGGCCTGATGTGGGAGAAAGAAAAAATTTGAAATCGTGAAAGTGTTGAAAGATTTTTCAAAGAACTTTATGGCTTGTATTGCAAAGGTAGCTAAGTGGAAAATGTATTCAAGATTAAGGCTTCCAAACTGTTCATATCCTCTGCAACATGCTGTTATTTGCAGCGATCAGATTTTACCAGAGCGTGACAAGATCACCGCATTCTCCTACATGGCCAAGTTTTCACCTATTTTCCGGTACGAATGACGTAAAAAAAATAACTTCCTTGATAGAGAAACGTACAAACCCACGTTGCGTTGATTGTATTACTTTCATCATATTGCAAAGTGCAGGGACTTGAAACACAAAGCAAAGTAACTGAAATTCACATCAACCAATCATAACACTATCCAATCTCAAATGGCTTTTTTTTTTCCTACCATGTTCACAGATTTCCTACAAACAGCGAACTTTATCTCTTACGTGCGACAGGCCTCCATCACCTTATCTCTCGATCTATCCTCTATCTTGCTCAGTACGCCTCTATCACGCGTAATGGATCCTAATAAACGCTAAGTGGCGACCCTGAAAGGGATTAATATCGCGGATTCGGTAGCGATTCGCCTTTGCATGCAAGCTGTTTGACTTTATCAGAGTCAATGTCGGCCGTAATTAGTTAAAAGCAATGCTACTACTGATCGGGAGAACTCTGGTCGAGAAAGGCGGAGCAATGTATGGGGAATGGGTAATGTGTGTCAATAGCGAATATTGCAGCATGGTTTTGAGAAAATTTTCAGAGTAGTAGATGGACGCATGGGAAATATTTAGTTGGCAAAGTCATGAAGGTTCGTCAGTTGACAGGTTCTTGGAGAATGCGAAGGTCATATTGTAATGAAAGAATGTTCCTAGAAAATATTGTGCAGAATATATAATACAAAATGAAGCTATTCGTTACTAGGTTCAAAGGGAATACGAATAGACGTGATGAAACGATAGTTCGTTAATATCATGAATGGTCCTCTCAGGTGGGCATAGGATAGGCCATAGGGTTAGGTTAGTTAGGTTCGCCCATCCTATGTTTTGGGGAACAGCGTCCCCAGGGGGCTTTTATAGGTTACCTTAGCCATTAGCTTGGCCTTCAGGACGTCTGTCTTTCGTGCCTACTCTGCTTCTTTCCAACGTCATACGCTTACTGATGATGCTTTGTTCTGCTCTTCCCCTTCTTTCCCCCTCAGTGGGCATAAGATGGGCCATAGGCCATTGCAGTAAGTTAGTTAGGATCGCAGATCCTAACTATTATTGGGACTAGTAACCCCAAGGGTTATTGTAGGTTACCTTAGCCACTAGCTAAGCCTTCGGGATGGCTGTCTGTCGAGCTCATTTTGCTTCCTTCCTAATTTCATACTCCTACTGCTCTTACTTTCCTCTGTTCTTCCTCTACTTCCCGACTTCCTGTTCCCATGCGCGTTGATCCATCTTCGTGCCTGGGTTCACGTTTCTGTCGACATACTACAAGTCCCTTTCTTTTCCTCACATGAATCTCCATAGTTGTGTCTGGGGAAGTTTAAACAACTAGTATAATAATAATTCTTCGTCTTTCCCCACTTGCTGTTCCCATGCGCGTTGACTCGTGCATGGGTTCCACGTTTCTATTGACATTCTTTATGTCCCTTCTTTGAATCACAGTGTACTGGATTCCGTGCGTAGGGAGGCTTAAACTATGAATTTAATAATAATAATATTATGAATGATTCTTGGAACTGTGAGAAACGGAGCTAGATTATTTACGTCCGCTCAGGCTGTATAGGATGAGCCAATGGTGACCCTAAGGTTCGGTTAGTTAGGTTTTCCATCCTATGTTGTCTGAGGCAGCGCCTCCAGAAACTTTATAGGTTATCTTGGCTTTAGCTAGGCCATTGGGACGTCAATCCTTTAAGGATGATGATACGGAACAAGTTGGAGGAAGGAAGAGGTCCAAGATGTCGTACAGTCCTATGAAACCACCGACAATGCATAGTGGCTCTACGTCGTCAAGGATTAACAGGAACAGGTTAGCGCAGCCGAGCGGGTGGCGCTTGCGCGCGGTGAACGTAGGAAGCGATGACGTCATATCAACCTAGAACGTTTATCGTAGCTGCTGTATTTTACATTGTTTCTTCATCATTTCATTTAGGCCTCCAGAGTGTCCTACATGCGCTACAATTATTATACGAACTATTATCTGCGAACTATTTTAGCTCTCTGACGGATAAAATTTGAAAGAACGTTGGTTAAAAGACTCGTAAAATAGCAGATGAATTTAACCGGCAAATGCTCACATGTATCAGAAGCACTTTTAGAGCCAAGTTTATCGTCTTTAAAATGTAGTTAATCAAGTGAGTTTTATCGAGAGTAATATGACATTCTTTAGATGGATTTATATGAGTGAAAACCGCAATGTTTTCGCTTCATTTTAGTCTTCTGCCAATGATCTGCTATGCTCTGTAATTTCGAACTGCTCCAACAAAAATTAGCTCAGATGCAAGCGATTGAACGCCGAGGTAGAAAAACGCTTAAAACAAGATTGGTAAGAGAAACATTAAAAGACAAAAAATATTACTTTCTTCCGGCAAAGTAATATTAAAGCAAAAGTCTATATAGAATACGCAGAAGCCATACAATTGCTCGGTAAAATTGAAATAATAAACATCAGGTGCTATACGGTGCGGGCGTTACATCAGTATAACAGTATAAAGGGTGGCGTCCGACTGGCGTTAATTAACTTGAAAAAAGTTACCTAACCGTATTTATTCCCCACACCTTAACTGTCTTACTGAATGATGTTGTTGGTACTGGTGAATGTTATATCAAGAAGTTTTCAATGATGCTGTAGTTTTTACGATTAGGGGAGGCGGATATGTTAACGACGCGTACGCAACGGCACAGCTTAGGCAAACATTTTACCGGCACTCTCTGACCGGATGCGTGCCTCTTACGGAAAAACAACCAGAATAATAATAAATTTTTGTCCTTCAGAGAGATACAATAGTTCGTAGATGCTCTGATACATATTTTTGTGCAACTGTAATGATTGTAGGACATGTAGGATACTCTGGAGCACCAAATGAAATGATGGAGAAACAATGTAAAAGAGCTGCGAATTACCGTACTTGAACTATATGACGTCACACGCCTCATTACCCATGATGCACTACCTACAGCTTGGCTCCGCCTCCCTGGATTAACCTGTTTGTCTCATAATCCTTGCTAAGCCGAAACATCAGTGGTATTGGCTGTTGCTTATCGTTTCTGAACCCTACAAAGGGAGACCTGAAGTGTATTGCACCTCACCCTGCAGAAATTTGCATTTTTTATTGCTTTCAGATTTCAGTTGAGTTGCTGGAAACTAGTGACTTGTCATAAAATGGCATTTTTCATCTTTTGTGTAAATATTTGCGTGAAAATACCATGCATAAGTGAAAATACCATAGATTTTATGATAAATGGTGCCTATAAAGGGAGTCCTGCGCGATAGTGCACCGCACCCTGCATTCTTACGGCCGGCAGCCCCGTACGTTTCAACTTCTGTCTATTCTGTGTATCTGCATGTAACTTCATCCCAGGGTTATAATTACTAATGGACAACGAAGCTTTATACATACTAATTATAATAAATATGACCACTTTAGCTAAATGAGGCTACATCAGTGCAGTCGCAGTCCCTTGTATACTGTATTATTATATGAATATTGTTGTGTACACTCGTAGTACACAGATTGTTTTGCATACGTAGACAGTACAGTCCCTGCAATACAGCAGGCGCCCCACAATTATCGCAACACATGCACACTGCCTGCATTCGTGAGCAAACTGCCACTGTTATCGTAAAAAATATATATGATTGTATACTTTCTAGCGTTCTCTTAGAAAAGTTCATTTTATGGAGTTTTACTATAACTTACCATTCAATTGATGATTCTAATAATATCTCAACCGATGTATGAATGTCTGAAGAGTATGTCTGTAGATTTTTAATCCGAAATACCAATAAATAATGAATTTATTAGCAAATAATTAGGGTAAGGTGCATTGCACCTCGCCTTTCCCGTTCTAACTCCTCGCTAGAGGTCTCCTTTTGGAGGGTTAATATCTCCCTCAAAATAGAGCCAAATCGAAATATTTTGTAACTTAGAAGCCCGCGATAACGTAAAACGTCAATTTCATAACATTTGCGCGATTTTAGAATTACAGCCTGCGATTAAAGGGCTCCGAGCTTAGAATTGAAAATGATCCTGCCATTCTTTTCCTTGCAGTAATAGATTTCACTTTTGAAAATTTGGTCCCTAATTTTCTTTTTCCTCCGAAAACGCCAGTTAATATTTAATCAGATGCGTAAATTTTTTATCCTTACTGTGATAGGAGTGTCTTTATCTTTAAAATATACTAAAACAAGCGTGTTAGCGACATGCAGGCCAGCGATGACGCACGGCGCCATAACGGTAAGCAGACAGTGTTACTGGTGCGTGAAAACTTAGTTACTTTGTTCATTTTTAGAATTAAAACACCCCAACAGTTATGAAATAATTGGAAGGCAGCTGTACGTGGGCTGAGAAGTTAAGCGGTGATTCGCTACACTTCGCTTCTGATTTGCTAGTAATATCTCGGGGCAGCTAGTAGATTTCTGACTAAGACTCTTTCTTCGTATCGTATGGCAACTTTTTGGGCAAGCTGCAAATTGAATGCTTGAGAAAATTTTGGCGGAAAGTTTCACCATCATCGAAGATAGTGACGCTTTTTGTCTAAGTCTGATAGATATTGATGCGTTGAACTTGACTTTATAGGTTACAACCGTGGTAAATTATTTGTTTTCCTTATTGAAGTACTGAAGTGCTGATTTCAGCGATATGACTTCACCACTACGCCTTGAAACTCCTCGTGGTTGCCTAATAAGAGTGATCTTCAGCTTTTTTTTGTCTATTTTTTACTCTTTTGACTTAATTACTACTTGCTAATTTACTTTTACTGTAAAAAAGCATATAACTTGCTCTAATCTAGCGCAATCAATTCTTCTCTAATTCCTAACATAACAGTTCTTCATATTATCCAAAGAAAGCCTTGTTGCCGTAGGCCCTGGTGCACTTTTTTTATTCGCCGTTTTCGAAGAAAAATATATTTTCAAGCCAAATCATGGCAACACTAGTGGCTTGCGTTACGATGTAGTTTTTTCTATTGAATTTAAAATTTCATGCTTATTACCTCCACCAAGGAGTCTATGTTTCGTCGGGTTTGTCTGTCTGTTATTCTTTCTGTCTGTCATCATGATAACTCAAAAAGTTGTGGACAGATTTTTTTTTAAATTTACATCAGTTCTTAGGTTTATTACGAAGAGTAAAAGACAAAATTTTGTGATGATCTGTTGGTTCATTCGTGTGTTTGTTGCTACATTTGATTTTGTGCTGGTTAGCGTAAATAATCAAAAAGTTCAGAATGGATATTTATGATATTTACCAGACTTGTTGGTAATGTTAAAAGACATAGCTAAATGGTTGGTTTGTTTGTGTGTTTGACTTATGTTTGTCATAATGTTTGTTAACAGCATGACTCAAAGAGTTATGAGCGAATCTTCAAGAAAATTGCATTAAGTGGTAATACTATCAGAGGGTCACAAATGATTATATTTTGGTGTTGCTACAAAGAAAACATGGTCTCAGCACCAATTTGAATTTTTCGTTTCCGGTGCCTCGCTTGGCGGAGGTATGCGCTCTCAGAGTGCTCTAGTTTGTCTTGGAAATGATCTCGCCAAAGCGATATAGGAGCGTAAACCACGAAAGCTACTTCAATTTCCTGAGAAATACAAAACTTTCTGACTCTATACAACGATAAATGGGGTTTGGCAGTTGCTCGTGATCATGAAGTTATCAAAATTTTTGACAGTGTAGTTTATAATGGCTTTCTGAACCATTTTTACCGTTTAATACTCCTTCACGTGACGTCACAGCTCCACCGTACGGCCGCCGCGTTCAGCCGTGCGCCAACCTGTTACGTACCATCATCTTTGTCAATTCTTCATGCTCGCTTTACTCCTTCTCGCTTTACTCCTTCTCGCTTTACTCCTTCTCGCTTTCTGACTCGTACTGATGTTACTTTCCTCGATCTGTTCTTGCATGTTCTTTTTTCCGGACTTGTTGTTCCCATGCGCGTTGATCTTGTGTGGGAACACTCCCGTCCATGGGTTCCAAGTTTCTATCGGCATTCTATATGTCCCCTTCCTGTTCCTCTCGTAGAAAAGCTTGGTATTTATTTAGGGAGGCTTAAACTATCTTACAGTACTACTATTACTTCTTCAACACTTTAACACTTTGTATTTTAATTGTGAAATGAGAAAAATATAGTTCACAATGAAAAAAAAAATACAATTGAAACTAGTCTAACACATGGTTAAACGAGAAAAAGCCTACTTAAAAGCTGATAAAAGCTTATAAGGCACAGGTCGGATCTAATCATTATAAATCATAATTCTGTTCTACACACTATTTCTTGAAATCACGCTTAAAAACATAGTGTGGCATTGGTTCGACAAACCTATCTGGGAGTTCGTTGTATGCTTTGATGCTCTGGAAGACTGTGAAGCGCTTTTGAATATCAAGGCGAACAGAAGGTAAGTTAAACTTATTATTCCGCGTATTATATCGATTGTCTGATAGAAATGGGGCAAAATGAGTTACAAATGTTTGAGATTCCGCTAACATGGCTCCACTCAAGAATTGAAGGACGATATACCTATAGATATCTCTGATATTTAATAGGTTTAACCTACGGTCGGTACATCGTTTTAGTTGAGGTCAATGGTATGCTGTTATTATCTCTTCTAACGCGCAAAATAATTCCCAGGGTTTCATTCTGCGTTGTCGAGATTCATTTTATAGTGCCGTCACTAGCACTTCCCCAAACTAACATACTGTATATTACTTGAGCGGAAAACAAATTATAATATAGCGCAATCAGGGCTCGTTTTGGTAGAAGTTTTGATACAGAGTAAATTGTTCCTTTTGCTTTATGGAGCTCATTGCACAGGTGTGTTATATGGCTAGAAAATTTGAGATCGCCGTCCATTATCACCCCTAAGTATTTGAAAGACTGTACCCATTGTAGTGCGGTATCGTTGAATAAGACTACTGGTAGATTAATATTCTTATATGGGCTAAAAAGCATTAATTTCGTTTTATTCACATTCGGTATTAATCGATTAGCATTGAACCACGATGTGAGATTATGAAGTAGTGCCTTGATTTTTAGAATTACACCTTCCAACGAACGGTCATTTACATAAAAAACAGCGTCGTCTGCATATAAAACAAGATTTGTACCAGGGATAAAAGCAATGTCATTGATAAAAATATTGAACAAGAGGGGCCCCAACACTGACCCCTGTGGCACCCCAACATCAATATCATTTATTCTAGAATGTCATCCATAACAACAAACTGTCGACGATGCGTGTTCTATCGACGTATGTCCGTTCTTCCTTGGGAGATCGCCTTGGTAGTAGAAACGAAAGCTTAAACTACTCCTCAAAGATGATTCATAAAGGTTGACCCTCGCGGAGGGCCCAAGCTGCAGTGCAGTGCACCCTGGATAATGAGCTTGTGACGTCGCAAAATGCTAGTACGTAAATAAGTAGCTATTTTACATGTATCTTTATCATTTCATTTGGGCCTCCAGAGTGTCCTACAATCTTTATAGTTGCACAAAAATATGTATCTAAGCATCTACGAGTTTTTTTTTTTTTAGTTTTCTGAAGGATAAAATTTTGAAAGAACGTTGGCTAAAAATTTATTAAAAGAGCAGATGAATTCAAACCGGCAAACGCCCGCATGTGTAGAAGGCACTTTTGGAGTCAACTGTGTCTTTAAATTGAAATAAATTAAGTGAGTTTTATCGGTAGTCATATGGCATTCTGAAGATAGAAACATATGATTGAAAACCTTCACGTTTTCATTTTTTTTTTTTTTGTCATTTACTAATGACCTGCAAGTCTATAATTTAAAACCGCTGCAACGAAAAATGGTTCAGATGAGTATCATTAAACGTCTAAATAGAAAGACTTTTTAACAAGATTTGTATAGAAAACAAAGCATCAGAGAAACAATTTTCATTCCTTCCGGCGCAGTAATGTTGAAGCAAAAGTCTCTACATAATACGCAGAACACATACAATTGCTCAGTAAAATAAAAAAATAAAAAAACACGTCAGCTACTAGCCGTACGCTTGGCGCGCTACAGCAGTATACAGTAAGTGTACTGACTCGCGTTTAACTAACTTGCAAAAACATAACAAACCGTATTCTCCACACCTAAACTGTCTGATTGAACGATGTTGTTGAAACTGGCGAATGTTGAATCCTTAACTTTTTCCAATGATGCTGTAGTGTTTACGAGTAGGAGAGGAGGATCTGTTCATGACGCGACGGCACAGCTTAGGCCCACATTTTACAGACACTGTCCGACCGGGTGCGTGCCTGTTACGAGTAGGAGATGAGGATCTGTTAAGGGCGCGACGGCACAGCGTAGGCCCACATTTTACTGACACTGTCCGACCGGGTGCGTGCCTGTTACGGAAAAAACAACATAAATAATAATAATAATATTAATAAAATTTTATCTTTCAGGATACTAGAAAACAAAATTTCGTAGATGCTTTGATACATATTTTTGTACAACTATGAAGAACGTTGGATATGTAGGAAACTCTGGAGGCCAACTGAAATGATAAAGAAACAATGTAAAATAGCTACTTATTGACGTACTAGCATTTTATGCTTCACAAGCTCATTACCCAGGATGCTCGGCGTTCAGCTTGGGGCCCTCCGCTTGCGTCAACCTGGTAAGTATCATCATCCTTGCTACTCAATCTAATTAACCCTGTACCAGGCTGTTCATTAACCCTGTACCAGGCTGTTCATTAACCCTGTACCAGGCTGTTCATTAACCCTGTACCAGGCTGTTCATATCTTTTACCAGGCGGATAAAATACTTCACCAGACGCCTTGGACTCATAATTAACAAAGCGGTTCAAGCCCTTTACTTTACGGCTAAATCGTTTTATTCGGTGGCTAAAGCTCATGACTCAGCAGTAAATACCCTTTACTTAGCGGTTAAAACCCTTTACCTTACGGTTAAAACACTTTACTTAGCGGTTAAAACTCTTTACTTAGCGGGGAAAACCCTTAACTTAGCGGGGAAAAACTTTTATACTTATAGCGATTGAAACCTTTTACTTAGCGATTAAAACCCTTTACTTCGCGATTAAAACCCTTTACTTCGCGATTAAAACCCTTTACTTCGCGATTAAAACCCTTTACTTCGCGATTAAAACCATTTACTTCCCGATTAAAACCCATTACTTCGCGATTAAAACCCATTACTTCGCGATTAAAACCCATTACTTCGCGATTAAAACCCTTTACTTAGCGGTTAAAACCCTTTACTTAGCGGTTAAAACCCTTTACTTAGCGGTTAAAA
>LQNS02276498.1:14953658-14964588 GCA_001587735.2 Parhyale hawaiensis
ACCTTGCCATCGAACTCCAGAGACTGTGGCAGATGAAGGTGAACGTCGTTCCAGTGGTCATAGGAGCTCTGGGGGCAATGTCCAAGAATCTCAAGACTGCCCTGCGAGAGCTGAAGTGCGGCCATCTCCACCCAGGAACCCTCCAGAAGAGCGCTCTGCTTATAACAGCGCACATCATTCGCAAAGTGCTCTGAGCCTTAGGTCGCGGGATGCGACCCGGCGCCAGAGCTGCTCATCGCTCAACCGATCCAATTTGAGTCTTGAAATCCCCTCTATAATAATAATATCGCTGTGACAGGGCGCGAGCCTATACTTCTGTGTTCTCTCCTTTTGCAGGGCCTATAATTCTTTCTGCTTCAGCTTCACAGGAGGCTTAGGATGAGCCTGGGAGTCAAGTTTATGGGAGGGACCCCATGGGACCTCTGTAGATTACCTCAGTTATGCCTTCGAGACGTCCTTCCTTCGGACCAACTTTTTTGCCTTTCATACTCCCAGTGGTCTCACTTTCCTCTATTCTTCCTGTTTTTGCCTGAGTTGTTCACATGCACGCTGATCCTGTATGGGTACGTCCTCGGACATCAGTTCCGCGTTTCTATCGACGTACCTACTACATGTGCCCCTTCTTTCTTCCTCTGTGAGATCGCCTTTTGCTGTGGAAAAGGAGGCTCAAACTGCTCAGTATATTATAAAATTTTGCTTCCGCACGACAGACTCACCTCGTCAGAGTACGAGTCTAGTTCTCTAATCTTCTCTCTTGCGAAGGATGTAATTGATTACCAATAACCGCTCCCCATTTGAAACAACTCCAATTAAAATGTTAAGAAAAAATAAACAATCAAACTGGCGGTAAATGCTAACAACTTTGCCAGCGTGGACAATTGTGGGCTAAAATAGACATAAATAAATGAAATCTCAACTAGTCACATTTTTATTTAATAAAATATTTATAGAACGGCTATGAGGAATATACTGAACAGGGTTAGCTAAGGAGCGCCGGACGCGCGTCTGTACTTTCCTACGTGATTGCTACCAACACTTTTTTTTAATTAGATGGAGTTATTATCTCCCTCCTAAACGAAAGTTTTCAGTTCCTGATACTATTGGACTCTGCTTCATAAATGAGTTACAGAATCGCAAAACGTTGGTAAAGCTCCCCAGCTCTAATATTTGATAAGAATTTGTGTCAATCATTCGCTGTTAGAAGTTTCAACGGGAAAAAATGAAAAAGTGTTTTACAATCGATTGATCAGGCATTTGTTTTTGCATCTGCTCACCTAGCAGAACGAAGTTCTGCGTGTGGTTACTTAGCAGAAAAGAAATCGAAGTTTTTCCCTACAAAAACGCTTTGCTTAACTGGCAGATGAAATAAATACTTTCTGTGTTTAGCGTATGGTAATTGAACAACGTTTTACATGCTGTCATGCTGGTAGTGGTTTCCGGGGGCCCTCAGCTGAATATGCCCCCCTCCCTCTCCAGCGAAACTTGTTCGGGTGCCCTCAAGGGCATATTGTGGCGGGCCCTTTCCCTGCCACAATATGTTTGGGCATCACGCACCCAAGGGTCCCGAGTACCTTCTCAGCAGGAGATGTAGCATCAGGGCGCAGTTCCTGCTGACGTTAGTTTTGTAAAGTTAGGTAGGTTCTCTATTTCCTTTTCTGTTCCGCGAGGTGGGCTGTCGATGATCGAGATAGCGTACCTAGTCCGCGGGACTTCTCTCATCTCTCTCATGTGGAAGGCCGTGAAAGACCACCACTCCAGTGTCTTTTACTATGCTTTGCGCCTTGTTTCCTGCCCGTAGTAGCGCACGTAGGCCACGCGACAAATTATGTGGTATTTAAATACTACACACTCATCTCTGTTGGAACGCCTGAGTTGCGGCTACGGAGGTTAAACAAAGTTTATAACTTACTAACTAACTTGCTCGGGTCTCCCGTTGCGTAGATCCGGCCCTGCCTTAAATGAATTCAATAGGCAGCTGTTCTGTGGTATACAAAAATAATTGTGAAGTAAGCAGTTTGTTCAACTAAAATTTTCGAATGTTTGTAGTTTCTCCATATTTTTATTTAGAAACTACATCATGTTTTTACCACTACTGTAATTTTTATCTGATAAGAAAATACAATTTTGGAATTTCTCTATTTCCACTGCGGATTCTTCAGTTACATCTGCAAGTTCAACCAATTCTGATAATTAATGTTGACTTGGCAGAAAAATTTTCTACGAATTTTTAACAGACTGTTTTACAAACCCTTTTCAGCAGTTATTTTAGCAGTTTTTTTTTTAACAGTAGACAGAAGAACGTCTATCGTAGAAAGCGAAAATAATAGCAAAGATAAGTTAGACCCATGCAGTTAAGCGGTATGTATGCATCTATCAATACAAACTACAGTTAGGAAGCAAAACTAGTCCTGAAAGCTGATGTACCTCTGAAGGAAAAGCATGATGTATAAATAGAGTATCCGGCAGATTGGCTTAGCACGTTTGAAAATAAAAATCATAACCTACTGTAGCCAAACCTGGGAAAACAGTCCTTTAGGGGCGGGGCTAAACTGAACGCAGCAGTGCCAAATCTAATCTATCGACTAATGCACTTTTAGTATTCGAATATTAATATAATTTTATCGATTGGGACATGTTATACCACGCGCTGAAGTGAGATTTGGCAAAGTTGCTTTGCGTTTTTAACCACGCCCATCGGACTTCTTAAGCTGGTTTGACTATATCTAATTTACAAATTTGAGCACAATAGAATGCAAATAATCTTCTAATCACCGATTTCATATCATTCAAAATTTAGCCACTATAGCTAAGATGCCGACTAGTACTGCATATTTTATACAAGAACGCTCTGCATAATTTATGCAAGAGCTTATTATATGCATCCTGTGAATGTGTGCAACTTTTTTATAACGTTTGCATATAGGCAAAGACACAACCATATAGTGATGACTCTTGAAAACAAGCTTGTCGCAAATTGTTGTTGCTTTGTGTGCATTCTCTTTTGAAAGGGATAAGTTTGGGCGATATTTTTAGCTTGCTCGGAACATCATTCCATAAGTTTGACTTCGAGAAACACAGTTTTTCCTCAATTTTAGGCCATCCTTACCCCGTCGACCGATAATTCTGGTGTTTCGTGAAATGAGCCTGTTGTGTAAGACGTCGTTTGTATATGCAAAACTACGTTTAGTATTAAAGGAAAAAAAAAACATGAAGGGCTTTAGAGTTTCAATTTATTTGCGATTAGCTATCACTCTCCGGTAGCTGCCAAAGCAAAGGAACTTCGTGATCAAGTTTCTGAAACCTAACCTTGAGAGCTATTTTCGCGGCAAAATTGTGAGATCTTCGTAGATCGATGATTTCTCCCAATAGTATTACGCTTCACTAACTGCAGCAGTTTGAGTAAGGTAGGAGACGCACTTTATCATCAAATAGTTTCTTTATTTTGTTGTAGAGTGCAAGAGTGCTGTTCACTGTGCAGCATACATAAATTTTTCACCTTTACGCTGCTATTCAGTTATTCGCTGGACTGCGTCGCGTCTTCACTACAAATACTGAGCCGTGGAAATAGCTATATGACTCACTCTCCTACACTGACGTCAATTCTATCGGGGATGCAGTAGGAAAAAGAAATCGTGTTCCACGAATGATACAATCGGAATTTAATTAGCTTAAAGGAAATATTTGCTAATTTTAAGCTCATTAGGTATATGAGGTAAGCCTCCTCTGCTTTTCTTTTCATAAGCGTCCTGAGTCTTTGAAAGAGTATATTTGGTACTCCTATATTGGAGAAGACCAGTTCCGCCATATTGCTGCGTTAGAGTAACTGCCGAGTTCTGTGTTCATTTTCTTCGCAGAATATACAGTTCAGTTGCTGTCTTTTTCTTCTTCCCTATGAACTAGTTATAAGACACCAGTATTTGTTCTTTTATTTTTATCTTGTAGTCTAACCACTTAAAAGTAGGATCAGTCGTCTGTTCACTTCTCTGTACTATTCCAAGAATTTGTTCGTAAATTTTTATTACCTCCGCCAAGGAGGTTATGTTTTCGTCGGCTTCGTCTGTCTGTCAGTCACCAAGATAACTAAAAAAGTTATGGACGGATTTTGACGAAATTTACAGGGATAGATTGTTATGTATGTTAGGAGGAACAGATGATTAACTTTTGGTGAAGATCTGTCCATCCGTTTGTTTGTTTGTCTGACTCATTTTTCTCAATGTCAAAACTCAAAAAGCTATGGACAGATTTCGATGAAATTTGCGTGAGTTGTTAGGTATATTACAAAGAGTAAATGGCCAAATTTTTGGAGTGATCTGTTTGTTCGTTTGTTAGTCACTGTTTCTAGTTTTATGCTTGTTAGCCCAATAGCTCAAAAAATTATGAATGAATTGTTATGAAATTTATAGGTGTTGTTGGTAATGTTAAAAACATACATGATTAAATTTTGGTGCAGATCGGTTTGTTCGTTTGTACGTTTTACTCATGTTTGTCATAGTGTTTGTTTGCAGCATACCCCAAAAAGTTATGAACGGATCTTCGCGAAAATTGCATAAAATGTTAATACCCTTAAAGGGCACAAATGATTTGATTTTAGAGTTGATAGAAAGAAAATTATGGTTTTAAATCCAAATTAAATTTTTCGTGACCGTTGCCTTGCTTGGCGGAGGTTTACGCTCTCAGAGTGCTCGAGTTATTATTTTTTGCTGGTATATTTGTAGCACGACGTCTTTAGTGTAACATCAGGATCGAAGTGAAACGAGGTCTGTGTCTATCGTTTCACCGGTTACGCAGTTTTCTGAAACAATTATTATAATTAGCTTTCCCGATAGCTAAATGTCGACCATGTAACGGCCCTGTGACCGAACTTGTGTGAATTTCTTTTATTTTTTGCTTTATCTTGTAAAAGAGTATCTTCATTATTCCTTTCCTTTCCAGCATCAAGAGAATAACAGCCATGCAGGATAGTTGAATTTATCGGTGTATAAGGCTCGCTATCGAGCCTTTATGAATTTACTGCAGATGAAATAACCCCACAGACCACGTATCACTTTGCAATCCACTCGGAAAACAGTCCCTATCTTAAGTTCTAATTAAGTTCCACATATTTCTCTATTATTTTCTTTTTCTGTCTAACGATGGAATTCAAACTATAAAAAAATTCTGCGTAGTACTGTAAAAATATTGGAAAACAAACACAAATTTGCCACAATAAAAAACTGTGTGAGATGATCAACGAACACTGCATCTTGAAGACAAGACCCCAAAACTCCTTAGACTTAAGCCATAGGGTTAGGTTAGTTACGTTGGTCCATCGTATGTGTTAGGGAGTACCGCCTCCAGGAATCTCTACGGAACCTAAGCCTTTGCTAGGCTTTCGGGACGTTTATTTCATACCCACTTTGCTGTCTTCTATTTTCATACTGCTTCTCATGATGCTTTCTTCTGATCTTTCTCCGACTTGCTGTTTCCATGCGCGTTGATCCGCTTTGTGAACGTCTTCGGGCAAGAGCTCGAGGTTTCTCTCGATATAGTATAATAAATTTTGCCTTTTCTTCCTCTTTTCGGATAACAGTGCACACTGTGGATAGGGAGGTTTATAGAAGGAATATATTAATTATAAAATGCCAAAATATCCACGAAAAATTATGACAATTATATGTTTTACCAACCGATTATTTGTACTGGCGAATTTTGAGTTCACGCGTTGCATTGCTGTAGAATTTATGTAGATTCTTGTCTGGGGTCACTACGCTAATCCGAGATTATTTTTTGATAAAATTAAGTGATTCAGCTTTATAACTCACTTGCTATAGGAGAAAATTCTAAGAATACCTCAATCAATGACAATATTCTACATGCTGCACATTTCCCTCCAGTGTGCGGATTAATGCTGCTGGTAGAGCTTTCTGCAAGATATGGCGATCGTTAAGCTCAGCACTAAAGTAATTTGCTTGCTAATATTCGACAAGTTCATATTATTGTAGCCCCTTATGAGTTGTTCTGTTTCTCGTCGGGCAGATATTCGCTTCCTCTGCTTTGTTGTTGGCTTATATACCGATGCCGTATTATGGCTGCCCAGATAACGTGCTTGGCGTCGTAGAACCAACATTATATCAGAAGCATATATAGCTATACCGTCGTTGTTTGGCTGTCCATTGACCTGTTTTTATTGTGGCATAACCTTACTATATCAAGATTGTTGTGCTGTGGTTGTATTGTTGTCCATAGACATAGTGTAAGACAAAAGATAACGGGCTCGTTCACACTAACTAGAATTGGTCCGAAGCCAAAGGTGACATAGGGATCTTAGTTTACTCATTCCTACGGCAGATATTATTCCACTAATCCATTTACGACGAAACTTTTCTTGGGTCGCGCTCGAATAGCATTGCTATTAGTATTAAGATTTGCTTGCATAAATGATAAATTTAGAAGCATTTAAAATCACAGATTTGAAGTGAGAGCACACATCTTGTTCTTTAGATAGCTTCAGTGAATCATCTTGATTATTGGAGCGTTCAAAAGTTTATGGGGATGCTGCCCCTCACGAAGCAGTTTGCAGATAGAGATTATTATTGTTCAAACTACGCACCTGTGACTCCATTTGCCCACTGATTCTTCTCAAAGAATTCTTAGTGACGCTAAAGGCTTTCTCGGGTTGCGCAGCTTAACGTGGGTGTATTATTACCAGTAAATGGAATCGCGGGTGGGTAGTTTTTAACAATCCCGATATCTATCCACAAACTACTTTGTGAGGAGCAGCATCCCCTTAAAACTTTCTGAACGCGTCTATAATTAGAGGGGACTTCCACTCAAGTTAATAAGCAAAGAACTTGATTTTTGCACTCATTTTCAAAATGTGATTTTTTTGGCTCTTAAAATTATCTGTAAATCAGTTAAAACTTAACACCAAAAACAGTGTAATAACATAGTCTTCGGCGTAAAGAAAGGGAGGGAGGGGCTTCAGCTGCAGCCCGGGTTTCTATGGAAGACTTTGACAAGGAGCGATGAATACAGCGAATGGCCTTATCTTTAGAGGCTACCCTTACCTGCTAAATTTCATGCCCCAACTGATTAAACGTTTCCGAGCTCAATGGATGTGCAGCAATTAATCGAGCTTACACGATCAACTCCTTGGCAGAGTTGATTTTTTTTCTTTCTCTGATATCCAAAGGATTTATGCATAACTGCAATAGCTCATAGAGGGCCGGAACGCGATTCCCAACTGTACGCTGTTGGTCCGGTTACTGCCAGATATCAAATTCCTCTGATAGACTCTACAACCTTTTTGTTTTACAAGTACGGCAATGTATTATCATTTCTTTAACAGCCCCCTCGAAGTGAATAAATTCGAGAATCGAGCATCGCGATCTATGCTTCCAGACATTGAATGCATTATCAATGATAGCTAATTGAACTAATTCCAGAATATACGGGAAATGGATTACCAAAGTGTCTCTGTCTAATGATAGTTAATTTTTTCCATCCACAAATATGTTTTCCTTGCTTTATCAACTATATATCGGCCCATTGCATCCTTCTCTCGCAAACAAATACAGCAACTGCCGACAATGATCGGCTGCGAGCTTCTATAGGACAAGGCGGAAGAAAAAATCGTCGATTTTTGTCACTAAAAGACGCGTTGTATTGCAGGTCACGTACTGATTGCTTCCGTATTGCACCCTCTGCAGCTGCAATCTGAGCTCCAGCGACTGACAGGAGCGCTGGAATTGCTATAAAGTGAGTATGCTTTTGCTAAGCTCGTGTTTTCGTTGTTTTTGTTTCTTGATTTAAAAGAATTGGGTTGCCCAAACCGTTGATTTGGTTATTTTCAACATCAATTTGTGCTTTCGTTACTTACGTTTTTTGTCATATTAAGGTATTAAGTTGGCAAAAAAATTAGGATTGCTAGTGTCAACTCAGTTTACAAATCTACAGCCCGTCCGTCAAAGGGTAGAAGATCGGCTATAGGCCATAAGGTTAGATTAATTTCGGTGTGCCCCTCTTATATACTGTGTGTTATAGGAAGAAGTGCCCCAAAAATGTATAGGTTACCCATAGCCTTCGGAACGTCTACGTCTCCGTAATATATTCAAGTTGTGTGCGCGCGTGAGTTCCAGTTGAGTTCGTCACCGTACTTGGTTGTGAGAGTGAACTTCAATGCAGATTAATGCTATCAGGCTATAGTGCTGGATGGTGAAGGAATGTCGTAAAGATCTTCTTGTTTATTTACATCTTATTATACAAGACTTAAAAGATATGATCCAATAATAAGTAGCAAGCATGCTACTTGATACATGCAGACAACTTAGTACAAGGTCTACATCTGAATAAGTGCTACAAGCAGAATGCAGTAGACAATGTTGGCACAGTAAGGCTAAGTACCAAATAAGCTGACGCTTGATAGCACAAGCGCCTTTAAATATCTATGATTCCCGGCTTCATTTAGAACACCGGTTGCTTCCGTCAGAATAGTGTCGGAAGTCCGCTGGTAAATTACTGTACGTTTAGAAGACTAACAAATATCTCCGAAACTCTTGGTACAGGCTTTGACAGACAGCTTTAATTTATTGATATAGGTTCTGGCCGGGAGGTCATTGAGAATTACGCATGTCACTCACACTTAGCGATGCTGGTAAACAAGCATATTTTGTATGATGTCATAAACGACCTTTAAGTTATTATCTGAGAGCTTTTGACCTGAAAGACGGTGGTTACTTCCACCAGAACATGAACTCGCGTGATACAAAGAATGCCTCTACACATTTGAATGTTAAAGCTAACACATTGGAATGTTGTATGTGCGAAACGCATATATAACAGTCTGGTGCCTACTTGCTGTCATACTTTACAAATGAATTACTTTATTCTTCCTCATCTCTTCCGATTTGTTGTTTCCATGCGCTGGGAGCCTGTGTAGGAACAGCCTCGTTTGCTTATAGCATCCTAAAAGAGTAGTTTAAGCGCCACCTATAGAGACCCAGTCAGGCATGGGGTATACCCGCCAACACGCTCCGACGAGGAGTTGAAATCAGCATCGTTATCTCCGTTGTCATTCTAGCGGGGCTACGTTTGCGGTTCTGCTATTATTTTTAATGATCATCAGTTCTTAGAAAATGTTCCCGACTCTTTACTAGTCCAGGGGCTTGAGTACGAAGAGATGTCATGTCGGGGGTTGTCGTCAGCCAGTAACCTATTGTTGATGACTTGAGCATCAATGAATAATTGTTTTCGGTAAATTGCGTTAGCCATATAACGCAATAAACACGGGGCATACATTGATCTACATTCTTACCCGCAGAATCACGCCGGTTAAATAATTATTTTTATTCAACTAGCTGCCCTAGAATAATTATTCTAGGGCAGCCAATAAGTGCTGAGGTACGCAATTAGTCACTTAACAGGAGTCAACTAATTCGGGCAAGTTGTGTTTTATACTGCAACTATACGTGTTGATCTGGGAACACCTTCGTGCTTTGGTTGAAACAACGAATATGTGCTGGTAGGTAACTTAAACGACACTATAAATTGATAATCATTAAAGTAATAATAATAACAGTTGCACTTGACCGTATAGGGTTAACTGTAGAAGAGCCGCAGCAGTACCCAAACACGGCTCGGTCTCCTTTCAATATAAACGAATGGGACGGTCGTATATTTCCCGACCAGTAAACGATTTCCCTGGGGAGCTTTCAATGACGATACAAGATGGATGGACACACGATACTGATACTCGCTTGCTCCTTTTACTTCTGCAAAAATAAACAGCGTTTCTTTTCTTTTTTTCCTTTTATCGTCGATGCTACACTACATTGTCTTGCGTGCGAAGCGTTAGATCTTCTTGGACCTGTTCGGAAGGCCTCATGCAGCTGACAATATCACAAGTATGAAAGTATAAGATTTACATGTATATTAATATTTTTCTGTTTTTATTATGATATTTATTTCACTCTGCATATACCTGTGATATGTGTACTTTACTTAAATTAGAGCCAATTATTGAATCGCGGCGAATGAAATGTAATTAACATTTCAGAAAAACTGTTAAATTAATATTTATTTGGTGTGTAGTCGCAAAGCTCTTCACGAGTTCTATTGGAAAAGTACCACAAACCCATACTTTCATCTAACCGTCATATTAGGCAAGAATAATTTGAACTAAATCATTCTCCGTCCGTCCAGTTTTTTCAATTTAACGAATCGCTGAATCACTTATCCGTTTTCAGGCTCACTAATCAGTTCGTGAATAATTACGCTTTCTTTATATTCTATTTTTATCTGTTAATAATCATGCTTCATTCCATTTCTTATCCCCTCGGGGGGCATATAAGATTGGCTAGGACCAGGACCAGGAATCAAAGAGCGTCACGGGAGGACTCACGAAAAATTAGCACCAAAAAGTGACGTCATCATCGACGAATCTATGGCTGAGCAGCCTAGGAGTATTTCAACTAATTCAACCAAAAAAATTGTCTTAAATTGCGAAATTCATCTCTAGCGTATACGTAAATTAAGATAATATGCACTAATTTAGCAATTATCTATAGAAAATTGCAGTGCATGCTGGTGGAAACTTTCACAGCACTAGTGCCGAATTTGTTCACTTTCGGTAACCTGATTTAGCTTTTTTTCTTGATTGAAGCCTTATTTACTCGTCATATTCGATTAGATTAGATAGGCGGCAGTAGTCGAACCAACAAGCCCATTCTCAGAGAGACACCGAAACTTACGCCCCGGCCTTCTAAGAGCTATTGCCATTAAGTGAGTAGGATATAATCGACTGGCGGAAAGAGAAGAAGAAAAAAAAAAGGAGAAGAGGGAGAAGAGTCTCAGCAAAAGAGACGATCACGAATACATGAAATTATGATCAATAGCCGCTGATATGCGGAGTTAAAGATATCAGACAGTGTAGTTGGAGCGGAAGAGAGAAGAA
>LQNS02276498.1:14965942-14978435 GCA_001587735.2 Parhyale hawaiensis
AAATACTTCGAGCAGTGGCTTCACAATGACTGGAGCCATTTCTCGTAGTACACGGGGAGTAAGATCATCTGGGCCAGTGGATTTGTACACATTTAGGTGGGTCAGTGCTTGAAGGATCTCGATCTCCGAGAAAACACATGTGTTTATAGGAGCAACTTGCATCGGTGCTGGTTCAGGAATATTCGTTACATATACGTAACATATTCGTAACATATTCAGTTCATAGTGCTCTTCACAGAACATATTTATTCCTTACCAACAAATATACGCACCGTTATAGCCAATTCTGTACGCGAGAAAAACTACAGTAACAGTTAGCCTATTGCTCGAACTTTCTGGATTTGACGGCAACATTTTATGATATTTTGCAGCTCAAGTATATAGCTGGCCAGTCATGAGCGGGAGAATGAATGAATGAAATAAATAAAAAGAATGCGGTGATATGTTCAAGAAAGCAACATAGGAAGGCCTGAGGTCCCATTCTTAAACACTTCGACTCGTCGATGTGATGTAAATTTGCTACGTGCGGTCACGGCTAAGTTTTATTTTACTCTTATTTAGTCCTCCCGTTGCATTCTTTACTTCCTGGTTAGGGCTGTTTATCCTATGTTACGAGGCGCAGCGACCTCAGGTAGACCCTATAGCCTTAACTAGGCCTTCAGGACATCTTTCTCTCGTGTTCACTTTATTTGCTTCCTTCCGTTTTCATACTCCTACTGCTGATGCTTTGTTTTCTTCCTCTTTTTTCCCCACTTGCTGTTCCCATCCGTTTAGATCCTGTATGGGAATACCTTCGTGCATGGGTTCCTCGCTTCTGTTGACATGCTATATGTCTCTTATTTCTCATCCCTTATAGCAGCCGATTTGCGTAGTCTAGGGAGGCTTCTACTACCCTTCATGATAATATGCCATTCCTTCTCTGTGATTAGTCATACTGCATCCTACTCTTTATGAACGATTATACATCATTTAACTCTAGTCTACGATACCAAATTTGCAAGTACTCATTCTCCGCCCATTTTCCTTACTTTCCACTTATGTGCTCTGCTTCATTGTAACTTTCGGTCCCTATTCTCGTTTCAACTTTCGTGTCTATTCATTCACTGAATTTATGAGTATCCTATCTTCACTACTTCACAATAAATAATAATTTTTTTTCAGAATCGCTATGTTTGATTTCCAATTGCTTCATTCTTATCTTTCGTTGTTATTCGTTATCGCATGCATCGACTTACTTCCGAGTCTATCAATTCGCAATCGAGTGTTGTAGATATTTTTGTTTATTTCACTTTTCGTTGCGCGCATCCGTTCATGGTACAAAACAAAGTACATCCATCTTTATTCAGCCGTCCATGAATCAGCCGCGGCTGACCACAGCCTCGTTGGCGTTTGCTCATCGTTATTCATTGCCTCACCTCTCTGGACGACTGATCATTGGCCTCGAGCGTCGGGGAGCATGCCTCGAGTGTCGGGGAGCATGCCTCGAGTGTCGGGGAGCATGCCTCGAGTGTCGGGGAGCATGCCTCGTGTGTCGGGGAGCATGCCTCGTGTGTCGGGGAGCATGCCTCGAGTGTCGGGGAGCATGCCTCGAGCGTCGGGGAGCATGCCTCGAGCGTCGGGGAGCATGCCTCGAGTGTCGGGGAGCATGCCTCGAGTTTCGGGGAGCATGGCTCTAGGTTCGGGTTTCATACTCCGGCTTTCGGAAGCATTCGAAGAATTTCAAGGAGCGTAACCAAAGTTTCTGGAGCGTTACCAGAGGTTCTGGGAGCGTTACCAGAGGCTCTGGAAGCGTTACAACAGCTTCTTTGAGCATTCCCACACCGTCTCGGAGATCATATCTGGAACTTCGCTATCGAGTAGCTTGCCCCAGTTTCGGAAATGTGCCCCTAATGTTCGTTAGCTGAACATGCCTCAAGTTTCGGGGAAGATCCCCAACATTGCTGATCCCAATCGTTCTGCCCGCGTTAAGGGCGAGTTCATTCATCTCAACGCGTTCGCTCGTCCACTTGTCAGAATATGCTACTGTGCCCTATAGATATAGCAGAAAAGTACACTATTTTCTGAGTTTTCGTTCAGTCCAATTCTGAAAAGATCTCCGTAACTTGCCTAGTGACACTGGTCCAGGAAACCTATTTGGCTGTTTGCATTTTAATAATGTTTTGTAGCGTACTAAATTTGTGTTGACAACAATGCTACCAAACTGTCGAACGAATGGATGAGTGAACGCGTTGATATGAATGACGTGTGAACTCGCCCTAATATGAACTAAAACCGTCAGTAACTTTACGCAAACGTATCCTTACTTTTGAAAAATAGTACAGTATACTGGTTTTCTCGTAGTTTAACCCAGTCACTAGTGGGACTCTGCTTTTGCAAGAAAATATTATTAACTATTGCTAATAGAAAAGCCTTCTTAATGATCGTTATACCTCTTCTAGATTTAATCTTAAAAGAAAAAAAAATATATATAAACAAAAACTGGTAAAATGATGAAGCTGATTAGTGAAAATGCTGACAAAATTATAAAAAAAAGTCATTTCCTGGCTGTAGATGACCACAGGTCTCTAGAGATCCCGTTAGTTGAGGTAAAGTTGGTTAACGTAGCACTGCAGTTACAAATCAGTGAATTACCTCAATAATCGTGAGGATGGAAGACACAGGGGCTGTCGACCCCCGAGATCTCCCAATCAACGGGAATTTACTTAACAAACAAGATGGCCTTTGATGGCCGCGTCATCGCAGTCCGTAGGATTTACATTGGGCTCTGTAGAGCAATTCCGCTTGTATATCGCCCATGCAAATTGCACTTGCCGGTTATCTAGAGCAGGGTTCTCCCATTACTTTTTTCGCTGTGCTGACGCAGCAAAACACCTGAATGCTGCGTCGCGTCTTCACGGACCCACAACCATGGTTGAATACCGTTACGTTGTTCAGCCATGCCCGCAGTTGTGTCTATACTGTCTCCTTTAAGAAGTTAGACATCAAGTCCCTTTGCTTCGCCTGTATCGCTAGTAAAGATTTGTGTATCTTGTGTCGTATGTAGAATGGAAGAGAATGAAGAAAAATGAGGACTTTTCTGTAATGGAAACGGGCTCAGCAGCCGATTCAGACGCTGGGAAGCATGAACGACGAAGAACGCTGGAGTCATATACAACCCAGACGGATCGAGGCTTTCAGTAAATACATTTGTAAAAGATATTAGCACGTTACTATCTATTTATGAGATAATACTGCAATATTCTTCTATAGTTTATCAGTTTGATATCTTCAACACATGTTGGAGGAATAGGAGTGATCGAGCTCATAATGCTAAGGGGAATATTGTACAAGACGCGATGCGATGAAGATACAGAGGAAAATAACCTCCGGTATAGTGCTATAAGGGTTTCAGCCCCCTCAGCAGAGGCCTAACTAAGGGGAGGGGCAAGGAGAGACAGCTGTCCCCGGGTGCAGCATTTAGGGGCGCCAAACTGAGGCTGGATTACAACTTAATATTAACAAATTACTATATGCATTTGCGATCAAATAATAGAACTAGCAGGGCTGAGCATTGCACCTTATACTGCGCCTTTTTGGTCTGTGCGTCCCCGGCGCGCTTGAGCTTTTTCTAGATGCAGAGTTTTTGAAGAGATGTACCAAGGAGATGCGCATTACCATTCGCATATGCAAAGGGTTGCCATTCTTCGGGCCGGTTCCCAAGGTCTTAGGTTTTTTGTTTACTATTTAACGTTGCATATGGGAATAAACAAATTTTATAGACCGTTTTAAAGTGTTTTCAGCTGTTTGTCACCATTATTACTGTAGGTGCAATAATAAGTTATTGTCAGAGGCGCATAAAAATCATTGGAAAACCCATTACAAATATATCGGCGCTGGCGCAGTAGGGCGGAGGGGCGTACTGGGATTCGCAGAAAATTGTAGCACATTCGCCCCTGACGCGCTTGGGACCCTGCAGTAGTGCTGCAACAGTCTCTGCGAAGAGACTACTGACTGCAGCTTATATTGACACCACGTGTAGTGGAGCCTTGCGATAGTAACGTTCTCATCTGCATGAGACTGGCGGGCCGTCGGCGGAAGAGTCGCGTGAAGTTCGCTAGCTTATAATTTTCAACGCGTTGGGTTGTAGTTGCGTCGTGTTCGGATGACAAGTTCGAGAGTTGCTAGACCTGTCTTCGGTTTAGAGTCGAGCCTGAAACATCTTCGTAAGCTGATAACATTCTAGAGACAATGATCAGGCGGCAAATGTTGTTATAATTTGTTATACATTGCGGTTACACGCAAGCTATCATATATATTATTCGGCATTCGATATTTGTCCACAGAGTGGCAACTTGGAGTCATTTGTAAAGCCATTGCAAATTTTTCTGAATTCCCAACGTATCGGAAGGTGATTCACGACCTCTAGCTTGAGGAGCAGATATATTTTATAGATCTTGAGTTAAAAAAATTTATAACAAGGTGCTATTGGGTCACCAAACAGGTCAAGTAGTATTGTGCACTGGCGCACTGCCACCTGGCGAACCCAGTTACAGTTAGAGCGTTGGGCGCGCCGTCGCTACAGTAAGTTACTGAATGATCGAAAGGTATACTGTCCCAGTTTTGAGCAGAGCAAAGTTACAAAATGATAAGTTTTATAGTATGCTTGTTTGTTGTGTCTTTGTAAATTTTTTCTCTGGCTGCCTAAGACTATAGGAAGTCGTGAAGTGTTACAATTTAATACTGTACCGACTAAGACTATAGGAAGTCGTGAAGTGTTACAATTTAATACTGTACCGACTAAGACTATAAGAAGTCGTGAAGTATTACAATTTAATACTATACCGATTAAGTTTAACTACACCCTTTCGCTGCTCCTTCAAAATGGCGTTGACTATTGTTACAATTCCAGCTAAATGGTATTGTATACATGTGTCTTGATTCTTTCTAGTTTCGGGGTCTCCCTTTCAGAATTTCTCCTGTTTTGGGACTCGCCGTATGAGGAGTTAATTCTACTGTAGCAGCAGAGGCTGCCTTTCTACCAGACAGGGGAATTCCTGCAATGCTTGTCGGGCTGAATTTGCATTTTCGGCGTTTACACGCAATTGCTAGTGCCCCGTATTAACCCTAACCAGACGTGGGGAGAGGCCGCACATCGCAATTATCGTAAAACTGTTTCCGTCTCTATAGCACCACACACTACACATGCTGCCAACTCAAACTCGGTGCGCAAGCCTCAACTCATGCCAATGTGCGAAGTGTGTAGGGACACTCATGTACCAACTAGGCATTTCTAAGCATGAGTTGGAGTTGGAGCTGTTCAGATTCTCCTGATATTTGTGGGCGGAGCTTCCAGTTTGTACTGCACACGGAGTTTTAATATCTCTATGCAACCTATTCAGGATTTCTCCTTGATGCTGCCGACTGACGGTGTTTCCCAGCGGAATTGAAAGATTGGGCTTGCGCAGTGTATAGGTGAAGCAAGTTTGCACAAGTCTCAGCTCCAACCTTGCATGCGTTTGAGTTGCAGTTGACGGCATGCGTAGTGAATGGGCCCCTTAAGCAATATCTTCCACCATCTGTAGTCGACTGCAACTGTTTAAGTCTAAATCAAAGAGAATCTGTCTGCTGCACGAACTAGCCCGCTCGAGCTTGCCAGTTCGGGTGTGTCAAGTTAACTGCACGTTTTACATGTCAGGCGCCTACTTTGTGCCAAGGAATCTAATTGTATGCTAATCGGTATTGTATTATCAGCGTTTCTGACACTGTCCAGTGCGAGGGCGATGACCTAACGAGAATTGGAGATGTTCGGTCGCAGTTATTATTGTGCCCTGCGTCTTTTGCGCAATAGCTTCTTAAGTATGGTTGACAGCAGAACTAAGTTCTTCTGGGTGCCGCGGACATTGATTTGCAGCAGGAACCAGTGCATTTGAGTTTCCTAGTTTGGGAGAAAGTTGCGGTCAAGTTGACTCCAGTGTTACGTTTGTAGGGCGATAGACGAATTTATTAGGCGTCACCAGGATCATAATCGTGAACTAGAATGAAATGAGGAATCGTCAAAAAGCTTTCATTGTATGAAATTTCACTACATTTCAAACGAAAACTACATTGTGCTAAGTAATTTTTGAATCAGTTTCTACCTGTAGTAATCATCATGCACATGTTAACTGTTCCTTTCAAGCGAGCGTTTATGTGGGCTGCAAAACTACTACCTCTAATGACACGGTTGATTGAGCCCTGGCTTCGACCCGTTCATTCCAGTTTCAGGCGTTGACCATTATCAATTACCTAAATTCCAAGCATTCAATCCTGCTCCGTAAAATGGAATTTTCAATCGACTCAACATAATCGGGTTACTTCTAAAGCCTACACAACGCTTCAGAGAAATGAAATCCAAATTCCTAGTTGTAATTCAGGACAAGTTGAGTCAAAGGGATTGGCTTAGATGGACTTAATTGACCCAATCAAACTTGCTCTTATTCTCTCTTATTCGTTCATACACGTACTGCCTAAGTGATCTTCAATTGGGACTAACTTGATCTGTACAAAGTCCACTTTATATTCAGTGTATGATGTGTCCAGTCGAAAACACCTCGAGTAAATCGCAATTAAAGTTTAAATTGCGGCAATTTAAGTACAGTAATTGATACTTTACTTCCGGATTATGATTCAGTGTGACATGTCACAAACACTCCTTCTCCCTCACTAGTCACAATTGGAAGAAGGGGGGGGGGTAGAATTGGCTTCGTCCCCGGACGCGAACAACCCCCAAGAGGCATAGGATGGGTCACAGGGTTAAATTAGTTAGGTTTGCGCATCCCATATTATGGACAGCAGCGACCTCAGGGCGATTGTGTAGGTTACCTTACTCATTAGCTAGGCCTTCGGTACTCCTGTCTTTCGTGCCAACTTTGTTTCCTTCCACTTTCACATTTCTACGGATGATACTTTATTCAGTTCTTCCTCTGCTTACCCGACTTGCTGTTCCCATGTACGGTGATCCTGCGCGGGAAGGCTATCGTGCATGGGATCCACGTTTATATCGGTATACTATACGTCCTTCCTTTTTTCTTTCTCAGAATAGTTTAAGTACGTACTTCATGATTTAGGCAGGCTTAAGCTATGTTATATATCTAAATAAGTGAATAGGGTTCGTTCATTTTCGTCCTCAATACCGTAATAATTATTGTATTCCAGTGGTTCACTGATCATCCATCGCTCGTTCGGCGCACTGCACGCTCCTCCCTCTTCCTCTCCTGGAATATCTTAACAGTGGTTAAAGAAATTGCAACTTGCATTAAGTCCATCGCTTATGGACTTCCCGACATAATTCTTGTCAAAGCTGCTACAGTTTCGCTACCCTTTCCGCTCTCGCAATAGCTGGTCTAGAGCAGGTGTTGCTAACTTTTTAAATGATTACCCGAAAGTGTTCTTTCATAATTGCCAGTTACCCCATTGAACGTAAGCCCGGCTATGTCTGATGATTTTTTTCCCCCAGTCACAGTGCACAGGTCATTTACAGCCTGCTATAAATTGTTAATATCCATTACCTCGAAGGCATGGGTACATTACCCCACTTGGGTAATTTAACGCAGAGTTGGGAAACGCTGTTCTTGAGAGGCTTCAGGGCCTAAAGCTAACGCGAATTCTAATCATTTTGCATTATTTTAAATCAATTCTGGAAGTTTCTCGTACCCATCAGCATCGCACTTTTTTCATCAAAAAATTTTCATCTTATTTTTTCGGTGAGACCGCTCAGAGGGCACAGAGGATTGGCCTTAGGGCTAGGTTAGTTAGGTACGCCCACCCCATTGTAAGGGGAGTGGCACCCTAGATTTGCCTCCTAGGGTTACCTAAGCTGTAATTCCTCTGGACAACTTTGTTTCCTGCTCACTTTGTTTCTTACATTTTCGCACATCCTCTAAACTGTAAAGGTGCCTTGTTCTTGTATCCTCCTTGTTTCTGACTTGCTGTTGCCTTGCGCGTTGATCCAATGTGGGAACACGCTCACGTGAATGGGTTCCATGTTTTTATTGACGTACCATAAATGATGTCCAATCCTTACTCTTTCAATCTTCGGCTTTCCGTGCACAGCAGGGTTGGTAAAAACCATCCATGTTTTCTTTCAATTAAACCAAACTCCGTGGCTCTTTGGTTAAAACAAAATAAACAAAATATTTTTTTTTAGACACTTTGCTGTTTTTTTTTTTCTAGTTTTAGTAATCTTATCCGACATTTAAAGGGGTTTCTGCTTTGTAAACATGTAGTTGGCTAATCATCTACAATCTTAGTCGCTTCGTTTCAATTTCCTATAGTAGAAGAATGATTTTAAGAAAAGGGGTTAAGAAAAAAACAGTTATAGCAGAGTACCTGAATTTGCTATGGCTACATTTAATATCTAAACTGCAGAGAAGCTATGATTTATAATTATTGCACAACAAGATCCTCAAAAACATGAAAACACTTCAAATTACAAATACAACTTGGCAAAATTAGCTAGCTACTAGCTAATTCAAAACAGAGTATTAAACTAAAGCAAATGAACTAGCTATATGCCTACATCCTGCTCATGAGCTTACTAGCTATATTATAGCAACTTTAACTACTACTTCTAGTTTTCAGTAGCTGTAGCAGACCAGAATATAATTAGAAATGCATCTCTGAAATGAAAAATCACAAAATTCAATAGGTTATAGGGTTTCAATAAACATAAACTATAGTTGTTCCTTAACTGTCCTAACAGTCAAACGGATTCCTAAATAGAAACACATTAACTCATCCTTTCAGTTCTGTAAATAAAATTTAATAGTCATAATTTCCAGAATGAAAACAGTTTGTTTTGTAATATTTTTGAACAAAAACCAAACAAATCGAATAAAATAAAAAAACATCGTTTTTTGGTTGGTTTAAACCATGGTTTTTTGGTTGGTTTAAACCATAGTTAATTCGTTGGCTTAAACCATCGTTTTTTGGTTCGTTTAAACCATAGTTTTTTATTTGGTTTATACCATTTTGTTTTAATCAGCCAACCCTAGGTGGCCCACAGAGACCGATACTTTTCGCTTATTAAATTTCTACTCGAGAACTAAGACCTATCGTCAGGTACGTTGCACATCTAAGTGAGGTGCAGTAAAGTACCACATAACTCGTCTTTTTGTACTCGCGCTATACGGGTAACCACAAAACACGATCTAAAACCATTTTTATGGCCATCCCTGAAATTCATAGAAAACGTAAGTAATGAATTAGAGAGAAATGATACCCGAGTAATTGGGATGAATAAAATAACCTTAACAAAATAAATATACATATACTATATTCAGCAAGAGTGTACATTGAGTTCAGACAGAAACAGTATTATTTTAATGTTAGTTGATAATAAAATAGCAATTAAAAAGATTCTCATTATGGTGAAATAATAAGTCCTAAACGCTGCTGTGTCTACATTTTCTCCTTATTTTGTCAGAATTGTTCTTAGAGTACTTTCTGGTAGTTTAAATTATCTTGCAATATTCATATTCATTTCACCATCTTCATCTTTCTCAAAACCCTGCATTTTAAAATCAATATTCACTTTATTTCTTTTTCTTGACGTTTGCTTCTCTTTTCTTGCACTAAAATCCTTCGTAAGGGTATATAAAACTGCCAAATATGTAAAAACAGATGTGATATGGCATCCACCAAACAACAGCAGTTGCACTGTATATGATGTGCGCGTTTGGTGGATTTGCGCGATCGATCGATCGCGCTGCGCGTTTGGTGGATGTTATAGGAATTAGGCCGTAATTTCGGGTAAGTTGGACTATATTCAGGTTTAATGTCGGGTAGGTTAGGGGAGGCAAGGACTGTTCTTTTTTTTTGTTTCTATTTTAATATTTGAACGATCCACCAAACGCGCACAACATATACACCAAACATTACTTCCAATCAGAAAGCAAAGAGAGCAACGCGTGAGGATTCTTGAGAAACGCCTAATAGAGACGTCATCAATGATGTCCACCAGATGAACGAACGATAGGGCTGAGCAACCTATCAGTATTTTAATTCATTTCACCAAAAATTGCCAGGTTTACCCTTAAAACTCATGAATACATGAAAAAACATTTACTAATTCAGCAAAGAACATTTATCTATAGAAAATTGCATTGGAGGCAGGCAGAAACTTTCAAAGCACCAGAGGTAATATCTGGGCCGGTATTGCGCCCTGATCGAATTTCCTCTTCGAAGTGAAGCCTCAGTTACACGTCATATTCCGTTTACAATGCTGTTGACAACACCTACATAAACATATCACCGTATTTTTCCGACTTAATTCATTCAATCTCCTGCTCCTGACTGACCAGCTTCTTAATTCAGCTGCACCCATACACACAACACAGTAAATGATTGTCGTCAGATATAGAAAGTTTGAAAATAACAGTTACTCTTCCTATTATTGTTTTCCCGCCAAGATTAGAAGCCCAACCTACGAAGGCCTGAGGACCGACCCTAAAATAGTTCGATTCGTCCGTGTGACGTCATTCATCGACACTGCGGTTATAGCTAAGTTTTATTTTTGTCCCAGGGAGCCCTTATGTTACTCTTTGCTTCCTAGTTCAAATTACCTATAATACCGCTAGCTTAATCATAACCACAGATGTTAATGCGAAGGGGAAATAGTATTCTAGAAAAAAGTCAGCTTTGAATGTTTATTTCAACTAATATTTCATGCAAATTTTAATAACTTGACGAGTGCATGCGTTATTTTAGTTTAGACATATATTCTGTTAAACTTGATATGTATCATAGAATGTACAAATTTAATGTAATGGCCTCTTTGTATGTACATTACTTTCTTTGGGCTATCATTGGGTGCAAAACAGTGTCTTCAATTCATCGATAAATGTCGATTTATCTTAGTTGCCGCAAAAATGACATTTTCTTAACAATCGGCTTAGTAGAAAACATCGAGGAGGGACTGTCGATATTACTGAACAATTCGCGCTGTATGAATCGTGTTGTGTGAATCCTCAAACTCAATTTTCTGTCGCGTAGTGAGAATATAGCGTTATGTGAATCGCGCTATGTGGGTCTTTTCTGTACTGAAAATTCCTGTCACTGAAGAAAAAACGTAAAAATTTTCTTGAATGTGCGGTCTACAAAAGAGAAAAATTCTGCATTGTTGAAAATCGCATGATCTTTCACTTATCTTCTAAGTACTTGTTGCTGTACCGCGTATTCAATCACAAAGCGGACGCCCAAGTACGACTTAACTGCGTTAGAGTTATTTGCTCATAGCCAACTTAGCTAATCCGATTATGTTGCTGTGACCATGACTACAACCTGAAGTTCTTGAGCTTTGCGCTAAAAATATAAGGCTTTCCAAATTTAAACTCTCTCAAAATTTGAAAAGATACTCGAAACTTTGTCATTGACACTTTGTATAGTGTATAAATTGCAGCGACTGCTGAATATTTGATTTTTTTTTTTAATAGCGTAAAAATGTGCGAGGTGAAACTGAGTTCTCGGCAGCAGTATCGGTTTAACTAAATCGTCACTATGCTGATGGCGCCCTCGAAAGTCGTGCGTGAGCGCCCGACTTAACCCTATATTAACTTCATATACAGCAAATGACAATATATGGTTATTCCATAAATGCTATTCCTACGAGGACGTTTTACAACCGCCAGTAAATGGTAAATACCAAGCTGTGGTGCGTCACTACAAAGGCTTTTATCTCGTAGGTATACAATAGGATAAAGAAACGTAGCATATTAACGCAGGCTGGTATGACTACGCTGAAGTCCTTCACAATTTTAAGTACCTACTCACCCACGCTCATCTATGCCGATGCCACACGCTAGTCAAAAGAACGAGTATCGTCATCTTTTCGTCCGAACGTGTGCCTATTTCAATAGCAAACACTTCCAAAGAATATTGAGTTTTAATTTCCTCCCGATATATGTCCGAAACTTAACTAGCAGCACTTGCAAAGTAAACTGAACTGACGGTAAACATGTTTACACCATTTCTAAGCAATCTCAAAGCTGTGTTAACAAGAGCTCAACATAATATTCCGACGATAAGATGACGATACTCGTTCTTTTGACTAGCGTGTAGCATTGGCATAACGGAACGAAGCAACCCTTTTTGCGCTCCAGATTTATTTAAATTATCACCCAAATTTACTACTTTTGTAGCTTCTATTGCCTTTTCAAGTTTTAATAACTATTATTTCTGTAGTTGAAATTTAGCTCACATGAACATAGAATATCTAATTTAAAGAAAACAATTTCTTAGCATAACTGTACCTTGTGTGCCATGAAAACTGCTGCAACACAGCTGTTTTTTCCTTATTTTTTTATTTTTTTTGTTACATGATAGCGCGCAGAAAATCCTATTGTTGCTTTTAACAATTATGAACGACGCAGATAATTGGACAGAATGGAGCAGGGACCCCAGATGTCAGTAATTGATCACAGTCGATTGCTGCAGCCAATAACGAGCCAATATAGAAAGACACTCTTTTGTTCTTGTC
>LQNS02276498.1:14978445-14996550 GCA_001587735.2 Parhyale hawaiensis
TTAACAATTATGAACGACGCAGATAATTGGACAGAATGGAGCAGGGACCCCAGATGTCAGTAATTGATCACAGTCGATTGCTGCAGCCAATAACGAGCCAATATAGAAAGACACTCTTTTGTTCTTGTCTCGCTGCGCTGACAGTTCATTTTTAAACGGCTTAAATTGAGGGATATCTTTTTTTTTTTTTTTTTGCAGTGGCGATACGACATTATGTAACAAGTGTTGGCTCTGTTTGCTGTGAACACTGCATTTGCTGCTCTTCAAAACGTGGAACAAAGATTAAAAGCTGAGATATGATAGAACTCGGTATTTACAGTGGAAAATGTTACGCATATTCCGGGGCCAGCAGCGATGAATGTAGCTCTCTTAGACAGATGTGTTTTACAGAGTGTGAAATTCTTCAGGAACTGACCCACTTGAATACGTACAAAACCTCTGGCCAAGATAATCTTTCTCCTTGTGTTCAACGGCAAGTGGCTCCAGTCATCTGAAAGCCTCTGCTCGAAATATTCAATCGCTCTTTGAGAACGGGAGAAGTTCCGATGGACTGAAAACTAGCGAACGTGATGCCAGTGCATAAGAATAGGGATAAGGAAAGGCTCAGTAGCTATCGACCAATCAGTCTTACCTCGGTTATAAGCACAACCAGCGAACGCCTCCTGAAGAAGCGCATCACTGATCACCCGACGGTGCATCAGCTCGTTTCTGACACCCAGCAGGGCTTCCGAGATAAAAGAAGCAGCTTAAGTAACTTATTAGACTTCTTTTCGAAAGTTCCGGGAACTAGATATGAAGAAAAAGGTTTGGACCTCGTTTATGTAGACTTCCAGAAGGACTTTGACAAGGTGCCCCATCAACGGGTAACGAAAAAAGTTGCAAGTCCATAGCATCTGGGGAGACTATTCACACTGGATCCGAGAATAGCTCGCTGGTCGGCAGCAGTGAGTGAAGTTACTAGCACAGACGAGCGACTGGATACCGGTATCATCTGGAGTGCCGCAAGGTAGCATGCTTGGCCCACTTCTGTTCATAGTTTACGTCAAGGATATTGATTTTAATAGCCGCAGTAAAATCAGTAAATTTGCAGATGATACTAAACTAGGTCGTTCTGTTAGGAAAAAACTGAGCTGCAACAAGACCATGACCACCTTATGGAATGGAACACAACTTGGCCGATGAACTTTAATGTCGACAGGCGTTCAGTAATGCATGGAGGGCCGGAGAACCCCTCAAACCGATTGAAAATGAACGGAATACAGTACAGTATTGGCAGCTGTCGCCCAACAACGTGACTTGAAAGTAACTATTACAGGCAAAATTCAACACAGCTGATTGCCAAGAGTGTGAAAATGACGAGTAGAGTTCTGAGATTCATTACTAAGAATTTCGAGTTCAAATCTAAAGATATAATTATTCCCTTGTACAAACCACTAGTGCGCCCAAATTTAAAATTTGTTGTTCAGTTCTGATCGCCACATAGGTGCCATGACATCGATAACATGGAAAGAATCTAATACAGACGATCAACTATGCCGACGATTCCTCCTTGATAGCAGTGATACCTGCTCCTCGCATGCGTAATGCTGTCATCCAGTCTCTGAATAGGGATTTGTCACGCATTATTGCATGATGCTCGGCCTGGAGCCAGTATTGCCAGTAAGACCAAGTCGATAATTATCAATCGGTCTCGGACACTTGTACCGCAGCATTCCCAACTGGAGATTGATAACACTTTGCTTCTGGAGTCTTGCTCCTTGGAGATTCTTGGTGTTGTCTTTGATGACGAGAAGCTTACTTTTGATCCGCAATTTTGGCGGCTGGTGTCACGTGCTTCCACTAACATTGGGCTCCTGCGCAAGGTGACTTCTGTGTTTGGTGACAGTGAGGTTGTCCGTAGATGTTTTTATGCTTTTTTTTTTGCTGCCTGTGTTGCAGTATTGCTCACTGGTTTGGGCTTCAGCTGCTGACAGTCTTTAGCATCTGTTGGACCGACTTGTTCGTTTAGCCAGCAGGCTGTGCGCTGATGATGATCTGGTGAACCTGTCCCACAGGAGAAAGGTGTATTTAGGAGAGAGACACGTGCTGCGTGCGGCGCGCACTCTTTCACGTTGGAGGATGTTGGGTGTCGAACTAATCAGTTCAGTCGGTGCTTCGTGCCCTGATCAGTTAAAGTTTGGAATTTATTGGCGGCATCGTCTTTTGGTCGTATGGGACTGAAGGCGTTTAATTCAGTAGTTAATAGCTATTTGCTGGATTTACTTTAGCAGCGTTTCGGGCTTCCCAGAATTGCAAAGGGCTTCATTTGGGTTGTATTACCTGTCCATAGGAGCTCGAGCGTGAAATTTTAATAATAAAAAGATTAATACCTCAGCAACGAAACAAGCCATACGAGTGCGGCCTACAGGAAGTGGGCCTGACTTCTCTCGAGCAAAGACGACTCAGGGGGCTACTAATAGAGACAGTCAAGTATTTGAATAATTTCAACGGCGTACCTCCAACGAGACTTCTTGAGTGAGTCGTTAATGATCGCTTGCGAAACAACGGTCACAAGCTCAAATATATAGCTCGAAGAATCACCGCAAGTCAGCAGCTGTTTCTGTATTTCAAAGTGAACATCTGGAATAGACTACCCTCCGAAGTTGTCGGTGCAGAGACAGTTAACGCGTGTAAAAATCGTCTTGAGCAACATTAGGAGAGACACCGTCCACAGCAAAGAACACCTTCAGGATACAGAATAGACTCTTAACAGTTAAAGCTTCGGAGGCCACCTTAATCCACAATCTGTTCTCTACCACCCCAACTAACTTGACGTTTCTGAGCTTTACAGATCTGCAACTATAAATAATCATACTTACAAGATCGTCGTTTGGTTGAATTTTCTTCTCTCTCTTTTTCCCCCTCAGTCATCAAAATGATATGGTCATAATGGCATTAGCTCACAGAGGGCCGGGGCGCAAACCCGGCGGCATTCTGGAAATGGGCCTATTGGCCCGTCTACTGCCGCCTATCTAATCAACTCCTCAAACTAAGAGTTCCATGATAGAGAAAACTAGTGAACGTGTGAGTGTGACTCCAATATTTGGAAAGCGCAGAGAAACTTGGACTGTTCACAGGACCATTAATTTTGTCATGAATAGCAGCAATAACCGACGACATGTTGAGAGACCAGCGATGAGGCGTAGTGAAACTTAATTACCTCTGCCACGGAGGTAATCTTTTGGTCCACTTTGTCTTGTTTGTTTGTTTGTTTGTCTGTCAGTCGCTAAGATAATTCAAGAAGTTATGGCTAGAACGTCATGAAATTTACAGTAATTGCTAGGCATGTTAGGATGAATAAATGATTTTTTTTGATGAAGATCCGTTCAATCGGTTGTTTGTCTGCCTCTTTCTTTTCGGTGGTAAAACGCAAAAAGCTATGGATAGTTCTTTACGAAATTTGCAGGAATCCTTTGAAATGTTAAAATAACAAGTGACAAAACTTTAGTGATGATCGGTTTGTCCATGTGACTGTTTGTCAAAATGTTTGTCAGAACAAAGCTCAATATGCTACTGGCGGATCTTCGAGAAATTCATAGAAGCTCTTATAACTATCATGAGGCACGAATCACCAAATTTTGGTGATGATAATGAAGAAACACTAATTTCAGGGCCAATTTCAATTTTTCATTAACGTTGGCTTGCTTGGCGGAGGCATGCACTTTCAGAGTGCTCTAGTTACCTCCGCGAATGAGGTTATATTTTCATCGGATCTGTCTGTCTATTTGTCTGTGTATTTGTCTGTCTTTCTGTCTGTCTATTTGTCCATCTTTCTGCCTGTCTGTTTGTCTCTCTATGTCTGTCACCAAGAAAACTCAAAAAGTTATTAACGGAATATGACGAAATTTACAGTGATAGTTGGGTATATTAGGAGGAACAGATGATTTACCTTTTGGTGAAGATCCATTCATCCGTTAGTGTGTTTGTCTGCCTCATTTTTCATACTGCCATAACTCAAAAAGTTATGGACGGATTTTTATGAAACATACACGGGTTGTTAGGTATATAAGGAAGAGTGAACGAATAAATTTTCATGATGATCTGTTGGTTCGTTCGTTAGTTTGCCGCTGTTTTTAATTTTATGCGTGTTAGCGCAATAACTCAAAAAGCTATGAATGGGACTATATGAAAAATGCAGGAGTTATTAGTAATGTTAAAAGACATAATTGATCAAATTTTTGTGACTATCGGTTGATCCGTTTTTGACTTTGACCAATGTTTGTCACAATGTTTGTTAGCAGCATAACTCAAAAAATTACGAACAGATATTCAAGAAAATTACTAAAACTGTTTATACTGTTAAAATTCTCGAGCAACAGTTTATATGGGCATCACGTGGAGCCCAGGTGGTAAGAACATTCTGGCCCTATCTGGGAAGCCCATATGGGTCCCAGCTCCTTTTTTTAAAATACCGTTTTTGAATGAATCCGATGTGGGAAACACAACATTTGCCCATGCATATACCAGCTGGGCCCCATGTAGTGCAACCCACATGGGTATGAGGAGGGATGTTACCAACTGGGCCCATGTGGGAAGCCCATATGGGTCCCAGCTACTTTTTCAAAGTTTTTGGATGGATATCTCGTGGGAGACCCAGACGTTGCCCATGCATTCCCCAGATGTTTCCCATGAATTGCCGACTAAATCGTATACCTAGCTTGGGATCGAACCTACAACCTATATACAGATACGACTTGCCTTACACTGACGCCTTAGCCCACTCTGCCACGGAGACCTATTTACGTGACATATCAGATTACTGCTAAAGCTAAAGCTCGGTAAACATCTTTGGGGTATAAGTTATAATATATATTGTAACTTGAAAACAGCGTCTATTTTCATGTTTTGATGACAAATTGTATCTTAACACAAGATAAAAAACTGGGCATCCCATCCGTTACCCAGGTGGAAAACACCATATGTTGCCCATATTGGGCAATCATTTATGGGTGTGATGTGGGAAGACCCACTAAATTGCTAGTATGGGATACAGCAGGGAAGACCAATCGGTACCCATGTGGGAATCACTATGCCTTGCCCACGCTGAGAAAACCCATTCGTGTCCCCGTGGGTCCGATATGGGAAGGCCCATGATATTATTCATATGGGGTAGCGTTGGGATGCTCATGTGGTACCCGTTTGGGAAACATCATACGATGCCCATCTGGGAAGCCTCACTGATGCCCACCTAGGTATGAGATATGTTTACCCACCAACGCTCGTATGAGGGATACAGCTGGGAAACCCACTTTTTACCCATGTGGAAACACCACTCATTTCCCACGATGAGAAAGGCCGCAAGGGCCCCAGATGGTAAGACATGGTAGTGCACAGTTTTGGTTTTCCCAGTTAGAGCCCAGATTGTGCCCATTTGTGCCCAGTAGTTGCCCATATCCCACCTGGTACCCATGCGGGGCCCACGAGCTATTGTTGCTTAGAAAGACACAAATGGGTAAATTTTTGACGTTGATGCCTAGAAAATCATGGTCTAGGAAGTAATTTGAATTTTTCGCTACCGTTGACTTGCTGGCGGAGGCATGCGCTCTCAGAGTGCTCTGGTTGGTAATATATACAGTCGTACAACTACGCGATTTTCTATGCAAAAGAAATGTATTAGAAACACGTATGGTGTAAAACCTGTTAGCTCGAAGCGAGGCCGCGGCTGCTGCTAGGCATGCGGAACATCTTTCTTTCGTGTCCGCTTTATTTCTTTCCTCGTTCACACTCATACTGATGTTTATCACCCGCGAACGAAGTGAGAGAGGTGCTAATATTTTTGTTCAAGATTTAAGCACATATATAGAGCAACGTTCACAATTTTTTGTAGAGAGTCTTGTGGGTTGACCTAGAGGTGACCCATGCCAAAAAACTAGGATTAACTGACCATCAAAAACGGTGGCAATAAATTTTGTTGTCTGTCCACTCAAAAAGAGACAGAAGGAGTTGAGTCATTATAACAATATTTTTTCAGGCAGTAAGGTGGGTTGTCATTGATTTGAAAATACGAAAAATTTTAATTAGCTAGCCATAAAAAATGATGGCGGTAAATCTGTAACTCCACCCAAAAAGAAGCAGAAGGAGTTGAGCAATAATCATATTTTTTGTAGGGAGTCAGGTGGGTTGAATTAGACGTGAGCAATGCAAAAAACTAGAATTGGCTGGCCAGGTAATATAAGGAGTTGAATCTTAAAAATATATAAAAAATTTTTTAGGCAGTCAGATGGGTTGAATAAGATGCAAAAAAATGCCGAAATTCTAGAGTAAGCTGGCCGTAGAAAAAAACGGCGTCAACTTTGCCCTTTAACCCGGGTGATGGTCATACACCAGAAGGCGTTCTAGTTTGTTTTTTTCTATGTTTTTCCTTTGCTTTCCCGACTTGCTGTTCCCGTGCGCGTTGACTCGTGACACGGCTCCACGTTTCTTAGTCATTTTAGGCCCCTCTTTTTTCTCATCTATTTAGATCACTGTGTACTCGGAGGGCAGGGACGATTGAACTAAGAGAATACTACTGACACTCCTCCTGAAACCGAAATAATTTCCTGTAAATAAATGAGTTCCACTGTTGCTAGTAGGCTGAAGGTCCTGTTATCGTAATATTTGTTTGCGGGCACGAAGTTGTCAGTTGATACTTATTGCCGTCGTGGAATATCCAACGCATACGGAGTCATTTGATTGGTACTTATTGCCGTTGTAGAATTTCCAATGAATGTACACTACTGATTGATATTTATTGCTCTTTAAGAATTTCGAGCGAAATACGAGGTTGCCTGTTGATATTTGTTGCTGTTGTAAAATTTGCCAACGATGAACGAAGTTGATTGTTAATATTAGTTTTCATCCTAATACTAGGTATAATCATAAGAGTTTCTGCTGTGCAAAGTTTGAAGACAAACTATTAATAGCCATTTGAAGTGTCCAACGTGTCCAATTTTGTTGCTAAATGCAATTGTGTCAGCTGAGATATATATATGTTGCCACCGTTGCGTTCAAAATGTTTGAATAATATTATTGCATTTCGTCTTAAGAGTATCTCTGTTGCATTTCAGTTTACAATCAGCTGCTAAATCCCGCCTCGATCGTTGTATTCTTTGTTAGACAAGCTCAGAGCGAACCCTGATATTTGTTTCAATACCATGACTTAGATTACAACATACACTCTCTGCCCACTGAAATCGGGCCTCTCGCAAGTGGGCCTAGAAGCCGATTTACGTACGTGTTAATAAAATGAGTTCTAATCAATCATAAATCTTTATTGAAAATAAATGTTACATGTAACAAAACATCATTCCCAAGCCTATATCTAAGCTCAGCTAAGTGCATTTCCGCAAAAGAACTACATGAACAAAAAAAAAAAAACTACAAAATACTCCTTGAACAATGTTAAGGAATCAGCGTGGCAATTTATTATTCATAGCAAGCAAGTTGTTCATTTTGATCTGAGACATTATATAATGTTGAGGCTTTGAACATGAAGTCTATAATATATATCGTAAAATTTACTGGTAACGATTAAGAGATATTTTTTTTCAGTTCGACCTTAAATTTACTTAACGAAAGAAGGTTTCTTATTCTTACAGGTAATGATCCAGATAGAAGGGACAATTTAATTGAGGGAACGTCGTGTAACTGTAAAGCGTTGGAAGGCAGGTACAGGATTATTACTGCATCTAATAGTGCATCCATGTTGAACACAAACAAACCCAGAAATTTTGTTATTTAAAAGCTTCTATAGAGATAAGGTAAGTGCGCAAATCGTGAATTTTTAGTATTGAAGTTCGATAGAAAAGAGGATTTCAATGATCTAGATAACCTGCACCAGTTATGATTCTTACAATTTTCTTTTGTAGAAATAATAACCTGTTGAAGTATACGTCGCAAGCACCACTCCAAACATGATTACAATACAAATAATATGGGTAAACAAGGCCATAGAACAAATTAACCAATCTATTCTCAGGAGTATATGGCTGTAGCTCATAGAAAATGCCTATAGTTTTTTTTAATTTTTGCACAAATATTACCAATATGAATATTACATGAAACACGTTTATCGACAGTGACACCCACGAATTTACCTTTCTCCTCAAAGTTAATCGTCTGACCGTCAAAGTAAACGTGATGTTATTCGTCAATTGACTGTATTCTGTTACTCAATACAATCATGAATGTTTTATTAACATTAAGAGAGAGACGATTTGTAATCATCCAGCTTTAAACTTTAATCAATTCTGAACTTAAGGTGTTGATGAGTTCATTATAATTTGTTGAGGTCAGTGATAATGTGGTATCATCTGCAAATAATATTGGCATCAAGATACTAGATACACTTTGTAAATCGTCAATATATAGTAAAAAAACAAGATTTGTCCTAGTATTGAGCTCTGAGGCACACCAATATTCAAAGTTGAGAAAGTTGACAGAGGGCCATTTAACACATTGCTTTCTGTTTGATAGCTTTCGATCCAGTCCTAAAGCACTCCTCTGAATCCATAATTCTCAAGTTTAGTTAGAAGTATGGCATAGTTGACTGTATCGAAAGCCTTTTTTAGGTCTATGAATACACTTAAAGGCGTGCTTTTTGTTATTTAAACTGTCATAAATAAATTCCGTTGATGATTTTAGAGCATCAAAGGTGCATTTTTTCCTTTAGTAAGCAACTTGATTTAAAAAAAATAATTGAAAATTTTGACTGAAAGGCAATTATACGGTCATATATACAACGCTCATAAATTTTACTAAATAAAGGAAGCACCAATATTGGTCTGTAGCATGATACATTTGATGAATCTCCTCCCTTAAACACCGGTGTGACACAAGCTATTTTCAAACACTCTCGAAATATACCCTGCTGGAAGGAGTCATTAATCAATAATGCCACTGGTCGTACCGTAAGGAATCAGTTACAGAGCAGGAATTCCAAATTCATCATTCTACATTATCAGCGAGCTATAAATATCATACCTTCAGATATCATGAAATAATTGAAAATTCCTCGTAGTTACTCTTTTGGTTTAAACAAAAAAAAACATCGTTTTTGCAAACTCTCATTCGCAGAGCTCATCCCAATAGCCGGATGAAAAGGGTAATTAAGAAAACCCGGGAGTACTGAAGAACTGAATTACAACAGCAGAATACTGCAAAGTGAAATCACATTAGTAGCCATGACTAAATGTGCATAATTAAGCATGAGAGAAAGATACCTGGATAACTGTAAAATGATCTTAAAACATGGCATCTTGTTGCTGATGCAACCCTTCACTACCGGAACCTTCTCAGGCTGCATATCGCGGCTGTCTATGTAATTTCACTTGACTGCCAAGATATACACCACTTCGTGGTTGCCTACGTTACATCACTTCATGGTTACCTATGTTAGACCACTTCATGGGTGCCTACGCTGCCTCAGTTTATGATTGCCATAGTTAAATCACTTTATGGTTGTCTGAGTTAAATCACTTCATGGCTGTCTGAGTTAAATCACTTCATGGCCGTCTACATTACATCACTTCATACTACATAGCTGGTTAGGTTGTATCACTTCATGCTTACCAATAGTATATCACTTCATGCTTACCAATAGTATATCACTTCATGGCTGCCAATGCTCTATCACTTCATGTCTATCAGTGCTATATCACTTCATGGCTGTCAGTGCTACATTACTTCATGGCGACCAGTAAATGTTACAGCACTTCATGAATAGCTTCCAGCTGCTCCAGTGCCCTTCAGCTGTGCTGTTTCACTGATTTTCTCACATAGCGCATATATCAAATAATTTTCTCTAACGACTCCGTAGTCTGTTTATTTCACATATCAATAAAAATCTGAGTATGCCACCAGATTCAGAAGCCTCTTCTACGCAACATAAAACTATTGATTTTACTAACTATTGCGAAATCATTCTGCTTTACTGCATAACTAAAGGATGTCAAACACAGCTTATTTATAATATCACCCTTCAAACCTTTGTTTTCTTCTGAGTTTGTTATGTGAACAAGTTTTAGAATGCAACTATTACTATGCAACTTTTACTGAATGCAAAGAAATTAATTAGAATATCCTAACAGATTGTGAAAGAACAATAGAACAAAGAAGCATAAAAACATGTCTCCCGCATTTTACAGTCAGGTTCACCTGCGAAAAGCTATATAATCACCGTTTGGTCAACTGGTCACTCAATCTTCATGGGCTCGATGACCCTGGATATATTTATTGCAAGAAATTTCCAGTGCAAACCCTTATATACATTATATGAATATATATGCATGACACGTATTGGATGAAACTCTTCGTGCGAGCCCTGACATTTCTATATTCAAACAAGCTGGGCATATGCAACGCCCGATCTGTCAGTGCTATGTATAACGAATACTAAATTTGTCTTCGCTGCTAGACCGACCCTGTGCCTTTTATAGACAAGGCAAAATAATTTTGCCACTTGGACCGAAAGAGTGAGCTCTTCAGGCCTTTGAACAGAGAACTTGTTAGGGCTGGAGTGCAGCTGACGCTTAATGATATGGTCTAAGTCTTGTTCGTCTGGTGGAAATGTGAAGTTGAAACAACGGGATACAGTGTCTTTTTTTTATGGAAACTTGCTCCAAAATTCTCAAACATAGAAAGAAACCATGGTATGTTGGCTGTCGTGTGTCCCGAAAGGAACTAGCTCTTTCCGTTTCTTAATACTAGAATTAATACCGCTCGATTGTTGAAACAGGTTTCTTTGAAAACGAGAGTTATTTCATGCCGAAGGTTTCTTTTCAATATTGGCAAGTTCTGTCTTTTTGTGACATAGACGGGTGATGCTCTGTATCTCGGAATAGAAATCCATTAGGGATAATTCAGGAGACTAAAGTGGCCATGGCATGTACTCAAACCGTGAAATTCCTTTAATGACTTTGAAGAACTGTCAATGGTTCCTTTATTATCTTGTTTCCAGTAGAATCTCCCCCCTCTTTTTAAATTTATGAGTCAGTGTCACGAAACAACTGAATTTGCAGAAGCATAAAAAAAAACACGTTTAATAAAATAGCTACACTAACGCCCAAGGACTATGATCATCGATAATAGAAGCCCTTGATATCGCCTGATGTAGTCAGATGTGTAATGGAGACAGTTTTTTTTTTTAACCGCCTTAACTATTCAATACAACTGTTACTATCATTTAAGAGACATTACTGGCAGTACTAGTCATTACACTGATGCTTAAGTGGATACTTTTAGGTAAGAAAGTTTTGGGCATTGTAAGATTCAAAATTGCTTACTCCATAAGTTTCGTCAGAATACGTGTGTGAAGCTGCTGGTCATTGGTGTATCGGCACTATATATGGCCCGCAAGTGCGAACGAAGAATTAAATGTCAGAGTTTGCTATGGACATTTTCAACGATGAATATGAAATATAATGAAACGGCAGGGTTGGCTCTATCGTAAAGTGCGACACTTTTAATGTGGATTTAACAGCCGTATTTTCTCAAATACCACTACTTATCTTTTTTCTACTCTGTACTGTGAAAGTCTCATTTTGCCTCCAGTACGAGAAAGGAATGGCGACTGTGACTTTAGATGAATAACAAGTAGGTATTCTGGGTGCTACCACAGCAGGCTACAATTGGTAAATTTTACACAATATGCCACCACACTTTAAATAGAATACAGTGGGGCAAAAAACGTGCTCGTAAACATGAAAATATTTAATGATTTTACTCATAGTGTATTACCTGAGCAAAATGAGAATACATTTACTGAATAACATTGCATTCTGCCCATATATACATTTGAAACCAAACTGTAATAAACGTTAAAGAAAATATAATATCTAAATTTTCATGGGTGAAACAAATAATCGTAAGCAGAAAAAAATGTTACCTCTATCTAAATTTTCATGGGTGAAACAAATAATCGTAAGCAGAAAAAAAATGTTACCTCTATTTGGGCCTTTTTCGATGATTTTAATTTTCAAATGTCGCTACAAGTTCTCAATAGGATGAAAATTCGGGGACTGACTCGGCCATTGTAAATGGTCAAAGTTGTTTCCAGCTAGCCACTGCTTAGTTCGAGTAGTATGCTTAATTGAAATCATTATTTGGCTGGAAAGTCTAATCAGAAGGAAGTCCAAGATTTTCTACAGAGAGCGCTAAGTTTTCCTCTTAGGATTTGTTGATATTCTTCTGTATTCATTTTACCCTCTTTAATTTACAATTTACTGACACCTCTCGCAGAAAAGCAACCCCAAACCATGACACCACCTGCTCCAAATTTGGCAAGCGGTATTGTGTTTTTTTGGTGTTTGATCATCTTAGTTGTGGAGAGGAACCTTGAAATATTCAATCATCTAATCTGTTCTTTTACGAATTTTAACCTCGCATCTCTACGCCGTATTAAAAAGGAGAGGTGTAGATCTTCCTTGGTCTGCGAGACTTACTTTCGACTGTAACTGTGTAGTGCAGTACTTATTGCTCGCTTCGTTAAGTACGTGAACTCCCGAAAAAAACGCAATTTAATCATTGTGAAGTTTTCTCGGGTGGTCATCGAACTTTTTTTGGATCTGTCCACCCAACTTTCTCTATAATCTTGGGGAGATCTTCCTAGGCAGTCCTTGTCTGCGTCGGTGCTCAACAGTATCATGTGATTTATATGTTTTTATAATTGACTAATAGTAGTAACTGACATGTTCAGGTCTCTGGAGATCATTCTGTGACTTTTTCCATCTCTCCACAGCTTACCAGCCTGTTCTTTTGCGCAATAATAAATTCCTTACGTCCAGCCATACTTGGAACGGCTCTGCGCGTAGCGATGGCAGAATAGCTCTTTTTTCATCTCACATAACACTAGAGGTACTAAGAACATTTTAGATCAGTGGTTCCCTATAACTAACTGACCGGTCTCGACTCCTGCAAACGAAGCAGCGCATAGTCATGGACCCCTAGGGTTCTATTCTTGAATGTATGCATTATGCAACATTTGTACATTTATGTAAAACCTGTGTTGCAAAGGACAAAGAAAGATCACTGTTTTATCAATCTTAATTAACTACGTAACGTAACTGCAATCAAAGTTGTAAAAAATCCAGCATAATGAAGAATAGTAAAAAACTAAGAGGTGATACATTATTAACTATGATAACTAGGTAACGTAAATACAATTAAAGTAGTAGAATAAACAATATAATGAAGAATACTAAAAAGCCAAGAGGTAATATAATATTAACTAAAATTCCCTATATTAGGATATCTTTTTCTAAAGAATATTCTAAATTTTAAAGGTTATTTCAAAAACATTTATCCAATACTGATGCCCGCCACTAGTTTAAATTGTACAGAAAAAAGTAGGTTATGTTTATTATTGACATGCACATCGATTGAAAAAAAAAATTAAATAGTATATAAATAGCCGTTTGTTGCAAGATTTATTTTCAGCATCTAAATAGAAAATAGGGGGTCTGTGTTAGACCCCCTTGGTGTTAATAAGCATAAAATGGTAGTATAAATTACTGACAAGCGAAGTTATTTAAAATTTGCTAATAATAAGGGCAGAAATGCTAACGAGGTACGATGGGGGCTAATTAATGATGATCAATTATCAGTGGCTGAATTATTGGGTATGTACAAAATATTGTTGGAGATATATAGGTAAGAAAATACATGGAGCCCAGTCAACAGAGAGCCGGCACATTCCAGCCTTTGTGTGTGCCAGAGGCTGCATTGGTGTGAAACAAAGGCAAGCGATAAACACATGTTGGAGCTTCAGGATCTGTAGGACGCAAAGAAAAAAAATATACATATATGTTGTTGAATGCGAGAAATGCTGATCGTTGGAAATTGATTGAATGCAAAATATTGAATTCGTGATTGTGGATGGGTGTTGTGAGATATTGAATTGATGTGAAAACCGTAGCAGCATTTTGGGGGAGCAGTATTTTTGGAGAGTTCGCCTTGTCATGGATAGCAAGGACCCAAGATGTTTTGGTGAATTGGGGAAACTACAGTGAAGTGGGAAACTACCGTGAAGCGCAAGGTGGGGAGCAGCTGTCCAATATGGCGACGCCGGTTTGCTTTGATATTCTTCTTCGCTAATCTGGATGTAGTAGCGCGGAATTGTAATATTTCTCATGTTGTGCTATCTTTATTTCCACCCAAATTCCAACACCAAATTTATACTTTTCATCATAGAAGTTTAATCAAATAGTTTATAAGGAAACTATGATAAGAAATAGGTAATTAGTTCATATAAGGTTTTTATGTCAAAATTTCACATGATATGGCGCAGTATTTTCTAAGTTATCGAAAAATTCTTAATTGTGCTATCATTATTGCCATCTCTTTAGCGCTTCTTACTTAATCCACCCCGTCTGAACTAACATCCGCCGCTTAACCGCTTAACCCTGTCTATCATTACGCATTCCTTTTCTAACGTGAAGCGTGGGTGACCCGTGAGAATTCGACGATTTGTTAATGTTCTTACTTTATTAAATGTATCACTCATTTGTTCTCTCAGCAGAGACTTCGCACTTGTGTCTTGATAAAAACATAGAAACACGACGGTACTTCTTGCAATTTTCTCCTTGTATTTGCACACATTTTTCTTAAATCTCAGTTTCCCACAGTTTACAGATAATGTAGCCCGCCATAGGGTTGCACGTTCTAATTTTTTTGTCGGTGAATCCGATTTTGTCTCACTACTTCGGAACCCGTGAATACTGCTGATGAACAACCCATCATTTTCTTGCTTTGTTTATTGTAATACAAAGTAGTATATATTAAACGAAAATAGATTGGGTCAATTGTTTCATTCGCTGGAGGGTATTCTTTTGTTCCGAAGATGTCATTGCATTTCCTCAGACATGCCCTGTACTGGCTGATACTTTCCCAGAAGCATATTCTCTTCGAAAAATAAATTCAGAGCATAGATACCAATACTACTTGTTGAATGAATTAACAGACATCATCAAGATCTTAGTTTTATTGATGATGTCTGTTAATTCATTCAACAACGATGGTCCAAGACGTCCAATCTTCCAGGAAACAATATTACTTGTTTTCTTTACCCAGGGCGTATCTTGGCTACGGCTCAGACCCTATGAGGAATTTCATCCGCAACCAGCAAAGCTGGTCACATTAAGTATCTATATATTAATATGCTTGTACCTACCTACGTACGTACTTACATTTTGTTTCACGCTCTTCATCATTAATAGATAGAAGGAAATTCGAGCTTTATTGAGTTCGGGAACCTGGCGTATCTATGATACGGCTGGTGACTAATCTCTCGGCCACAGGCCAGGTCTTTTTAATTGTTTATNCTTATAAATATAATCCACGGGTCCACTTAAACAAGGGCAGCTTCAGTAATTATTGTCAGCAAAAAGGCTGGTCGTATAAGCTATCATGCATCGAATCTCGGTGTTGTTTGTGATGTTGATGGGGAATTGCCATTGTGCAATGTGAAAGTTTCACTGCTCTATCTGAAGCGCCTTATGTCAGTCCGTGAACGTTTCACGGGTGTTAGCTTATATAAATATTCCACGGGTCCAATGATATGCGGAGGTCAGCAGTCCTGTGCAGCTGGGCAAGGTCTTTTTGATAATTTTATGCCCCTGGGCTCTTCTGAATGAACGAGTTAGGACCTGGAAAATTTCCATGTGGAGGTGGGCACTGGGAGTGCTACCAAAATTCAAAGGGAAGGGGTGGGGGGAAGCAGCGAGATACAAAAGCTAGGCCCTAAGCAGTACATTAATAAGCCTCATTTCCAGTGAAGAGTGCGGGAAACTTTTTGGGAGTGTGTCCCCCACGATCCTCCCCTGGCTACTCCACAGCTGGAAATTATGGATATTATTATCAACCGAGAGGATGGACTGGATATATCACACATTGAGTCCATGAGTTGAAGAATAAGTGTGGTTTTACCATGCTAAAATATGAACGTTTCACGGGTCCGTCTGAAGGAGTTGCAAAACCGTTAAAGTTTCACGGGTGCAGATAGACTATATATTAATACGCTTGTATCTACGCGTGTGTGTGTGTCTGTGTGTCACGCTTTTCACAAATAGATAGGCGTAAATTGGAGACGTGACTTCATTTCACCAGTATCATATCTACGCTTTCGTTTTTCTTTACAAAAATTTTACTCGCTATGCTGGCAGCGGATGACATTCCTCATAGGGTCTGAGGCGTAGCCAAGATACAGCCTACATAAAGAAAATAAGTAATGTTGGGCATCTTTGCTCTAAATTCATTTTTCGAAGAGAATATGCTGCTGGGAGAGCATCAGCCAGTACAGTGCGATGTCTGAGGAAATTTAGTGAAATCTTCAGAACAAAAAAAATACTCTTTAGAGGATGAAACAATTAATCCAATCAAATTTCGTTTATTGCATATTGCTTTGTATTGCATTAAGCAAAGCAGGAAAATGATGGGTTGTTGATCAGCAGCATTCACGGGTTCCAAGATAGTGAGAAACAAGGCTGATACGCCGACAAAAAATTAGAAAATGTTACCTTATGGCGGGCTAAACTATCTGTAAACTGTGGGAAACGAAGCTTTAAAAATGTATGCAAATAAAAGGAGAACATTGCAAGAAGTACCGTCGTGTTTTTATGTTTTTATCAAGACACAAGTGCGAATTCTCTGCTGAGAGAAAAAATGAGTGATGCATTTTATAAAGTGAGAGCATTAACAAACCGTCGAATTCTCGCGGGTCACCCACGCTTCACATTAGAGACGGAATGCCGAACGATAGACAGGGTTAAGCGGCGGATGTTAGTTCAGACGGTGTGGATTAAGTTAGGAACACTACCTCAAATTAATAAGGTGAGTGAAAACATTCCCTCGCATTGCTAGGATAGACTCTTCACGGCCAGACTTAGGACATTTTCAACCTTGGCGTGCGTGATACTGGTCCGAGGGTATCATAATTAAAGAACAATTCTTTTGTTGGTAGAATTTTTACAGGTTCAGTCTGTATTAGGTAGGGTAAAAATCGGATGATACGGGACTGAGATATCACTGAAAAACATTACATCTGTTCTGTTGAATTTCATCTAAGGGGTTCTAGTTGCACCCACAGCAGCGTTATCAGAAGGGTAGAAAGTAACGTTCCCATGTTTCATAAGACTGATTTCGTCAGGATTAAGTGACTGGCGTTATTTATGTGGTAGGTTAGGTTAGAGGAGCTGTGTTAGGCTAGGTGCGTTATAATATCGAATATCTTAGATAGCTACATCTTATAAAGTGAGAGCATTAACTGATCGGTGAATTCCCACCGGTCACTTTAGCTTTTACGACTTAATTATGCTTGGATAAACAGACATTGTTGAGTTGGAATGAGCGACGGACGTTCACTGAGACGTGGTGGGCTACGTTAAAAGAGCTGCATCGCATTAGGTTAAACTGAGGTAAATTGTAATAGTGTAGCTTGGCTTGGTTCATTTTGGAAAGTATACTCTTTATTCGACCGTGGAACTCCGCGGGTCCCGCTAGTTATTATAATTTACTAGTGGCCGGGACGTCATTATAAATGACTGTAGAAAATTAGCAGCTCAGGAAAACTCCCTCTGTCTCCTGTGCTTATTACTGTTCAGAGGCAGGAACCAAGGAGCGTAACGGGAGGAGTCACGAAAATTAGCACCAATATGTGACGTCATCATCGACGAATCTATGGCTGAGCAGCCTAGTAGTATTTTAACTAATTTCACCAGAAAAATCGTCTTAAATTGCAAAATTTATCCTAGCGTATAAATAAATGAAGATAATATATACTAATTTAGCAATTATCTATAGAAAATTGCAGTGCATGTTGGTGGAAACTTTCACAACGCTAGCGCCGAATTTGTTCCCTTTCGGCGACTCAATTTAACTACTGGGAGGAGTTCACTCGCGAGTGCGAGGAACTTATTACCTCCCTCCCACTCCCCTCCTGCTGTAGCGGCGGACTGAGGGCCCTCAATTGGGCCCTCTTAACAGCTGCTAAGCACCATATCCCGGCCGGTCATCGCAAGGAATATATCCCTCGACTCACTCCGGACGCCAGAGACGCTATCTCCCGTCGCGATCACCTTCGCTCCACGTTTCCCC
>LQNS02276498.1:15025253-15037852 GCA_001587735.2 Parhyale hawaiensis
AATGTTATCCTAACTTTGAAATAATTGGCACTTTTTAATATTATTTTAATATTGATGTATAACCTTATATAATGTTACTTCATAATATTATTCTAATATTAATATAAGTTTCAATGCTACCTGGGTATGGCCCCAGCCTGTTCATCTCCTCTCAGGGATGCCGTTGGACCAAAAAAAGGTCTCATCCGCATTTAGAGTGGCATTTCCTCCAACTCAGGGGCATAAGAATAGGGATAAGGAAAATCCCCGTAACTATCGACCAATCAGTCTTAGCTCGGTTTTAAGCACACCCAGCGTACGCCTCCTGAAGAAGCGCATCACTGATCACCTGACGGTACATGTGCTCGTTTCCGACACCCAGCAGGGCATCCGAGTTAAAAGAAGCCACTTAACTAACTTAGTAGACTTCTTTTCGAAAGTTCCGGGAACTAGAGATAAATAAAAAAGTGCCGACCTCATTTATGTATTTCCAGAAGGTCTTTGACATGGTCCCCCAGCAACGTGTAATTAAAAAAATGCAAATCCGTGGCATCTGGGGAAACTATTCACACTGAATCCAAGAATGGCTCGCTGGTCGGTAGCAGCGAATGAAGTTACTACAGGAGAGATGAGCGACTGGACACGGGTATCATCTGGGGATCCACAGGGTAGCGTGCTTGGCCCACTTCTGTTCATAATTTACGTGATGGATCTTGATTTTAATATCCGCAGTAAAATCGGTAAATTTGCAGATGATACTAAACTAGGTCGTTCTGTCATGAAAAACGCTGAGCTGCAACATGACCTTGGCCACCTCATGAAATGGAACACAACTTGACCGATGAGCTTTAATGTCGACACACGTTCAGTAACGCATGGAGGGCCGGAGAACCCCTCAACCCGAATGAACTATGCCGACGATGCCACTTTAATAGCAGTGATACTTGCTTCTCGCATGCGTAATGCTGTCGCCCAGTCTCTGAATAGGGATTCGTCACGCATTAGTGCATGGTGCTCGGCCTGGAGTATGAAGCTGAAGGCCAGTAAGGCTAAGTCGATGATTATTAGTCGGTCTCTGATACTTGTACCGCAGCGCTCCCCAACTGGAGAATGATGACACTTTGCCTCAGGACTCTAGCTTCTTGGAGATTCTTGGTGTTATCTTTGATGAGAAGCTTACTTTTGAGCCGCATATTAGGTGCCGCGTGCCGCGTGCTTCCACTAAGATTGGGCTCCTGCGTAAGGTGAATTCTGTGTTTGGTGTCTGCAGATGTTTTTATGCTTTTTTGATGCCTTTGTTGTAGTTTAGCTCACCATTGCGAGCTTCAGCCGCCGACTATCACTTGCATCTGTTGGACCAACTTGTTAGTATAGCCAGCAGGCTGTGCGCTGATAATGATCTGGTGAACCTGTCCCAAAAGAGAGGTGGTGGCTGAACTCTATATGTTTTTTAAGGTGTACAACAATGAGAGGCATTGGCTGTATTCTTCTGTCCCTGCTGTCAAGGTCTTTAGGAGAAGGACACGTGCTGCGTTCGGCCCGCACTCTTTCACGTTGGAGGATGTTGGATGTCTAAATAATCAGTTCGATCGGTGCTTCGTGCCCTGTTCGGTTAAGGTTTGGAATTTATTGTCGACATCGGATTTCGGTTGTATTGGACTGCAGGCGTTCAAGTGGGCTGTCGATGGCTTTTCGTTGGATTTCCTTTAGCAGTGTTTGGGCTTCTTGATGTTGCAAGGTGCTTAATTTGAGTTGTATTACCTGTCCGTATGAGCTCGAGCGTGAAGTTTTAATAATAATAATTATAATAATAACAATGATACCTCAGCGACGAAACAAGCCATACGAGTGCGGCCTACAGGAAGTGGGCCTGATCTGTCTAGAGCAAAGACGACTCGAGGCAACTAATCGAAACAGTCAAGTATTTGAATAACTTGAAGGACGTACCTCCAACGGGACTTTTTGAGAGAGACGTTAATGATCGCTTGCGAAACAACGGTCACAGGCTCAAATATGTAGTTCGAAGAACTACCGCAAGCCAGTAGCTGTTTCTGTATTTCGAAGTGAACATCTGGAATAGACTCTCCTCCGAAGTTGTCGGTGCAGCGACAGTCAACGCGTTTAAAAATCGTCTTGACAAACATTGGGAAAGACATTCCACAGCAAAAACACTTCCTCCAGGATACAGAATCTCTTAACAGTCAAAGCTTCGGAGGCCACCTTTATCCACAATCTTGTCTCTTCCACCCCAACTAACTTGACGTTTCCAAGCTCCGCAGATCTGCAGCTATAAATAGTCATGCTTGCAAGATAGTCTTTTGGCTAAAGTTTTTCTTCTGTCTTTTTCCCCTCAGTCATCAAAATGAAACTGTCATAATGGCAATGCCTCATAGAGGGCTGACGCACAAGTCCCGGCGGCATACTGGGAATGGGCCTATTGGCCCGTCTACTGCACTCTATCTAATCTAACTCCTCAAACTGAGAGTTCAATAAAAGAGAAAACTAGTGAACGAGTGACGCAGAAAAACTTGGAATGTTCACAGGCCATTTGTCGTGAACAGCAGCAATAACCGACGACAAGTTGAGAGACCAGCGAAGAGACGTAGGTAGTGAAACTTAATTACCTCTGCCAAGGAGGTTATGTTCTTGTCAACGTTGTCTGTTTGTTTGTCTGTCAGTCACCAAGATAATTGAAGAAGTTATGGCTAGAACTTCATGAAATTTACAGGGATTGCTAGGCATGTTAAGATCCGTTCAATCGGTTGTTTGTTTGTCTGCCTTTTTTTTCTCGGTGGTAAAACTCAAGAAGTTATGGACAAATCTTTATGAATTTCGCAGGAATTGTTAGAAATGCTGAAAAATAACAAGCGACAAAACTTTGGTGATGATCGGTTCGTCCGCGTGACTGTTTGTCAAAATGTTTGTCAGAACATAGCTCGATATGCTACGGGCGGATCTTCAAGAAATTCATAGAAGCTGTTATAACTACCATGAGTCACAAATAACCAAATTTTAGTGATAATGAAGAAGAAATCGTAATTTCAGGGCCGATTTAAATTTTTCGTTAACGTTGCCTTGCTTGGCGGAGGTATGCACTTTCAGAGTGCTGTAGCTACCTCCGCCAATGAGATTATGCTTTCATCGGGTTTGTCTGTCCATATGTCAGTGTATTTGTCCGTCTTCCCGCCTGTCGATTTGTCTGTCTTTCTGCCTGTCTGTTCGTCTTTCTTTTTCCATCACCAATATAACTCAAAAAATTATTGACAGAATATGACGAAATTTACAGTGATTGTTGGGTATGTTAGGAGCAACAGATGATTTACCTTTTGGTGAAGATCCGTTCATCCGTTAGTGTGTTTATTTGTCTGCCTCCTTTTTCTTTCTGCCATAACTCAAAAAGTTATAGACGGATTTTTCTGAAATATACTCGAGTTGTTAGGTATATTAGGAAGAGTGAACGAATAATATTTTGCGGTGATCTGTCGGTTCGTTCGTTCGTTCGTTAGTTTGTCGTCGTCTTTAATTTTATGCGTGTTAGCACAATAACTCAAAGGGCTATGAATGGGGCTTTATGAAAAATACACGAGTTGTTAGTAATGTTAAAAGATATAATTGATCAAATTTTTGTGATTATCGGTTGATCCATTTGTGAGTTTGACTAATGTTTGTTACAATATTTGTTAGCAGCATAACTCAAAAAAATTAGGAAAAGATCTTCCAGAATATTACTAAAACTGCTAATGCTGTTAATATTCCCGAGTAACAATGGAGAGGGGTGGCCATCACGTGGGGCCCAGGTTGGAAGAACATTGGAGCCCCATGTGGGAAGCCCATATGGGTCCCAGCTCCTTTTATAAAACCCGTTTTTGAATGGATCTCATGTGGGAAACCCATGCATATCCCAGCTGGGCTCTATGTAGTGCAATCCACATGGGCATGAGGAGGGATGTTACCAACTGGGCTCATGTGAGAAGCCTATATGGATACCAGCTGGGATGTGGTTGGGTAAGTGTTGGGTTTCTCAGATGGGATCCATTCAAAAACGGTTTGTAAAAAAGGAGCTAGGACCCATATGGGCTTCCCAGGTGGGTCCCATTGGGAACTTACCTTATGTCTATATGGGCAGGAGAAGGGATGTTTCCAATGGGGCCCATCTGGGAAGCCCATATGGGTCCCAACTACTTTTTCAAAGTTTTTTTGGATGGGTAGATCGTCGGAGACTCACACTTTGCTCATGCATATCCCAGATGTTTCCCATTAATTGTCCACTAAATCGTATAGGTACCTAGCCTGGGATCGAACCTACAACCTACAGATACGACTTGCCTTACACTGACGCCTTAGCCCACTCTACCACGTAGCCCTATTTACATGACATTTCAGATTACTGCTAAAGCTAAAGCTCGGTAAACATCTTTGGGGTATAAGTTATAATATATATTGTAACTTGAAGACAACGTGTATTTTCATGTTTTGATGACAAATTGTATCTTAACACCAGATAAAAACTCTAGCCAATGTAGGATATGACTGGGCAGCCCATCCGTTACCCAGGTGGAAACACCAAATGTTGCCCATGTTGGGAAATCCTTCTTGGTTGTGATGTGGGAAGACCCAAAAGCGAGGGTGACGGGCAGTCAGTGATGGAAAAATACGCAGAGAGCTCATTGTTTCATGCAGATCACAATAGTTACCATGATTTTAAAAAGGCACTCAATCTCCGCTATATTACCAAAGACTCTAAAAATGTACGGTATTAATACATATTTCAGCAGTGAACTTCATGTATAAGCAAACGCGAAGGTCACTGTTAGGTACATATGTTGCCCATGTTGGGAAATCCTTTATGGATGTGATGTGGGAAGACCCACTATTGCTAATGTAGGATTCAGCAGGGAAGTCCATTCGTTACCCATGTTGGAATCACCCTATGTCACCCACAATGGGAAACCCATAGAAACCCACATGGGCATGGAAATGCCCACTATATTGCTAATGTGGGGTTTTGCTGGAAGCCCATTCGCTACCCATGTAAGAAATAACATATGTAGCCCATATTGGGAAATTCCCTAGGGGTGCGATGTGGGAAGACCCAGTAACTTGCTAACATGGGATGTTGCAGGGAAGACCATTTGGTACCCATGAAGGAATCGCTATACCTTACCCACCCTGGGAAAACCAATTCGTGTCCACGTGGGTTCGATATGGGAAGGCCCATGATATTATGCATATGGGGTAGCGTTGGGATGCTCATGTGGTACCAATTTGGGAAACACCGTACGATGCCCATCTGAGAAGCCCCACTGGTGCCCACGTGGTTATGAGGTACGTTTACCCACCAACGCTCGTATGAGGTATACAGCTGGGAAGCCCACTTTTTCACCCATGTGGAAAACGCCACTCATTTCCCACGATGAGAAAGGCCGCAAGGGCCCCAGATGGTAAAGACGTGGTAGAGCCCTGTTTGGGTTTTCCCAGTTAGAGCCCAGATTATGCCCGTTTGTGCCCAGCAGTTGCCCATATCCAGCCTGGTGCCCATGTGGGGCCCACGAGCCATTGTTGCTTAGGAAGACACATATGAATAATTTTTGGCGTTGGCACAATTAAATTTTGGCGTTGATACAAAGAACATCGTGGTTTCGGAGCCAATTTGAATTTTTCGCTACCGTTGGCTTGCTTGGCAGAGGCATGCGCTTTCAAAATGCTCTGGTTGGTGATATATTCAGTCGTACAACTACGCGATTTTCTATGCCAAAGCAATGTTTTGGAAACACGCATGGTGTAAAACCTGTTAGCTCAAAGCTGACATCCCCCTCCTCAGGGGGCATAAGACAGGCCATAAGGTTAGATTAGTTAGGTTTGCCCATCCTATGTAATGGGGAGCAACGACCCCATGGGGACTCTCTGGGTTACCTTAGCCTGCAGCGAAACCGCGGCTACTGCTAGGCATTGTGGGTGGGAGCTGAAACCCTTTGACTCTATCCCATCCCTTGACAACTGGGACATTGTGCATTCATCCAGCATGTTTTATGATGTGTCATGTATTTCGGAAGTTGGAGCTTATGCACGCTTTATTTCCTTCCTCGTTCACACTCATACTGATGATGCTTATCACCCGGGAACGAAGTGAAAGAGGTGATAAGCTTTATGGTCTTCCAGAGTGTCCGTTATTATAATGCAATGCCTGATATGTTGATCCAACCCTTGACTGGCTGCTCTTTCAAGAAAAAGTTCAAGAAGTGGGCTCTGATGAGGTACCGTCAACTTTGACTCTTGCACGATTATTTGTGTTCATCGATTTCCATCGAGATCGAATGTTCACGACGTTAGATTAGCGGAGCCACTTGTTAGGTAGTTTTTTGGGCTGTTGCAACTGTCTTTGAGGCTATATGTTCTACGAGAGAGGGGGCTGGGCGCTACTGACTCTGCAGGAAGGGGTTACAGCGAGGGTGTGGTGCTCGGCCTTCTATGGGTGGGAGCTGAAACCCTTTGACTCTATCCCATCTCCTTGACAACTGGGACATTGTGCATTCATCCAGCATGTATTATGATGTGTCATATATTTCGGAAGTTGGAGCTTATGCACTATGTTATCCATAATGAGTGAGCAAACACACTGTTGATGTAATGTGTGCTGTAGTACCGATGTTTGCGAGGTATCGGAGCCCTTTGCGATAGCTAAGTAGCTGCAATGCCAATGATGCACGTGATGTGATTGAATTTCACTTGGTAGGATTTGCTGTAGCTCAAAAGATTTTACTATTTGATGATATGAAAAATTTTTGAGGCTATTTTTAATTTGGTGCATTTATAAAACCAGTCTTCTGAATTCTACCATACATGTCCTGCATATGCATTTATTTATTACGTGTAGTCATTTTTTTTTACAATAACATAGGGTACCAAGTAGCTTTATATACTTCCACTCCCCCAATATTGCCTGCGCTAATCATCTTAGTTGTTTGTACTGCTGGATGTGACAAATTTTGATAGAATGCTAAGTGCAATTCCAAATCTGTGAAATCGTTTAAATCTGGGCACCTCACTAAATACCTTCTTTCTGCAAAATAGTATTTTAAGCATATACCCCAAGAGTTGATGAAATTTAATGTTGTTGCTCCCCATAAGTGAGATCCACTTTCAGTTGGGTGCTTTCTCTACCTTATGTATATATGATTTTAAAATTATAGTGGTGTAATTCGAAATTGGAGAAAAATAAAGGTGTAAAGGTGTTCACCCAAAAAGAGGTTGAACGAGTTGAGCAACGTTCACAGTTTTTTTGTTGGGAGTCTGGTGGGTTGACCTAGACGTGGCCCATGCAAGAAAATCTAGGATTAGCTGACCATCAAAAACTACGGCGATAAGTTTTTGTCTGCACTCTTAAAAAGAGGCAGAAGGAGTTGTCATTTATTATTTTTTTTTTCAGGCAGTATAAGGGGGATTTTCTGAGATGTGAAAAATATAAAAATTTTGGTTAGCCAGTCATAAAAAAATGATGGCGGTAAAGCTGTAACTCCACCCAAAAAGAGGCAGAAGGAGTTGAGCAACGTTCATATTTTTTGTAGGGAGTCAGGGGCGTTGAGTTAGACGTGAACAAAGCCAATAAACTAGAATTGGCTGGCCATCTAATATGACGGCGAAGAATTTTGTTGTCTGCCCACCCAAAAAGCGGCATTAGGAGTTGAAGCATAAAAATATATATTATTTTATTCAGGCAGTCAGATGGGTTGACTAAGATACGAAAAATGCCAAAATTCTACATTAAGCTTGCCGTAAAAAATGACTGCGTCAAATTTGCCCTTTAACCCGGGTGATGGTCATACGCCACGAGGCGTTCTAGTTTGTTCTCTGTTCTTCCTCTGCTTTCCCGACTTGCGGTTCCCGTGCGCATTGACTCGTGAATGGGTTCAACGTTTCGTAGACATTATTTAGGCCCTTCTTTTTCTCACATATTTGGATCACTGTGTACTCGGAGAGCAGGGAGGATTAAACTAGGAGAAAACTACTGGCACTGCTCCCAAAACCGAAACAATTTGCTGTAAGTAAATAAGTTCCACTGTTACTAGTAGGCTAAAGGTACTGTTATCGTAATATTTGTTTGCGGACGCAAAGTTGTCAGTTGATACTTATTGCCGTCGTACAATTTCCAACGAATACGGAGTCATCTGATTGGTACTTATTGCCGTCGTAGAATTTCCAACGAATACGGAGTCATCTGATTGGTACTTATTGCCGTTGTAGAATTTCCAACGAATACGGAGTCATCTGATTGGTACTTATTGCCGTTGTAGAAATTCCAGTGAATATACGCTACTGATTGATATTTATTGCTGTTGAAGAATTTCAAGCGAAATACGAGGTTGCCAGTTGATATATGTTGCCGGCGTAAAATTTGCCAACGATGAACGAAGCTGATACTTAAATTTGGTATTCTTCCTAATTCTAGAAATAATCATTAAGAGCTGCTGCTGCTGTGCAAAGTTTGAAGACAAAACGATAAATTGCCATTTGAAGTGTGCAACACTTTCAATTTTGTTGCTAAATACAATTGTGTTTGCTGAGATATGTTGAATAATATTATCGCATTTCGTTTTAATAATATCTCGGTTGCATTTCAGCTTACAGTCAGCTGCTGTACCTCGCCTCAATCGTTGTATTCTTTGTTGGACAAGCCCAGAGCGAACCCTAATATTTGTTTGACTACCATGACTTAGATTACAACATACACTGAACGCCTCTTGCAATCGGGCCTCTCGCCTAGACGCCGATTTACGTACGTGTTAATAAAAATTAGTTCTAATCAATCATCAATCTTTACTGAAAACAAATGTTTCATGTAACATAACATCATTCTCAAGCGTTTATGTAAGCACTACTAAGTGCATTTCCGCCAAAAGAACTACAAAAACAAAAAACTACAAAATACTTCTTAAACTATGTTGAGGAATCAGTGTGGCAGTTTATTATTCATAGCAAGCAAGTTGTTCATTATGATCTGAGACATAATATGATGTTGAGGCTTTGAACATGAAGTACATAATATATATCGTAAAATTTACTGGTAACGATTAAGAAGATATTTTTTCAGTTCGACCTTAAATGTACTTAACGAAGGAAGGTTTCTTATTCTTACAGGTAATGTAATCCAGACAGAAGGGACAATTTAATTGAGGGAACGTCGTCTAACTGTCAAGCGTTGGTAGGCAGGTGCAGGTTTATTACTACATCTAGTAGTGCATCCATATTGAACATAAACAAACCCAGAAATTTTATGTTATTTAAAAGCTTCTGTAGAGATAAGATAAGTGCGTAATTCGTGGAGTTTTAGTATTGAAGTTCGATAGAAAAGAGGATTTCAATGATCTAGATAACCTGCACCAGTTATGATTCTTGCAATTTTCTTTTGTAGCAATAATAACCTGTTGATGTATACGTCGCAAGCACCACTCCAAACAACATTACAATACAAACTAGAGCACTCTGAGAGCGCATACCTCCGCCAAGTGAGGCAACGGTAGCAAAAAATTCAGATTGGTTCTGAAACAATAATTTTCTCTGTATAAACTCCAAAATCTAATCATTTGTGCCTTTTTATATTAATAAAAGCTTGTTCAATTTTCTTGAAGATAAGCTCATAACTTCTTGAGTTTTGCTGTTAACAAACGTTATGACAAACATAAGTCAAACATACAAACGAACTAACCGATCTGTACCAAAATTTGATCATATATGTCTTTTAACATTACTAACAAACAATATAAATTTCATAAATATCAATTCACTATTTTTTGAGTTATTTTGCTAACAAGCATAAAATTAAATACAGTGACAAACGAACGAACGAACAAACGGATCATCATCAAAATTTGGTCATATACTCTTTGTTATATACCCAACAACTCATGTTAATTTTATCAAAATCCATCTATAACTTTTTGAGTTATAGCATTGAGAAAAATGAAGAGACAAACAAACAAACAAACAAACAAACGGATGGACATATCTTTGCCAAAAGTTAATCATCTGTTCCTCCTAACATACCTAACAAGCCCTGTATATTTCATCCAAATCGGTTCATAACTTTTTGAGTTATCTTAGTGACAGACAGAGAGACAAAGAGACAGACAGACAAACACGACGAAAACATAACCTCCTTGGCGGAGGTAATAATATGGGTAAACGAGGCCTTAGTACAAATTAACCAATTTATTCTCAGGAGTATATGGCTGTAGCTTATAGAAAATAGTTATTTTTTTTAATTTTGCACAAATATTATCAATATGAATATTAAATGAAACACGTTTATCGACAGTGACACCCACGAATTTACCATTCTCCTCAAAGTTAATCGTCTGACCGTCAAAGTAAACATGAAGTTGTTCGTCAATTGATTGTATTCTGTTACTAAATACAATCATGAATGTTTTATTAACATTAAGAGAGAGACGATATGTAATCATTCAGTCTTTAACTTTAATCAATTGTGAACTTAAGGTGGTGATGAGTCCATTGTAATTAGTTGAGGCTAATGATAATGTGGTATCATCCGCAAATAATATTGGCATTAAGACACTAGATACATTTGGCAAATCGTCAATATATAGTAAGAACAAGATTTGTCCTAGTATAGAGCCCTGAGACACACCAATGTTCAAAGTTGAGTAAGTTGACAGATGGCCATTTAACACATTGCTTTCTGTTTGACAGCTTTCGATCCAGTCCCAAACCACTCCTCTGAATCCATAATTCTAAAGTTTAGTTAGAAGTATGGCATGTTGACTGTATCGAAAGCCTTTTTTAGGTCTATGAATACACTTAAAGGTGTGCTTTTTTTATTTAAACTGTCATAAATAAATAAATTCCGTTAATGATTTTAGAGCATCATAGGTGCATTTTTTCCTTTAGTAACAAACTTGATTTAAAGAAATAATTGAAAATTTCGACTGAAAGGCAATTATGCGGTCAGACATACAGCGCTCATAAGTTTTACTAAATTAAGGAAGCACAGATATTGGTCTGTAGCATGATACATTTGATGAATCTCCCTCCTTAACCACCGGTGTGACACAAGCTATTTTCAAACACTCTGGAAATATACCATGCTGGAAGGAGTCATCAATCAATAATGCCACTGGTCGTACAGTAAGGAATCGGTTAAAGAGCAGGAATTCCAAATTCATCATTCTATATTATCAGCGAGCTATAAATATCATACCTTCAGATATCATGAAATAATTGAAAATTCCTCATAGTTTTTCTTCTGGTTTAAACTATGAAAACATGGTTTTTGCCAACCCTCATCCGCAGAGCTCATCCCAATAGCATGATGAAAAGATAGTTAAGAAAACCCAGGAATACTGAAGAACTGAATTACAACAGCAAAATACCGCAAAGTGAAACCACATTAGTAGCCATGACTAAAAATGCATAGCTAACCATGAGAGAAAGATACCTGGATAGCCGCAAAATGATCTTAAAACATGACATTTTGTTGCTGATACAACCCTTCACAACCAGAACCTTCTCAGGCTGCATATCGCTGCTGTCTATGTAATTTCACTTGACTGCCGAGATATACACCACTTCATGGTTGCCTACGTTAAATCACTTCATGGTTACCTATGTTGTTAGACCACTTCATGGATGCTTACGCTGCATCATTTCATACTGCATAACTGTCTATGTTACATCACTTCATAGTTACCAATACTACTGTACATCACTTCATGGCTGCCAATGCTCTATCACTTCATGGCTCCCAGTGCTACATCACTTCATAGCTTCCAGCTGTTCCAGGGCCCTTCAGCTGTGCTGTTTCACTGATATTCTCACATAGCGCACACATCAAATAATTTTCTTTACCGACTCCATTATCTACTTATTTTACATTTCAATGAAAATCTCACTATGCCACCAGATTCAGAAGCCCCTTCTCTGCAGCATAAAACTATTGATTTTACTAACTATTGCGAAATCATTCTGCTTTACTGCAAAACTAAAAGATGTCAAACCCAGTTTATTTACAATATCACCATACCAGCCTTTATATATATATTTTTTAATTTGTTATGTGTACAAGTTTTAGAAGTATGTACAGGCATGCAACGATTACTGAATGCAAAGAAATTAAGTAAAATACCCTAGCTGCGTATGAAAAAACTAATGGAACAACAAAATATAAAAACAAGTCTGCCGCAATGTACAGTCAGATTCATCTGCGAAAAGCTATATATCCACCGTCTGGTCAACTGATCACTCAATCTTCATGTGCTCTATATGGCCCTGGATATATTTATTGTAAGAAACTTCCAGTGCAAACCCTTATATATATATTATATGAATATATATGCACGACACATTGGATGAAACTCTCCGTGCGAACCCTGACATTTCTATATTCAAACAAGCTGGGCATATGCAACGCCCGATCTGTCAGTGCTATGTATAACGAATACTAAATTTGTCTTCGTTGCTAGACCGACCCTGTACCTTTTATAGACAAGGCAAAATAATTTTGCCACTTGGACCGAAAGAGTGAGCTCTTCAGGCCTTTGAACAGAGAACTTGTTAGGGCTGGAGTGCAGCTGACGCTTAATGATATGGTTTAAGTCTTGTTCGTC
>LQNS02276498.1:15074773-15094094 GCA_001587735.2 Parhyale hawaiensis
AAAAACCAGTAGCTATATATCTTTTTGCCAACCTGCATCAGCCATTGATTCACTTAACAAATACAAACTAATAAAATACGCGGAAATGCTACATGTACAATTGGCACCCCGAAAACTACACAGAAGAGAAAAAAATACTCGAGACAACTCATGTCCGCTTAATAAATTAACTTAACTTCAAACTAAAACGAATAGAATTATTTCAATTTTCACATGTTTTGGTGGCTACACGTTTAAAATATTAAGATAAAAAATTAAAAATACAGAGTTCGCACCAGATCGATTGTATTCAATACTGAAAAAGACCATTTTACATAAAATGCTCAGCACAAATACTAAACATAGTCTCAAATTTATATCGTCACTGTTGCCTTGAAAGAAGTAGCTAATAATAATTATACATGGTTGGTGATGATTACTTTAATGAAACCTATTTTAAAAATAATACAAAACCAAACATGAAAAGAAAACAATAGCGCCAGGTAAGTTTTGGATAATGGTACACTGTTATTAATCCGATTACTCTATTCCTGGTCTTCGGTTCACCGACGACAGCACGAGATAATATCCCTTGAGAGAAAAAAGGAAGAAGAAGGTCTGTGGCAAGCAGAATGATCAACAGATGCAGTGCCACAATAAACTGAGAAAGAAGAACAGGAAGAAAGACCCTCAGTAACAATATAGACAGTGGAAGAAGCAATGCAGGCAAGGTTGCGTCGCAAAGGCGTAACTAGAGTTAAAGTAACCTACGGAGTCTTCCGTAACGTGCTCACGTCTCTGGAAATCAACGAGTAAGTCCAGGAAATACAGTAAATATTGATGGGCAGGCCATTCTAGAAATGAACTAGTAAGACTGGGAAGACACACGTATGGGCACCGCTCTAGAAATCAACCTGGTAGGATGACCTCAACAACATTCATGAGCTACCCTCTATAAATGTACGAGGTGGTATGACCTATAAAACATTAATCGGTACCTCTCTAGAAATCAACGTGGTGGTAATATCTATAGAACATTAAGAGGCACCCTCTAGAAATCACTATGGTAAAACCCACAAATAAAAACGCTTCTAGCAATAAACTAGCAAGCTCTACAATAATACATATGGGCAGTCCTCTAGAAATCAGCTAGTAAAATCTACAACTGGTTTTCTACTAGCATATATCGGTGACGTGCGCTATGACATCTCCACAAATTCAGTACTTTATAATCGAAGTTTTAGTTAACGACGAATTTACGATGCACAGATAACATGGCAGTCTTCAGTCTATTTGAAAAAAAAAAATAAATAAATAAATAAATAAATAAAAAATCAGCATAATATAGTAACATTTTTCTCTAGAAAAATAACTTCATAATTAGTTTGAAATAATTATGAAATTCTCATTTTGAACTGCTCCTAATATTCGCCTTTTCCTGTCGGTAATATTTTTTCTTCACGTATATAATTTAACACGAACGAACTTGAAAATAATTAATTTTGAAATTGCATGAAGACGCATTAATTATAGGCAACCGCATATAATTTTTTTTAATATTCGCCATTTGACGTCTATCGGAAAATATTTCAATGAAACAATTACTTTAGAGGAGCACCTTCAAAATTAACAATTCTGAATTGTATGAATATTTATGCAGTAGCTAATTATGAAATATTCTCATTTTGAAGTTACTTTTTACACGCTACACATTATATAAGAATTAACTCTCAAGCACCGGCAGTAGCCATACGGCATTAAAACGAGCTTAATAAATTAATATGAATACAATTATTTAGATGAATTACTGAACAATTAGCACTTCAGACTTCATTGAAAATGAGCTCCTCCATTAAAGCTACTGGCACCAATATTTACTGAGTTTATATTTTCATGAAATTTAGGACAAAGGAAATTTGGGACAAATGACAGAGGAAATTTGGGACAAATGAAATTTAGGGCAAAAAACTTTTGTAGCAAAGGAACACAGCCGCGCTAAAAGTGGGCTGCTCCCACACCGTAGTAGAATTTTACGGGGGCCCCGGTAGAGACGGGGCTTCTAAGGCTATATATACATCAGGATGGCATTCAACTTTAAAATCGGTTGAACAATCGTAATTGAGATCAGAAATCAATCCAGATTTTCCTGCATACAACTGAAATCAGCGCGGAAGGATTTTTTTTTGTGCGAAATTTTCAAAGCACCATTATTATTTTCGGGATTTTCCGCGCTGTGCCAGATGCAAACGCTTCATAACTGCGGTACTTTTTTCATTTACAAGGTATATGGAGTTGGGTGCTAGTACAAAAGCCAATCAGCATTTAGTTACTAGGGCAAAGCAAGTATTTTTAAAAAAATACTGTGAGAAGCAGTAAGTGGAGATGAAAGTCTCTAATGCGAAGAATGTTTCGTAAATAAAACGAGACTATAAAAAATGTTTGCCCGCTAGATTGGACGCATCTTGGAAGATAGAGCCAAATTAAAGGCTGGCTTAAGCCCTCCACATATTTCGAGCTATTTCAAGAGAACAAGAGAGAAGAGACATGCAGTCTGTCACAAGCATTGATGACAACCTTGCTTGGTAATAGCTCGACGGAATAGTTCATAGTTCATTAGTAACAACAATACACCGATAACCGTGCTTGGTTACTGCAAGTTAAAAAGGAGGAGCACACACATAGTTCGCTAATAGGTTAGTTGACGCTTACTAGTCATTATATTTTATACGGCGTTGCAGGCGAGCAGGAGGGAGGGACAAGAAGTACATCACGAAACATCGGGTACCAAGTATGGGGTCTCCCCTAGAAGAGCGAAAGCCCTAATGATATCCGTAGGAGCAGACTCATGAAGCAGCGTTACTGTTCAAAATTCGACTGTACGGAGTGCGTTGGTGTTTTCCACGGTTAACGAGGCTGTGCTTTTTTGCTATAACGGTTCTTGATAAAAAATTAATACAGGGTGACCCCGCCACACCTTTGTAAATAAAATGAATAAACCCGGTCCCACGAATGAAGGGCATCGAAAATTGGGCGGTCACTCTGTACTAAAGAAGAAAAACAGTAGTCGCGAAATAGCATAGGCTGAGGGCAAAATCCATAAAAAAGAAGCGTTAAAATCTCAAATTTGGCAATATAGAAGCCTACTAATATGCCGGCTCTGCCGCTAGATGCAAAATCAAGTAATACAAGCAATAATTTTACACTCTGCTGGAAACTAAAGTATATCAACCCTGCTTCTACAGCTAAACTCGAAAATCAACTAACAAACTAACACAACAACATAGCAATTTTAAACTCGGCTATACAAGGCTTTGCCTATTAAGTTCTCTTTTCTACCGTTATATTCGAAACAAACTAGCTAAAGAAAGCGACATTACAATTTTACATTTGGCTGTACACAGCTTCGCACACGCTTTTTTCCTAGCATTAATTAAAACCAAAACTAATGAAAGTGACGTTACATTTTTAAATTCGGCTGTACATAGGTCTTTTAACATTTCCGCTACTGATAGTATCTCTGAATTTCAGAAATCTAAAACTGTATTCTCTAAACTAGCTAGTATTTTTACTACACTGCTAATAGCCAGTCCAAAAGCTAGGCATATTTTAATAGACGAGTCACCACCTCGGTAAAAATCTGCGTCGTTTTACAGTCGGTAAATGGCAGTAAAATCTGTGTCGTTTTACAGTCGGTAAATGACAGTAAAATCTGTGTCGTTTCAAAGTCGCCAAATGGCAGTAAATAGCAGCAGAGGTCACAAGAAGTCGATTGGCAGCACCAAGTAGACACGTTTACGGTACCGTAGCAGGGGCGGGTGGTAACGAGTAGGTTAAGGACGTAGTTGCCGGACAGCTCAAAAAGCGTACATGACGACTCTAAAACTACCTTTTTTCCGACCCTAAACCGGCTTACCGGCACAAAGTGCGGCACTGGTACGGCTTTAAAACGGCGTCGACTTTCAACGGGTTAACATGAATAAATATCTTGTAAGAGCATACTGTATACGGTAATAATAAAGTCTATGGTACGAAGATATTTTCAGTAGCGGAACGGATAACGCACACATAAACACTGCTTGCTAAGGAAGGTCAAACGCACGACTTGACTAGGGAAGTACTGAACACGTAATACGGTCGATAGGTAGGTACTACAAAATTGCTGGCAAAAATAGAGCTATCTGACAGAGTCAACGTTAAGGTAACACTGGTTTGGAGATAACAACACGTTATAGCCAAGACGAGTATAGGTTACGTGACTGACAGCAAGCGTGACGATACTGGCTCATGCAGTAGAACGGTAGGTTGAAAATCGGTATATAACATTTAAAGTAAATGCCTTTCTCTCGGGGACAATACTGACCCTTCAATAAAAAATGAAGACAGAGATCAAGTAATATTCAAAATACAAGTCTTCCTTTCATAGACAATACTGACCCCTCAGAATAAAGAAATTACGACAGTGATTACGTTGTATTCGGAGTACAAATATCCTTTTCACTGACATTGTTGACCCAAAAGAAAGGAAGCGAGTGATAAAGCTACATAACAGTACGTGCAGAATACGGGGAAAGTGTAGCACATAAGAACAGAACACGTCAGGAAAGAAAATGCGTGATAGCTTAACGATCACCGTTTCGTCTATACTCTTACGATGTTGCCAGTTTACCCTTACAACTAAAAGAACTCATTTTTTGCGAAAGACTTAAACCATTTGCAACAGCAAGTTCAAGAATGTTAGACCGTTAATTTGGACAAAACATAAATATTCAGTCAATATACTTTGAAAGGATAGAAATAATAACGCAATTTCGATGTAGTTACCGAAAGTGATGCAATGAAACAAACGGCAATAGCACAAGTCACGTAACAACACTCGTCATGGAAGATAAAGGTAACATTCCTGAGTTATGATCTCTCTAAGAGAAACTAAGGCTGAATTTTGGGTGCTGCAATCCTGATCTGGAGACTCGAGATCTTTCCCGAGAGTCCTAACTGCAACGTTTAGCTCTACTGTTGCAGATCTCGACAAATGCCCGCCCACGCTCAGCGATATAGGAACCCAGAGTGCATAGATTTGGGTGTGTAGAACATGTGACTGCCTCTTAGATGTACAAAACATAGTGAAACGTCACAGCCAATCGTGCTTCGGCTTTGGACGAGGGCAGTGACGTCAAAGCCAATCGCACGTCGACCTTGGTCGGGTGCAGCGACGTCGTAGCCAATCGCGCGTCGGTCTTGGACTGAGGCAGCGACGTCACAGCCAATCGCGCTTCAGCTTTGGACGAGGGGAGTGACATCACACTACGCTCGGTTTACTTCTATCGTGGCCATGTAATCAGCACACTAAACCAAAGCCTAACACTATTTAGAAGGGGCCACACTATACACTTAACTTGACTAGCGGATGTGCAGCGCTCACGCTATCATCACACAAGCGCAGTAAAATTCGGTAACATAAATGAACGATGTACGAGATGCTCTCCGCTAATCAAGTTGTGCGTGTGATGGCATAATGTAGCCCTGGTACACGTGACGGGAACCTGCCGGCGCGCTGCCTCACTGATGTATCATCGCCATTTCGAACACTCATAGGAACGGTTTATTGGCGACATCACATAGTAGAAAATAATAGTCTATATATTTTCGACTGGGGAAACCAGAGACGCAGTATTGTTGAGGCGACCACATTCTCCTCACGCCTCAACACTGAACGCAAAATCGGGTCTTTTTAATGGGACTGTTTCGCACAGGCGTAAACTGTTCGTTGCTACGGAACAACTATAGATATGCAATAGGGGTTGTAATAGTAGTGATAGCAGTAGTAAGATAGAGTAACTAGCGCTTCATTTTATCTCAGCCAGCCATTCTCATAGTGGAAGAGCACTTACAAGAGTACCATTATTAGTGTAATTTTTGGTGACAACGATAAAGCTGCACATGCACTGATAATAAAAAAGCGCGATTTAGTACGAACTGTTAAGTCAGTGGCATATAAGTTTCTCCGAAGTATCAACTGAAAATAATAGGTCAAACTGTTATTTAATTATTAGTTTAACCACCGCTTTCGCCAAAAGGCGATCCGCACAGTGGTGCTAGTTGGCCAGGAGGCTCGAGTAGGAATATCTCGACATCGGCCCTCCTCTGCCAGATAGTACAAGTTGGCTCAGTGCATGACTTCTGGAAGAAAAGGCGCAAATAATAGAAAACGGCACTCGAGTTTACGGCTCCTTTTCTGGCCTTCCACACGAGAGAGATTAGAGGTGTCCCGTGAACCAGGTCGGCTATCTCGATCGACAGCCCACCTCACGAAACAGAAAGTGAAAAGTAGAGAACATACCTAACTTTACAAAGCTAACCTCGTCAGCAGGAACTGCCACAAGCTGCAACATCCCCTGCGGAAAAGGCGCTCGGGAACCTTGGGGGCGCGATGCCCAAATATATTGTGGCAGGCATAGGGGCCGCCAGAATATATACCCTTGGTGGGCTAATAATAGTCAAAATTATTATTGTAGAAGTTAGTTTAAGCCTCCCTAATCCAGCACAAATCAGCTGTTCTTAGAGAGGAAGCAAAAGAGGCATCTAATCTGCCAAGAGAAAAACGAGGACCCATGCACGAGTGTGTTCCCATACAGGAGCAACGCACATGGGAACGGCGAGTCGGGTAAGAGCAGAACAAAGGTCATGTCGTCAAAGAAAAAAAAATTACAGCTATTAGTTGCTCTAACGCAATCGGAAATTTATAGGTATGCATTAATCGGATTTTTTGCGATAGCGTTCACTATTTATTCGTAGGCAGTCGATACATGCCTATCAATTTCCCATTGGGAAGTAGGGGAAGCCGCTCTACACACGACACGTCACGAAAAAAGAAAGGGAAACGTGTAGGTCAGGAAACCCAATGCACGAACGATCACCACCCACACACGGAGGAAGTAACCTGAGCGAGTCAGAAAGAGACAACACTGAAGACTGGCAGCAGAAGTAGAAAGAAAAAAAAAAAGCGAGAACGAGTACAAAAAATAAAACTACTTTCAGGAGGAATGAGAATTACGCCCAGGCCAGGCACACCCAAAATTCAGCCAAATATCTCTATCAGCGAAAGACCTACCTAATCTTTACATTACACACATTTAACAGGTTTGCTATAGTTTAAAATGTACAGTATTCTACGAGTACAGTATTGCTGAACTACATCTACACTCATCCGCATAACTGTGATTTTAACCAGGAATTGCTACTTCGCAACAAAGGCTTCTCAATTCCCCGTAGGAATAACAATAGGAATAAGAATCCGTGTAGCCAAATGACAGCCTGGTTAAAAAGAACTTTGACCCTATACCGTAACAGAAGTTGTGGCCGCCCTAAAGGTTGACTTCAGCTTTTAGGAGGGCTCAACAATTTGTCAGGGTAAAAACCAGAACGTAGAATTACAGATTTCCTAGGAATGCACATTTCGAAAAGTCTTCATGAAAGGCGCAGGTCCTTACGCTAACAGAATTCTCTGACCGTCCCACTCTTGATTTACGGTCTTAGATTCTGGGGTGACCCACAATTCTGTGAGGGTATAGGCTTAGGCTATTAACGTGTACTGCATAGGATGGTGCTCATGCACCCGCTAAAACAATTGTACCTCGACTTACTACTGCACTAATTTCCGAGTCTCCGAGTTACAATTGCTGTCGCTCCGTCGATTTATGTATATATGCTCTGCTTTACGTGCCAAGCTTTGACATACGAGCTACCGCACAGATAGTATTTTTAATTTTTCCTGTTGCCCAGTCAAGATTTGAGTTTTGGGTGACTTTTATACAGGCTGCCGCTATTGAATGACGAGTTTGACATAAGTTTATTGAGATTATTCTCCCGGGTTCACAGCCCCCCCCACAAACAATACAAAGTGTGATCGAAGCAGTTAGGCTCGGTGAGGACAGCCGATTAGCATTTAGTGTCTAAAGTCGGCCGAGTGTGCTACTCTGGTAAGAAATAAGGCGCAAAGTATCTCTAAGAGACGAAAAAAGAAACGCGTGCAGAAGGTCCCTTCCGTGAGTCCCCCAAACGGGAGCTAGTAGAAGTCCCATGGGATGGGTCGCTTACACGCTATTGACGGCCCACCACGCAGAATCGAAGAGGAAGAAAAGAGAACCCGCCTAAACTCCACAAACTAACCTCCTCAGCAGGAACTGCAACCAGCTGCTACGTTTTCTGCAGAGAAGACACCCGACGCAGTAGTTGGGTGAGTGGTTTGACATACGAGAGCATTAGTTAGGTGGCACAATGACAAACTCTTAAGTCAAAGCACCATGAATCGGCAAGCCGCAGTTTATTATTAATATAAACACAAGTCGTAGGCATACAATGATATCCTGAAATCCTAACTATGTAAATCTTCATTGACGATAATGTTCTTTTTTTCAAATTTCCAGCCACATTTATCGCATTTCCAGTAAAAGTCAATCAATAATGATACCTAACAAAAAGGGTTATCACAGGAAACAAAATAAAAACAATAAGGAAACCGCGGAATGCTCATTCTTGATGAGCACTGTCAACAGTGAAGTGCAACTATTTGTTCATGAGTAGTTTAAAAATGAGCAACTATAATAAAGCAATGAAAGAACTGTAGCATGAAACTGGTAGGAAGAAAAAAAAACTTTCGAAAATTGTCATACAAAGTGCAGAGATTATCCAATGCTCTAAGATTTGTTTTACTCAACTGGCAAGAAATTTAAATTTTTGCCGCAAAAAATTAAAAAAATATTTACAAAGTTATTCAGTTATTCGCTGTTATGAGAAATTGTGGAGGAGCTTGTAAAAAATACAGAGTTTCTTTCACTCAAGTGCAGTGTCAAACGATTTTAATTCAAGTTAAATTTTCAATTTTTGTACGCCTCAAGAGGGGTAAACGTTACCGACTGAGCGGTCTTACCCATCAACGGCTAAAGTAAATCATTATTTTTCCGATGATTGGCAGTACTAGTCGACTCCAAGAGTTGCGCGGTGTCCATTAATGGGTGAACGAGGTCATAGATTCTTACGTTGAAAGGAAGATAATGTAACTCGCTCAGCTTCGTGTATGGGAACTCTTAAATGCAAGTATTCATTTCGATACTTGTGATCATAATCGAGACGCCGAAAACTAGAAACATGTGCGGTCGAGACTGAGTTTTCGGCTAGAGTAATGAGCCTACTTCATGCGTAATCAGTTGTGATTACATCCGGAAACTGTACATAGAATGACGACAAATTGAAAGCTCAAATTAAGGTTCCGGACAAGTTATAAGTTTTCGAATCAATTTAAATAGCTACCTCGCAGCATACAAATCTATTACACCTGTAGTAAAAAAGCAACTAGATAATATATTTATACGCTTATCACTCTATCACACCGAACGCCAACTTTGCGGGAGACCGCACAATTAATAAAAAAAAAACCTAAATCTGAAAAACTACACTTTCCGATTGTAAGTTAAATTTTTTCCAGTTATTTAAACTCAAGTTCTAACCTAGTTGAGCTCCTTGTTTATTTCATGAAACTTCATTTTCTCATCTTAAGCTCAGTGGTTTTAATTAATTATTGGAGATGAAAATGTGGAGACGGATATGGTATTCTCCCCATGGCAATTGAGGATGGTAATCACCATTCAAATGGTACGTACTTGCGTATGGCAATTAAAGGTTTAAATATTACTTACATATGGCAATTAAACATTCAATACATCATTACAGACGTACAAACGCGGTAAAAAGTAAAAGTTAAGTTGGAATTCTATTATTTTATGCGCAACACTCTTCCATAATTAAACCTAGAGCAAAACCGATAATACCTATAATGATTCCTACCTACGTTAACCGAAGCTCTATTAGTAACAAAAAGAGAACATGCAAACACAGAATTACGGTATGAATGACATAAAAAAATGCGTAAATAATGAACACATAGTATACAGTATGCAACAAAAAAAAAGTATATTACAGATACTAGAAACCGAAATAAGTATTTTTGGCATCCAATAAAACGACTAAATCAAACTGCAAAGACTTTCATAAAACCGGGGGTTGGGATATTTTAAATGCGATGAAATCACGAATTTTTTTAACTGACCAGTCAGCTAAACAATAACATAAAAATAACATCACAGAATAAAATTTCAAGAAATTAAATATAAAATGTATCAAACTCAAAGACAAATTATCAAATTTACTAACCAGATTAACGCGGTTACATAATATTTCAATTTTTTGTTTCGGACAGAATCTCCAAATATCTGCCTTCATTAAAGTAGCGTAGCCACTATTTTTCCACTAAAATCTTCAATAGTATCTCCAGTAGATAAGATATTGGATAATAAGCGAACAAAAAGCACATTCCCAGAGAAGATCGAAAAGATAGGCTTTGTATCCTTCTGGACTGATGGCAGCCGGGTTTACAGGTCGGAAACTGGTTCTGGACCCATATTCCTGGTTTCAACACCGCACCCACGTCGTATGATGCGATCCAAGCAGTGAGGCACAGTTTATTATGTCGCGTCAATATGAATGTTTTTTTTTTATCTCGGGACTGCTGCCGGAAAAGCAGTCGGCCGGTGTGCTACAACTGTAAGAGAAAATTCAGCACAAAACATCTCTAAGCTACACCAAATAAGAAAAAAAGAACAGAGAAATGAAACGCTACTCGTGCGGAGGGTTCTTTTTGTGGCTCCCTACGCGAAAGTAGGTAGGAGTCAAACGGGATGGGTCGCTTAGCTTACCCCCATCGCCCCCCCCTCACCGAGCAGGTTTAACACCATAAACTAACCATATCAGCATAAACTACGTCCAGATGCAACATACCCTGCGGAAGTCCCTCAAGAAACCTTGCAGGCGTGAGGCCCAAGACACAGAAGAAATAGAGGGTTCGCCAGAATATTCCCCGAGGGAGGGGCTCTGGACCCAAGAGAATTGGAATCTAATTCAGAGAAAATGGGCCTATTTTGATAGCATAAAGTCGGCATCTGTATGAATGGGGGACTTTTGGGGTTCAAGAAGTCGGAGTCAGACCCGTAAGTCGGACTTGGTCCGTCTGATTCCGCAACCTTGATTAGCAAGAGTCAGCTTAAAATTTCGCGCATTAATTTGCCCGAGTTGCAGCAATTTCAATTTTTATGGTGAGAAAGGCGTACTTTCTAAAAATCATTACAGCGACAGCAGGGTCTGGGAGCACCAAGTTGCAGTAAACAACGGGGGTTAATAAAATTTTTGTGCAGAGTTCTAAAGCATAACGAAAAAGAAAACAAATTTTTCAACTTAGATAACTACAAAACATCGTAAATTTACTCTTGGCAGAGTCCTAGTAACCAAAGTAGCTACTTAGCGCGACAAAGTGATCTGGTCCTAACTTCAATTGGTCAGGATTCTCCCATGGTACTTCCAAGGTTCTTCTTCGAGCAGCATTTAACGTATTCTGAAGCATTAAATACCTATGTACCAGACAAAGAAAAAGTTGAATGACAAACAGAGGGAGAATGAACAGCAAAGTTAGCAGGTATACAAACTAAACTATGAATATTTTCCAAAGTCAGTGCGAATCATATGACTTTGCTGCTCAAGTGGACCACAAGTTTGCTAAGGGTTTAAGGCTTCCAGGACACTTGCCAGGATCTTCACATTTGAGAGGAGAACCAAGACTCGTAATTATATTGAGGGTATTCCAGTTGACTGCCGAAAAGAAACCTACGCTCATATGTCAAGTGCCGGACAACTTGAAACTGTTGAGGTTGGCTTACCTCGAAAGAACAGTCGAATTTCAATCGAGGACGTTTCTTCAAGAGTGACGCCCAAACGTTAAAAATTAAAAATTTGTTCATCATACGTAGTATTCTGATATAACATGGTAAATATACATTGGAATAAAAATTTACTCAGTTAAATACCTATGTTTACAGAAATTAGAAACACCCTGTATATACAACGTAAACGTTTGACGAAGAAATTAAGTAGGTAGTGCAATCTTGTTGCAGACACAAGAGAGAAAATAATACGTAAGAGCTCGAGCTAATAAGTTACTGGTGCGCTATGGCACAATAAAGGAACAACAGCAAAGGGAACTACGGCACAAGAAGAAAATATAACCAATCACTGCCATCAACACGCAAATGAATTTAAAGTACGTATAACGAAAGGAATCCCGCACTGAAATTTTAAGACAATTTTTCCATTGAGATATAAGGTTTTTAAAATCGATATGCTTCGACAGCAGTGGGAAGGAAAATGTACGATTACAACGTTGGAAAAAAGCACGGTATAAAATTTTCATTAAACTTAATCTCTCGTATTACAATGCAAATGAAAAAGTAAGTATTATCGTTAAAATTAATTTCGAAATTGGAACACAGAATTTTTCAGGATTTGATTACCTACGTTCGTTTAAGTAGACACAAAGATTTACATAGCACCAGTTTCAATTAGTAGTTACACAATTTGAATTTATTAACAAAATGGATTATAGAGTTCAAGCAAATGGAAATGTTAACTAGCAGGCTGAAAAATGTCCTGCACGTGATCGTAACTTTTCCTTTGCTCCTTTCATTTATCCATTAATTTCGTGAATTAATTTGCTTCTTTCGTAGAAATAACATGATATGAAGTGCAGCATGTAGGTAACGCCATAAAAAAAAAGGTTACCGCCAAGATTCGTGGGAACAGCAGCACAATCGGCACAGTTTTCAAAAGGGTTTTTGCTACACGCATTAATCAACTCGTTGTGTTCATATTCTTACTGGAAAAATGCTTTGTAGCGAGGTTGCCCTTCGTATAATTTTTTAATACCTTTTTACCAATTTTCCCGAGACTTGCACAATTTGCAACGTCTTCAAGTGGGTAAAGAGGACATGAAAAGCTTAAACTTATAAACACCAAGCAGAGTTGTTGCTACAAGAGCTAGCGTCCTTCACGGAGGCATTTTAAACAGTGGTAGTGTTCTTACGAGAAAACTAAGATTTAGCTATTTGGTTATTGCAGGAAGAATTTGGTTCAGTTGCATTGAAGTGCACGTGCGAATGGCAGTATCGCCAACAAACACATAAGAATGACATTGAATTTTGAATAATAATAATTCAAAGAGTGGAAGCCCGCGACTTCTGTAAAAACAAAACACGCCGCGAGTCTTAAATAAAAAATGCCATAAACCGCGATAAATGCAGAGGCAGCTACCCAATTAATAAGTCTGGGGAAGATAAGAACTAGCAAATCAAAACCAAAGAAATGCAATACAATGAGAGTAAACCCAAAAAAATTCTATGGCTAAAATGAATAAAATACAATAACAAAAAAGAGAATAAAATATAATAATGAAAGTGAGACCAATAGAATAATTTCAAGCAAAATGAGGCGAAAAGGATAGCCCATAAAACAAGAGTAAGACAATAAATTTAAAGAGCATACAATTAACAGAATACAAAGACTAGTGTTTTGCTTTTATGACATATCCAGCATACGCTTCCCTACCAATAGCCCAAAAAAAGTGTGACAAAGATACAACAAACCGTTGAACCCAGGTTTAGAGAACAAACGGGAAGAAGAAAAGGAAGGGCATTCAGAACATCATCAGTAGGAGTACGAGCAAAAAGACTAGTTTCCCAAATGAGCTCGTTTGTCCTAGTCTCCCACTATAAACATTACAAAAGAAATCTTAAAACAAACTAGCAACTAACTAAAGTTACACAATGTACGACTAAGAACACATTTTCACAGTTTAAATAATAATTATAAATACATATACATGGCGTGTATAAAGGCCGATTCATACGACAGTCTTTTGAACATGTTGTTTCAGTTTATCGTCCGACTAAGTCACTATGATACGTGACGACGTGTTATACAGGCAAAAAAATTTTAATTCGTAGTCCGTAGGACATATTTATGTATGCAAAAAAATCATCAATCGATAATCCGAGTACACCTAACTTCACAATAAACTAATCGGTAATTCGTACGGCGTATATTGATGCGGCTCCTGCACGTAATTTTCGTGCGCAAATTTCTGCACTAAACCCACCGCTACAACCGAAAGCGAGCAATCCCCGTTTATTGAGAACAGACGTAAGTACAAATTCTGTATTTCTGGGTAGTTCTACAGCAAAAAAAAACCTCGTTTTCTGAATTCTAATACATTAGAAGTTTGTAGAGATTTCACAAACTTAACTAAAGACACTTGCTGAAGCCAACAGACTTAACGACTAACATTTTAGTATATCCTTTGGAGTACTTACAGTTGTGTGTAAAAAGAAGGACACAACAAAACATTCGGATTCATTATCTGATGGAACGTATTCAAAACACTGTCGTGCGAACCGGCCGTAAACAGACGACAAGTCAGGGTAGAGTTCCAGAAGTGTTGTATACCAGAGAGTATATTAAGTGCGATTTAGAGAAATGGATCAAAAACTGATAGCTCTTTGTTTCAAACATTTAAGAACAAAATTCGATCATCGTAGTAGCTTAAGATCAGACTGGAAAAACTACACGCACATAATTAGCATTAGGCTAAATTGCAACTTATACTTCTGTTATTTTTGACGCGATACATTCTTCAAACATCTGGATACTTCACTGAAACGGGTAATTTGGCCGAGGAAGCGGAGAAAATTGTTCTAAGAAGCCATTACAAGGTGTTCTAAGAAGCCGCGATAATTTGTACTATGCCGCCGAGTCAGTTGGGGCTAGGATAGAGGCTATGAAGCAGCGACAAATGGTTCTCAGGAACTGTGACCAGCCGTTCAACTTGTATTAAGAAGCCGCGATAAATTGTTCAAAGATATCGCGACAAGTTGTTCTAAGAAACCGAGACAAATTGTTCTAAGAAACCGAGACAAATTGTTCTAAGAAGTTGCGATAAGTTGTTCTAAGAAGTCGCGACAAATTGTTTAAAAAGCCGCGATAAATTGTTCTAAAAAGCCGAGACAAGTTGTCCTAAGAAGCCGCGACAAGTTCTAAGGAACCGCGACAAGTTGTTCTACGAAGTTGCGACAGGTACCGGTAGTCCTAAGAAGCAGCACTGAGTTGTTCTTTGAAGCTGTGACAAGGTCTTCTAAGAAGCCACGACAAATTGTTCTAAAAAGCTCTCACAATTTGTTTTAAAAAGTCGCGACGAGTTGTTCTACGAAGATGGCGATACGAGGCACTGGGTATGCCGCAATGTGGCGAGCTGTCGTAACAATTGCACCCTACCCTAATTTGCCGTCTGTGGTGAAAGAATGGTCCGAGGAGGGGCGCTTCCAGGCCCCTGCTCAGCTCAACTAAGGCTAAAAATAGTATGAGCCAAACTAAAATTTACAAAATTCGACGGCTATTTTGACATGTGCAGCAACATCGAAATTTTGCCAATAAAACTAGATGGATTTTAAAAGGACAGTTTGCTGCAGTTGTCAAAATTACCCTCCAATCAGAGGAGTAATTGCAAAAGTGAAGTAATCCTCCTCCTCACTTAATTCAAGTGAAAATGACGGGGTTACCGCACTTCTCAAATAAGCCCTCAAAATACTCTAACTACTAAAAGAAAGTAAGACAAATTACATCTCATATCAACATAGTACATTGCATTGCTCGACAAATATGGATATGTATTCGAAGAAAAATAGCTATACGTAATACTGGAACCCAATAACAGCATGTGAAGTAAATTAACTGGAGTGTAGAATTTTACTTTTATTCTATTTTTTATTATTTATGTCAGGTTACATTCGCTCATATCTCATTTGTTCGCCCAAAAGCAGGAAAAATGACTAAATAACACTTTAAAAAAATTGCTTGCTTACAGATGTCAGGGATTAGCGTCTTCTAAGAAAGAATCGTCACTCAAAAAGCTTCGAACAAATTAAATAGTTGCGTCTCCGAAGTTTTCAGATAATTGAATACTGGCAGCACCGTACTGTGGCAGTTGCGTCCCTAAATGCTTTAGACAACGGCAGTAAAGTAGGTACCTACGACAAGCATGTTGGCACAACTGCGAAGTGACAATCAATAGCAGAAATGTCTAAAATTTTCAAAATTACTAAGAATTAACACACGACCAAGCACTTGATTCTTCCAGGTCGCTGTAAGTACCTAACCGGGTAACTAGATGAATACGCCCTAGTAGCTACACGACATCATATACGATGTTTCTACAGAAGTTATTGTATATATTGAAAATTTTAACATTCTGTTTCCACTACATTACTAGTAGTACAGGATAGTTTAAATAAGCCTCCTAAAATAATAACTAATCTTCTCTAAGAAAGGAAAGGAAGGTAAAGTCAACTTAGACCCCACCCTCAACTGGGAAACCCACATGCACTGGTTTGTGCTGCGGATATAGGCCCACTGGCCAAAGAGATGTAACTACGGCTGCAGTCGACCACAGGTCCCAAGAACCAGGGCGCCAATTAGACGGAAGGTTTAAATTTTAAATGACCGGCGCCCACCCCCACCCCCCTGCCAAGTCAGCACACCTAGATCTGTAAAGAGCTCGCGTGCCTGGGTTGCCATCGAACGAGCGACATCAGCTGTATAGAGCTGCGAACGTAAGCATGCTGCTACCGTGGCTGCGACACAATTATAGTATGTCGATAGTTAAGTGGAACCCATGCACGAAGGTGCTCCCACACAGGATCAAAGCGTATGGGAACAGCAAGTCGTAGAAGAAGAGGAAGAACAGACGAAGGTAACACCAGTAGCAGTATGAAATCTGAAGGAAGCAACCTGGGAACGAAAGACAGACGTCCCGAAGGCCTAGCTAATGGCTAAGGTAACCAACAAGGTTCTCCGGGGGGGCGCTGCTCCCCATAACATAGATGGGCGAACCTTACCCTTACCCTATGACCCATCCTATGCCCCTTGAGGAGGTCTCCACTACAAGGGTCATATAACTGTGGAAGATAATGAGAACATACAGTATGTCGATAGAAACGTGTTTCTACACAGGATCAATGCACATGGGAACAGCAATTCGAGAAATAAGAGCATCATCGGTAGGATTGCGGAAGTGGAAGGAAGCTGAGTGGGCAGGAAGGAAAGAAATTCCGAAGACCAAACAAACCTAAGGTAACCTATGGAGTACCGGTACCTCTGTAGGCGCTGCTTACCGTAAAATAGGATGGCGGACCTAACTAGCCTATTTCTATAGAAAACTGCAGAAGAATTATTATTATATTGCTATTGTTCCGCTATTTCTGAAACTTAGGTAATCAATAGCGATCTAAGACGATTTACTCGGCTTACAGCCGGAACCACAACGTTGTGCTCAGGTGGCAAGAGATGAAGGACGAAAAGAGAAGACAGAAGAAAGAAGCGCCCGTGCGGACGGTCCCTTCTGTGGCACTCCGCACGGGCGAGGTAAGAGCCCGCAGAAAAAGTCTGCTACCTCGATCGGCGGCCCACCTCGCGGGACAAAAAAGGAAACATAAAGAACCTACCTAACTGTACTAAAGTAACCTGCTCAGCAGGAACTGCGGCCAGATGCTACATCCCCTGCGGAGAAGGCACTCGAGACCCTTGTAAACTGCAGAAGAAAAAGCGCTGCACTTAGCACTGGTATCAATGGCACGTAGTTCCAATAATAGACTCGATAGTGCTTGACCACTAATAGGTACTATTCGAGGAAGATTAGGTGGCAAAAACAGTTAATATGCTGTTGACAAGCAATAGCGCCGGAACACACCACTAATACTATTGGAGAAAGATTAGGTGGCAAAAATAGTAAACATCTGTTGACAAGCAATAGCACCGGAACACACAGCAATTGTCCACCTGTAAAGAGTTCACCACAATGGAAACCTCTCTGGTCTACACGACGTGATGCTAAGCGAAAGGTTGAAGAATTATAGAAGTATATCTATCAGGAAAAAGAAAAAACTGATCAAATGTAGATATGTAAATAGAAAAGGAATGAAAATTCAAATGAAATGTAAAACTTGAAATAAGAGAGACTTGAAAAGAGTGAAGTGGTGAAATTTAAAACAGTAAATAGTCAAATTCATAAAATTATATCACCCAATGAAACATGAAATGCTCGATTCATATTAAATAACAGTCGACGGAATTAACATTTAACGTTTCGGGACTAAGGATGGGATCCTTAGTCCCGAAACGTTAAATTTTAATTCCGTCGACTGTTATTTAATATTAGACTCTTTGCCTTAGCTCAAATTCATTAGTAATACAGGCCAATTTTTTGCATTATTAAAGAAATTGTCCAGCGGAATTAAAACGAACGAATAAAGAACGTTACATCTGCTGAAATTTTCGGAACAAAATTGCACATAAAATTGTTATATATAGCTACGTATCAAATTTAAAAAAATACTTACACATCCAATTCAAATCATGCCGTATGAAATTACTTTATAGTTTCTCATGTATACATGTATGACGCGGTCACATTTATATACATGGGGACTTGCTTGGCAGAAGCGATAAGCCAATTTTTTTTTTTTTTTTTTTTGGAGAAACAGTACACCAGGTCGTCCATATCCAGAGCGCACACTGTGACCCAAAGAGAGGAACGAAAAAACGATGTGTAGTTAATCGACAAGAATGTGGAACCAATGCACAAAGATGTCCCCCACAGCAAGTAGAGAAAGGGTGGAAGATAAGAACAATACATCAATAGTAAAAGTATGAAAAAGAGGGACATACAATAGAAACGGTAGGAAGTCCGACAGGCCCAGAAAAAACCACAGTAACACATAAGGTTGCTTTGGAGGTGTAACTCCTAATAGCTTATGTTCATATTGCCCTGCACTAATCCCGGGAGAGATGGTGCAACGAGAGTGAACATCTTATCACGTTCTGTTGGAAATTGAAATGTCATAATTAGGATAATAACCTTCGTTTCTGGAATCGGAAATTACCGATCTTCAAGCATTAAGTTGCCCCAATTTTCTTAGATATTACCAGAAACTGACGAATTTGTGAACCATTCAAGTCATTCAACTGCCTTGGTATATTTCTTAGATTGGTAGGACAACTTTCAGTCCCTCTTCACCATAATTTGAAGCATATTTTCAACAGAGCACGTCACCGGTGAGTACAACTATAAAAAAGTCTCAAGGTAAGCAACTACACGGGAAAAAAATCACTCCGTGTGAATGGTACCCGGTCAGAAGATTCAATATGGTAAAATGGGTCTAAAACTCTATTTTTTGGTACCCAGCAAGCTGCCAGGGTGAGCATTGCATATTTAGATTAGATTAAATAGGCGGCAGTAGACGAACCAAAAGGCCCATTCCCAAAAAGACACCGGGACTTACACCCCGGCCCTCTATGAGCTATTGCCATTATGTTAGTAGGATGTAGAGGAATGGATATTTAGAGGCGTCACGGAGGG
>LQNS02276498.1:15094136-15109714 GCA_001587735.2 Parhyale hawaiensis
TAAATAGGCGGCAGTAGACGAACCAAAAGGCCCATTCCCAAAAAGACACCGGGACTTACACCCCGGCCCTCTATGAGCTATTGCCATTATGTTAGTAGGATGTAGAGGAATGGATATTTAGAGGCGTCACGGAGGGGGCGTTCTTTTAGAAGGAATGTCTGCTGAAACACATTTCACTATCTCGCACATCTATTCTTACCGTAGTTACTGTACTACTGACATAGTGAGTTAAATGCTCAACGCTATCAGTAAGCGAGCTAAATAATAATCGACCATCTTGTTAATATGTAAATTTGTAACTACCAAAACCTACCAAACTAAGCTAATATCTCACCAGTTTTAGCCACATCTACCCATGCATTCAAGACGAGTACCAACAATGCTGAAATACTCATACCTACCAAATTAAAGTTCAATTTCCAAAGACGAAGTAGCTCCAGATTACAGTATAGCTAAGAAAATCATACCAGTTTGCACTGAATTTTGTGCTACATAAAATCGTGCAAGAGTGTTAAGCGTCTTACAATGTCAGAGAGAAAAAAACAACAATTTAATAGTAAATTAGATAAAAGAAAGCTAGATCCCGTCACTCACTGACTTCACTCACTGTACCTACTGTTCACACTAGCGATATAAATCAGATGGGAATACTGTAGATCTGTGAATCAATTAACTAAAACAAGCTAGGATCTCCCCAAAAATTTGTGCCCACATCTGCTTTTAAATTCATGAAGGAAAAATATTTAAAGATGGTTGTCTTTCATTCAAAATTATATCAGACATTTTGTTGTCCTATGCATATTCTATGAAAATATACGCTGATTCGGAAACGTACAATTTCCGCACATTGTACTCTACCCTAGCAGTCAACTCTCAGTAGATTTAATCGCAATTTTATATGTACTAGAAACTGTGTTGCCCTACATATGCGAATGAACATAGACATGTGGAGGAGTAGCCTACACTATTCAAATAAGGTTGATTTAAAGTTTTCAACTTTGGATCAAAAGACTGTTGCCTGATGTAAACACGCAGCACAAATCACCAGGAAGATGAGAATATTCAAATATTGCAGTTTTAAAATAGCAATTGAGAGCACATTAAGCTAAGAGTCTCATCAGAAGTTGTGTTGCCGCTTGCGTTTATGATCCATGGCATCGAGGATAGGTTGGCGCTTCGCTTGGTACCGCTGCCGCAGCTCATCGATCTCGCGTTCCATCTCCTGGTCCAGACTGGACATGCGGGCCTCCAGCTCCACTCTGCTGAGGCCTCTTAGCTGCAACATAAGTAAAATATACGTCACTTTTTTCAGTAATTCATAGCGCAGCCAGTATCTAACATTGAACATGGTTAGGTATTTACACTTGTCCTGTCCAAAACAGGAATGTTCAGGCCAAACTGAGCGTGTGTGGGGCGTTCAAGCGACCTGAGCACGCCGCCTGAAGTCGGCCTGAGCGAACCTGGCACTGTCAGATTTTTGCCGTCCGGCCAGGTCAGTTTGAGCATGTGTGGGCACAAGAGGCGGCCTTCTGGCCGGACGTGTCAGTGTGGATCACAGTTCATTTACAGAAGATAGTTTTGTCAGATTTGAGTGTTTCCAACAAGTAGTAGTAAAGGTTTTACTAGCGCATCAGTGGCACAATGCCTATATCGCGCCGAACTATTCCCGTGGTTATCCACAGGCTCGTGCGCCACCAGGGCGCGAAGTACGTCTCATTTTACATTAATAGGAAGTATTAAGGAGCGACTAATATTAATTTTACATAAAGTATATGTATTTAGCAAACAAGGAGATAATGTCATAGTTGGTGGTGGTATCTATCGTGATGGGTTCATCACAGTTTATTGTAGAGGTCACATCTAATAAGGAAGGTCTTAAGAGCATCTCTGTTAAATTGGCCTCGGGGCCCCTCAGCCAGCATTCCCCGGAGTATGGAGTCAGCATCCTGTCCATAAAGGTCCGGATAGCAGTCCCTCCGCTCGTTGGAGACGGTAGGGCACTCGGCCATCAGATGGAAGACGGTGAGGGGTACGACGCAATCGTCGCAATAGTGCTTGCAACAAGCCCTTGAAATGTTTAGAATTTTCACATCACAATTGCATCACGCAGTTGTGGCAGCGAGAAATATTTGGTATTTCCAAATGGCGTGACGCAATTATGACGTCAAAATTCGGAACGTTACAAAGGTTTGCTGCAAACACTCAAATCTGACATAACTTCAACAGTAAGTGAACTTCGGTGTGAATCTGGACAGCACAGCGTCAACACGTCTGTCGCACACAACAGCAGCAGCTGTACTTCCGACGAAGAGCGTCAAGTTTTGACGGACTTTATAGAACTTTATAAGGACAATTTCTGCCTGTGGAAAGTAAAGTCAAATGAATATAGCAATAGAGAAAGAAAAATGCAGCCTATGACATGCTTGTTGAGAAACTGAAAGAGAAGGACAGCGATGCAACTAGGAAGCTAGTCACGAAAAAAAAAAATGAACAACATGAGGAGCTCCTTTAGGAAAGTGCAAGGCCACCTGGAATCCGCTGGCTGAAAATAGCACAGTAACTCTTAGCGACAATCGGTAGGCCTACGCCTGTTAGGTGCATCGCGCCTACCGTCTCCTCTCCGGCACTCGGTAGGCCTACCATCTGCTGTACTTACTGCAGTTGCAGTCGCGCTGAGGTCGCTTGTGATTTATTTGAGTCATTTAATTTCGGGCTGATGTTTATTCTCTAATGCTGTCCCCAGTTTGCGAAAGAAACAAATGTTCTTCAATGTAACTTTGACTAGTATTCTCTGGAGTTTATGCTTGTATTGTACGAACAAAGTAGTGTTTCTAGAGTTTTTAAGTAATATTGTATTTGATCATCTATTGTTTGTTCGATGAGAGAGCCGGTTTGACATGAGATTTTTGCAAGATAGTCTGAGATAAAACGAGCTAAGAACATACTTTGGTTTTGCTTAACCTTCTGCTACGTTTTTTTTTTCTCGAAGGACAGGTTACGCCTGAGTGGGTAACCTGACAGAAAGACCGCAAAGCAGAGAGTCTAATCTAAGGTGGCGTAGACAGCACTCCCAGGTCTTCCTAGGATCCCTCCGGTAAAGCCTTAGCGGAACCACATGGCGACGGCTGCAACCCCGATCTTTCCAGGGTCTGCCATTGTCTGGCGCGTAAGGAGGCATCTCACGCTCGCCAAAGTAGTTAGCCGCTACGGCCGACAGCTTCAGGGCGCTTAACACAAGCCGGACGGCCCGCGCGTAATACCGGGACCGTCCGCAGAGGCATCATATTGACCCGGCCCGTCAGAAGAGTCCGATTCACGCGAGCCGGACGACCAGCGAGAGCTGTAGGAGACCGTCCGCCCTCAGAGACTCTGACAAAAAGAGTACCATAAAGTTTTGTCCTCTATGATGTCAGGTAAATTATCCGCACATCATAAAACATACTTTTACTAATCTCACTTTCATGAAGTACAATGATTTTTGTTTCCCATCATCAGTTTACTTTCAAGCCTTTTCAGTTAATCTGTACCATAAAGCAAGTAAATCTAATTTGTCTCTATCTAGGAGAGAAGCCATGACGTTCAGTTGTTCACTCCACGGTGTCGCAGAGAGGAGTCGAACTGAGATTAGGTTTGAGACGAACTGAATGGTGTGTGGGTGACACAGGCGGCCTGTCCGGCCGCTCGCTCAGGCCGCCTGAGCATGTATGGGGCCCTTTAGAGGCGAGTTCAGTACTGCCATCTTCTCGACACCTCGTGACGCCGGGGTTCACACGGTAGTACAGTAAATGCACCAGCTAGAGCGAACTTCCAAGGAAGTCATTCTCTTTCAACTTAAATATACACATTGGCGAATAACTAATTGTAGACGTGTTCTCTCCTGCACTAATCACTACTGATGATAGGTATATCTGCAGACAAGCAGGCTTTTTTAATTTCTAAAACAGTTCAGTGTTGCTTTTTCTTAAAATTTGGGTCAACTACTCATTATCATAGCCCATGGAAAACTGTTGCCGGCTTTTGAAGACAAAAATTAAAGTGAGCTACTACAACGAACAATAAGTAGCTACTTTCTTTGAAACTTGTAAGAGCAGAATTTCGGCAATATATTTAACGCCACAAGCATACCTTTCACAAGACTGGCATTGAACGAGGGTCAGATGTAAAAGTAACGCTTCCTATAATAATGATAACCATGATAATATAGGACAAATATGACCAAATAGTGCAGCTCGCGTAAATTTTGACATAATGCTCAGAAACTAATAATACAAAATGGCCATGCAAAATGACAATAGCCACTAACTAATACAAAAATGACCGTGTAACGCAATGCTACTTACAAAATCAAAGTCGCCCTCCACAAAGGAGCGCTGGAACTTGGCCTGCTGCTTCTCCAGCTGGTGATGGAACTGGCGGACAGGTGGTGTGGGCGGGGGTGGGGAGGAGGGAGACACGGGGCCACCATCTACACCAGCTGCTGGCTGCAACTGGTCCAACTGCCGTGCCAGCTGCGTCTGTAAATTCCATACGAACAGGAACATCAGTCGTTACATGTATCGATCACGAGCGCGTCAAAGATGTTCGTTTCATATAAAGTGGTACCAACTGATGAACCTCGCATGAAGGGACCAAGTAGTGTATATCGACAATGAGCAAAACTGTGTAATCCAATGAGCAGAAAGTACGTCAGTACATTCGAACTTCGCACTATTGGACTAATAAGATTGAATCGCCTACAAAAACACCAAAGTCATTCCTCCTCTATGGAGAGGTACAGTTATATCTGGCACTAACAGACTCATGGAGGTGAGTAATCCATTGAAGTGAAGTGTCTTGTAAAACAACCCATTAGCTACCATTATTCCCAGCTAGGTACTCATATTAATGTGCTATTGTTTAGTTAAGAGACATGAAAGTCTCGAAGGTTGTATATGGGTTGTTTGCAATACTCTGAAGTGCTCAGGACACGGCAGCCAGTGGATAATGTACCCAGAGCAGAAGTTTGCCCGTTGCATAGGATATCCAGCATCAGGTGTCAGTAGAAAATACGTTCAACTTCGTTCACTGCATCTGATGCCCGTTAACCCATTAACTGCGGCACGCGTATCTTGAATACCGTCTCGGGAACGGATATTTCCGTCATTCGCAGTGAGTGGGTGAATGCCATGTCCGCATACAAGTGATTAAACCTTGTCCACATCAGATGCTCGTTACTACATTGTCCACACATGAGATATCGACTGAACCAAAGTAACAGGTACTAGTTGCTCGCCAGGGACAAGTGGCAAAAGAAAAATAAGTGGAGGGGCGGGTGTTGCGCCGTTCCCTACATGGCAAATTTGCGATGAGCTAGAGTGATCAGGGTGGTTGATTTCTGGCGCGGGAGTCACCACTGCTGGTTAGCTTACCTCCGCCAATGAGGTTATGTTGGTGTCCGAGTGCGTTTGCCTCTTTGTCCGCCACGAAAGATCACTTGGAAAAATTATGGACGGATCTCTGTGAAATTTACAGGAAATGTGAGGTATGTTAGGAAGAACAGATGGTTAACTCGATGAAGGTCTAATCAACCATGTATTTGTTAGTTATTTTGCTTGTTTTTTTTTCCTGTTACATAACTCCAACACTTATGACTGGACCTGCACGAAATTAATAGGAACTGTTGGAAATATTAAAAAGAGTATCTGGGCAAATGTTTGTCAGTTCGTATGTATCTTTGTCACCGTGTTTTTCTTTGTCAAAATACAATTTAAAAAGTTACTGACAGTTCTTCAGGAAAATTATGGGAAGCTTTATTACAGTCAAGAAGCACAAAGAACCAAATTTGGGTGATGATAAAAGGAAATCCTGGTTTGAAGATAAATTAAAATTTTTCATAAACAATGTCTTATTTGGAGGAGGTAGGCACTTCCAGAGGGATTCTCTAGGGGTACACTTTTTTTGGACATTCACGAAAAAACACAAAGTTTTTGCGTCTGTTCATGAAAATTAACAAAAACATAACCACTTTGGCGGTGTCAATTACTGGCACTTGAGAACGCTCGAACTGAAGGGCGTTGCAACATTCGCATCACTGACCTCAAAGACTTTTTGCTCGTCAGGAGAGAAGACCTTGGGCTGGATGTTGCTATGAGGGACACAGTTGGGGGAGGTGTAGACAGTGGTGCCGTAATGGACGGGGGGCGCTGAAGTGGCGGGTGTTGGGGAGGAGACAGTGTCTGTGGAGGGGGAGATGATTTGAGGAGTAGCGGGGTCCGCAGCTGCCCGGGCTGACACTCTTGACTCTGATACCTGCAATGTATAATAATAAACATTATGATATTACTAAACACTTACTGGACGCACACTTACTGAAAGTGTCAGACAAACCAGGTGTCAGCTACGTGCAAAGAGCCCTGGTTGCAAGGTAGCGCAGTCTGCGACAGAAAGGGTTAGCGCAATCACCACCAGCTTACTCCCGTTAATTTTAATTTCTGTATCCTTCTCTACTCTGCAAGGGGTATATGGCTACAGCAAAGAGTAGGTTAGATGGCTGGCAGTAGACGGACCAACACACCCATTCCCTGAGAGTAGCCGGGACTCACGCTCCAGCCTTTTATAAGCTGGCCTACCCAAGTACACAAATGGCTTGACGAAAGCCAGCTGAGTACTGAATTAACCCTATAACACCCACGAAGACCGACTGGTCCCGTTTTAAATACTATTCCCACGAAAAGTGCCAATTAATTCGGGCATAACAGGGCTAAAGCAACGCGCCGCCGTGTACCGGGACGACACTAGCTATACAATCGGAGGCTGAACTTAAGGGCGGCCGTTAAGCTCGCATGCCATTCAATTCAAACACTTCCCACGGGTGTAGCTTGGGTGCAGACTTGCGCGGGGTAATCGGGACGACGGGCGAGCTGAACGTTACGAGAGGGGCGAGCGATATTTGGTGTGGCCCGGGGTACCGGTGGCAAGGAACACCGGTGAATGGACAATAGTAGGCGGCAGTTCACCATGGGGTACAATGGCCTTTTAGAGCAAAACACAAGGACTGGTCTCTGTCGAACACAGACTTTGGTCCCAGTAAAGCACAAAAATTGGTCTGCAGATCGCAACTTTGTCCCCGCAGAATACACAGCAGAACACGAGGATTGCTCTTAGCAGACCACGGAACTGGATCCCAGTAGAACACAGCTAGGTGCCAAGATGCGAACACAAGGATTGATCCTAGCAGAACACAGAGCCTTGGCACTGCAGTACACGAAGCTAGGTGAAGACAGAAAGCAGAGCTCCTCTCTGTTTCAGAAACATCACCTATTAAGGTGAAGCACTCACCTGGTTGAGTAGAGCAGGACGTGCAGTATCTGAGTACGGAAATAGCGCTGGAGGCAAGGGGCTGCTGGGAGAGCCCTCGCCTGACAGTCCTCCTTTGTTGGCTTCACTTCGTGCCTGCAGCGTTGGACAGCAAATATAAATTAGAAGCCACATGCAACTCGAAGCCACATGCAACTCAAAGCCTGGTAGTCCACCTAAGCTAATTCCTTTTTACTTTTTCTTCAGTCAGGTAGGAGATTTACCGTGCATTAGCGGGTATACACGCAATTAAATGCATGGTAGTCCACTTAGAGATATTCCTTATTCCACTACAACTCATGAAGTGCAGCACGAATAGGCAGAGCACAGGCTTTAGCTACCGTCGGACGTGCCATATAGGAACATGTCAAAACGCTTAAATTTATGCCATATCATTCTATAAGCCTCTCTTAAAAACAGAAAACAGTATATAGCTACCTCAACAGATCAGCGCCCAAATAACAGAAGGGAAAACTCCTTCATAAGATCCCTTAACACTAACGCCGTGGCTCTCAAATCAGTGGTACGCGACAAGCTGCAGACCTTGAAATAAATTGAATTTCATTGTTTGTTTTTACTTCATTTGTGAGGTACACTAGCTCCCTCTGCCAAGGAGGGCTTTATCTATCTGTCACCAAAATAACTTAGAAAGTTATTGACGAATTTTGATGAAATTTACATGGGATTGTTAGGTATGTTAGGAGAAACAGATGATTAACTTTTGGTGAAGATCCGTCCATAAGTTTCTTTGTCTGCCTCATTTTTCTCAATGCCATAAATCGAACACTTATGGACGGATTTTGATGAAATTTACTTGAGTTGTTACGTATATTACGAACAGTAAATGACCAAATTTTTGGAGTGATCTGTTTGTTACTGTTCTTAATTTTATGCTTGTTAGCACAATAACTCAAAATATTATGAATGGATCTTTATGAAATTTATAGAAGCTGTTAGTAATGTCAAAAGACATAAATGATTAAATTTTGATGCAGATCGGTTTGTTCGTGTGTATGTTTGACACATGTTTGTCATGTTTCTGTGCAGCCTAACTCAAAACGTTATGAACGGATCTTCACGAAAATTGCACAAACTGTTAATACCATCAAAGGGCACAAATGATTAGAGTTTGAAGTTGATACAAAGAAAATCATGGTTTCAAAGCCAAATTAAATTTTTCGTTACCGTTGCTTCGCTAGGCGGAAGCATACGCTCTCTGAGTGCTCTACTGAATAAATTTGAGGTCGAATTGGTTTTTTTTTTAAACCAGATGACACACGAAGATGGAAAGAGACCTGCAAGTGTCGACCACAAAAAGTCGGGAGCTGCTGCAGTCGAGGCACACACGCATTTTCCCACCGACGACAAGATAGCTGTTACTCTAAATACACGCCCATGCAATTTTAAACTTCTATCTTGATAGCTAGTTTATAGCTATTCATTTTTCACGCAATGCAAACAATCGCAAAAAAATCTATTACATATTATTGTGCTAATAGAGTTTCTTCTATCTTAAGGTGGAAATTCTTTGATCTATCCAGTCGTAACTATTTACTGAAGTTAAATATATTTAAGTTATTCCATGTGCAACAAAGCTGGTCTGAATAGCTACCTAAAAGCCATACTTTTTGTAACTACATTTGTACTTCTCTTTACGCTAGTACACTGACATTATCATTATACATGCTGTTCTAAGCTTCTTGAGACACTGCAATGAGGTCTCAAGAAATGAAAAGACAACAGACACTCAAGTGATCGAAACGTGGAGCAACTGTTATTATTATTATATTGTGGGTTTTCCCGCCGTATTAGATACAAAGACTATATAACAGCGATCCAATTTTGTATGATATAGTTTAGAAATTCAGTCGAACTCAAATGAGTTCTATTAGTACAATCTTGGCCAAGTGCACCATGTCTGGCAGGATGGAGCAACTGGACAAGAGTTTCCACACTCGATCACAGCGCACGAGAACGGCAATTCAAGAACAAGAATAATAGAACAGTGGCATCACTAGCACGAATACAGAAATGGGGAGAACTTAAACGGTCCCCTGGTGAGACAACCCCTCCCCCATTATACAGAATGGGCGAGACTAACTATGCTAACGATATACCTAAGCTAAAAACAGATCTGGTCCCGGTTTAGTACGAGGCCTACCTCAGAGTAGGTATGTGAGGTCAGAATAGGCTTGGTTCAGCAAGAATAGGAACCTATCCTAACTTATAGGCACACATACAAAAATACAAAATAGGGCTCAAACTATATCGGCACCGCCTATCCTAGTTAGTGCGAATCAGAGAGCTAAAAGAATAACGAGAAGCCACACACCTTTTTCTCCTGTTCTTTTTTGTCGAAGTGGTCGAGGAAGAGCGGTCGATAATTGCTGCTCTCGCCCGGAGCTGTGTCGTGTCCTGCAAAAAAAACATATAACGATAACGCGATATATTAGAAAAATAGGTATACAGTATCTAGAAAAATAATGTCGACAACTATATTTAAATTTAACGTGTCTTCAACCAGTCGTTAAATCTAGGATAACGCCCACTGGTCACTGAAATGATGATAGGTTCGTCGACTAAGTCTCACTTTTCTTAGAAAAACCATACTACAAGTACTTCCCATTCTCATTATAAACTGCACTTGAAACTCATTTAACACAGTTACGCTACTTCAACCATTTCTCCTCCCTTTCACTCCAGACTTAGCTATATTTCATTGTTAACTCTTCTCTTCAGTAACATCATATGAATTGACTTCCATTAACAGCTTGGCGACAGGGCCTGGATTCAACTCGAGTATAGTCATGCATGTTTGCTCAGCAAAACTTGCGACTGCAGCCGTGGGACTCGTTGGTGCATCCTGTGGCGTCAGTTTCCCAGCGGCGGATGACGTAGAGGACTTGCAGAATTTGACGCAGAGCCAACAGCTACAGCTAATATTCAGCGAGGGGACTTTTCTATATTGGGGCGTTACCCGACATGAAGAGCTTAAACTGGTGTTTCTATGATCAGTCTAACCAGGACCCTTACTTACCTCATTAACAGGTACAGTTGCCTTGACCACACACTAACGCGGAAATTGGTGATGGGTCGGATGTCATTTTTTTGGACATCCACGGATGTCGATTTTTGAGCGTTCTGACATCCGCGGATGCGTGGGTTACAATCTCCACATCCGTAGATGCAGACATCTGTTCAAAAGACTCCACATCCGTAGATGCAGACATCTGTTCAAAAGACTCCACATCCGTAGATGCAGACATCTGTTCAAAAGACTCCACATCCGTAGATGCAGACATCTGTTCAAAAGAGGTGCGGATGTTCCACGGAAGCGGATATTCGCCCCACCACAACGCACACACACCCTCTCACGACGGCAGTTTGCCGAACACTTGAAAAAAAAAAAAAACTTAGATGGTGCTTTGTTGACAGGGACAGCGCTTGCACACATTTCAATCCAAATGAGAATGTGCAGTTTTTAACACTATGGATGAGTTTAGTGTTCAGTGATAAACCTGCCATCCGCACCTCCTTTGCTGCGGATGCAGTACTTAGGCGGATTTTACAGTTCTGACATCCGCGGCTGTGATTGCGGATTTTACCTTCTTAGCATCCGCGGATGCAGATGCGGCTGTCAAAAAAGGTGCGGATGTTCCGCAGTCGTGGATATACGCCTATCACTAGAGGAAATCTAAGATTGAAACGAATAATACGCAGTAGCTACTTACAGTTCGTTGACAAATCTTCCCAGCTTTCAGGATCTGATTCAGGACAAACCCTGACACCAAAATATTTCAATATAAAATCTTCCATATGCTCAAAATACGCTACCTACACTACATGAAAAACTTACTTTTCATGGTTGAATCTTCCTCCTCCCCGTCTTCCTCAGCATCCGAGTTGATAACCATGGTTCCTAGATCAGGCATCAGCGCTGACCCACCATCGTCCGACTTCCCTCTTTTAAGGGTACCCTCCCCTCCACCTCCTCCTCTGTCGTCCTGGTGGTAAGGTGTCCCTCTTTGGGGCACAAGAGTACCTTCCTGTAGCGCCGAGGGCTTGAGTGTGGCGTCGCTACTGCTGTAGCGGACCATCGTGCTGCAGTCAACATCGTCTTCATCTCCACACTGACAGAGACACAGGCATGAAAACAATGGTTAGGTTAGCAAAATATATAATCCTCTATAAAAGGACAAGCTTATAGTTATAGCCTAGTTAGTAAGTTTAAGCTACCCGTTTCCGAGCAGAACGTTATCACACAGGAAAGAGCAAGGGACATATAGTATGCCAAGAGAAACGGGGAATCCATGCACGATGGTGTTCCCACACAGGATCAACGCGAATGGAACACCAAGTCGGGAAAGAAGAGGAAGAACAGAATAAAGCAAGAGCAAGTAGGAGAATAAAATCGGGAAGGAAGCAAAGTGGGCACGAAAGACAGACGTCCCGAAGGCCTAGCTAATGGCTGAGGTAACCTACTCGGGCCCCTGGGGTTGCCCGGCCCCAAAGCATAGGATGGACGAACCTTAACTAAACTAACCTAACCCTATGGACTATGGCCCATCCTATCCCCCTGAGGGGAAAAATGGACAAGCTTATGAAGACGTGCACGATGCTTAAAGAATAGTCAGGATTATGATTAGGATAGTGGGTGGGACATAGGTAGTAACGGAGTTTAATCGATTCCTGGATATAACCTGGGAAAATACAAACTAGCAAAACTACATACTAGAAAAAATTCTCTGAAACTGTAACACATAGGCACGATTCTATTTCGTCTTTCAGTTCGCTAGGTAGCTACTTTAAATCACAATAAGGTTTTATATAAGTTAATATTGAACTTGCCAGGCCACGGGAGGTTTGTACCGTAAATTTGGTAAAGCACTTGAAAAAATTTCTACTCTGCTTGGCGAGCAGCACACAGCCGTAACCTTTGTGTTTTTCAAAATAAAATAACGCATCTTCCTCTTGCCGCTGCCCCAATTCAATGAAAACTGGGGAAAAGGCAAAAGCAAGCGCATCGCAGCAATACACGAATTAAATAGCTACTTCACAACATCTGAATTAGTGAGACTAAGGCCGGAGCCACACTAGGCATCGCACTCGCCCCGTCATGCGAGGATGCGCAACTCGCACGTCGTTTATGCAACTGACTTTAAATACATCCCTTCCTAGGTATGCTACCCTGGTCTATCGCCTACGGCCCATCCTCTGCCCCGTGAATGGGAGAGAGGTCCCAGATGGAGCAATTCGTGTCGAATAGGGCAGCACCATACGAAGATATTATAAATGCGCTGATAATCAATAGATGAGTAGGTTGAGCAAACCTACCGTCAACTGAGTGGGTGTGTGGTGAGCGTGATTGCGGTAGTTGTTTCTATTTTCTTTATTGCTGTTGTTGACACCACTGTCCCCTCCACCACCACCGCTGCTGGTGCTGTTGTTGACTACACTGTGGGTACCTAAAGAGTTCTTGGTGCTCTGAAACATACATAATGAATTGCAATTTAATTATAGGAGTTTGGGAATTGTGCTCTGTAACATAGCTACTGGACAACTTGGCCTATGTACGAACTATTCTTGTGTTTAACGACAGGCTCATACACCCCTAGAACGCGGAATTTGTCTCATTTTTGTATGATAAAATAGTTGTAGGGAGAACTTTATTATAATTAATTTAATTTTTTAACGTCGCTCAAAACCGAATTTTTTCCTATATTTTAGTTAGTGATCGAACGGAATAGAAAATGGAACGTCCAGCTCTGTAGTTTTGTTAAGAAAGTTGCAAGGATTCCAAAACTGTCATTGTTTTTATTCTAGCATGAAAACTCATCGAGTTCTAGTCTTTTGAAACTAGGAAAAATTGCATATATATTTTTATATATATTTCCTATTATCTCAAAAAGTGAGGCCTAAATCAAAAAAGTTGTATGAGCAAAATATGCTTCTTTTTTAAAAATATATAGGTATACTGAAGAAATTTCAGAACAATCGGCCTAAAATTGATCATTCTGCCCCTTCCCCAACAATATGTACCAGGTGCGAAAGTTCTACCCAATATTTTCTCAATGTCATCATATGGAATAGTAAAATGCATGGTAGCTATAGCTCTGTAAAAGAGAAATGTACAAAAAATATGTCCACATTTACAAAATATTTCATTACTTTTTCAAACTTGAGACTGAAAATTCAGAATTGATTGATCTTTTTTATGAATGGGATTCCGGAGTCGGGCTAAAAATGCCGACCCCCACTCCTAGAGCAAGTGAGATTCCGACTTCGACTCCCCCTCAAATCCTTCGATTCTGCAACCCTGGTGCGGAGGGCCTCTTCCGTGTTTCCTCACGCGGGAGTAGATAGGAGTCCCATGGGATGGGCGCTTACCACCATTCGGTAGTCTACCTCGAGGAACAGAAGGGGAAATTTTAGATAACCTATATAACTTTACAAAATTAACCTCGTCAGTAGGAACTGCGGCAAGCTGCAACATCTCCTGCGGGAAAGGCACTAGGGACCGTTGGGTGCGTGATGCCCAAATATATTCAGGCACGGAAAGGGTCCGCGAGAATAAACCCCTGAGGGCGTCAATGCGCGACTACTGACAGGAAGTAAGTCGTAGAACATGTCAAACCCCTGGCGGCAAGGGCGAGCTTATTCGCTCATCCACGACGCACAGGGCCAAGAGAAGAAAGAGGAGGAGATAGAAGAAAGAAACATCCCAACAGATGGTCCCTTTTGTTGCCTCCCACACGGGAGCAGGCAGGGGTCCCAGGGGATGGGTCGCTAACCAGCATTCGGCGGCCTAGGCTACTTCGCGTAGCAGAAGGAAAAGTATAGGGAACCTACCTAACTCTGCAAACAACCTCATCAGTAGGAACTGCGGCCAACTGCAACATCTGAGGAAAAGGCGCACTCAGGACCTACGGGTGAGTGATGCCTGTATATATTGACAGGGATAGGACCCGCCAGAATAAACCCCTGAAGGCGCTATTGTAACAAGCCAATAGTGCTTGGTTTAATGCCGAATACGCGACTCTAGTGTCTCTCTTTGAATGTGTGATGAAAGAAAAACTGGCAACGCCACTCACCTGTTTGAGGACATTGAGCTGTTTACTGGCCAGCTGTCGTTCCCTCAACACTCTCGCCTCCTCTATGATTGGCTTCAGGACAGTGGCTGGCTTGGCAGTGAGAATAAACGGATGTTGTAGAAGCTCTGTGGCGGTGGCACGTTCTTCCGGATTTTTTACAAGACATCTGCACATTAAATAAATGCAGTAATATATAAAAAATTATTATTGGGGATACACCTGACTTTGACTAATCAGGTAGACAATCTACACACAAGATAATAAAATCTGTGAGCGTATCGGGACTTTGCGTAACTGTACTACCTCTTGAAATAAGAAGAAATAAATCTGATCAACGTGAAGAATATCTATAAAACCATTCAAGATTAAGCTCTTACTGCAAACTAGCTACATATGGAACGAGACTAATAGTGTAGCAGTAGCGAGAAGACTCTCAAGATTGCTAGCTAGCTAAAAGCGTGAGAGGAGACTGACGGCTCGATAAAAACTGTCGCAGTGCATCCCGTATAAACTCCTACGGTCCGGCGTAGATATACCTAAATGCTCAGTAAATAATAATGTCAATCAATATTTCTCATCTGGATGCAGTGCTCAATATATTATAGTGGCGCAGCACAATGACGACCTGAACTATATCACCCGGCACAGCCATCACGTCATGCACTATCGGTGCTCAATTAGAATACGAGATGAATCAGTATGGTTGTGTTCAACACCCGTAGGAAACACTAGGGAAGGAAAGTAATTTTCCGAGAATGCAAAGCCCATGATGAGTTTCTTTCTTCGAATTGTTGAAGGGTTGGCTGTAGTAAATCTGTCTAATGTTTGACAAATCCACTACCTGGATACAAAATCTACAAAGTGATGTAGTTACCTATTCACTCGTAAAAACATGGAACTACAAGATTCCAACACAGCTACGCTACGTGGACTGAAAATCTGCTTGACAATTGTCAAATTAGGTAGAAATGGATGGCTATGTAGCATAGGTATAAACAAAGCTTACAAAATCCCATTGCCACTTGTGAAAATGGGTAAAAACTTGACAGATACGCTACCTGGACACAAAATCTATAAAATCTGGTTGCCATTTGTCAGGTTCCCGGAAAGATGGCGGAGGCTTGGTTGGAATCATGAAAATAGCTCGCATAG
>LQNS02276498.1:15112089-15175623 GCA_001587735.2 Parhyale hawaiensis
GGGTTAATCATGTTTAGGTAAAAAGTTACAGCCTGTAAAAGAAATGCAAAATTCTGACCCTTCATGGGTGAAAATCTTTTTCATGAATTGTGTATTTCCCTTTGGATGTTTGAACAGCAATTTTCTTGCACAATTACCTCGATGGTAGTGCCTTTTTTCTAGGTGAATATGGGGAAGATTTAACGATTTTGATTTAACGATTTTGATAACGATTTGATTTTGAGTTATAGTATGATTTCACTCTCTGCTCTTGCTTATCATGTTTTACAAAAAAGTTACAGCCTGTATAAAAAATGGAAATTTTTTACTTTTCATGGGTGAAATACTTTTTCATGAATTCTACACTTCCCGTTGCATGTTTGGACAGGAATTTCCTCGCATGATTACTTTGATGGTAACGCCTCTGTACTGGGTCAATATGGGAAAGATCTGCCAACTTTAATTTTTTCAGATTTTTATGAAAAAAATTGCAAGGTAACCCCTTAGCGATTTTACAAAAATTTCGACTACTTTCGTTTTGACATATTGATTGTAGTTTTAGTCCATAGCATACATTGTATAAATTTACTATTTGTTTTTGCTTATCATGTTTTACTAAAAAGTTACAGCCTGTATAAAAAATGAAAATTTTTTACTTCTCATGGGTGAAATACTTTTTCATGAATTGTACACTTCCCGTTGCATGTTTGGACAGGAATTTCCTTGCATGATTACCTTGATGGTAATGCCTCTTTACTGGGTCAATATGGGGAAGATCTGCCAATTTTGATTTTTTCAGAATTTTCTGAAAAAGCGATTTTACAAAAATTTCGACTACCTCCGATCTCACTGATATTGATTGCAGTTATAGTCCATAGTATACATAGTTTAAGTTCACTATCTGTTTTTGCTCATCATGTTTTACTTGAAAGTTACAGCCTGGATAAGAAATGGAAATTTTTGACTTCTCATGGGTGAAATACTTTTTCATGAATTGTACACTTTCAGTTGCTTGTTTGGACAGTATTTTCCTTGCATGATTACCTTGATGGTAAGGCCTCTTTACTGGGTCAATATGGGAAATATCTGCCTATTTTGATTTTTTCAGATATTTCTGAAAAAAATTGCAAGGTAAGCCCTTAGCGATTTTACAAAATTTTCGACTACCTTCGTTGTCACTGATATTGATTGCAGTTTTAGTCCATGGTATAGTATCAATTCACTATCTGTTTTTGCTTATCATGTTTTACTAAAAAGTTAGTAAAAAAGTTACAGTTACGAGGTGCTTTGCCAGTAGAATAATCTACACGAGATGTGGTTAATGACTTGATTAACAAAAGGTGATAAGGTTGTGGTCAGAACCATAGCAAATACCATTGCCGAAACCAGTGCTGCAGCGCATGCTAAAAGTAATTTATTTATTTTTCTTATTTTTAACGACTCGCTACAATAGTTAAGTTACAAATTCCTGCAAAAAAGTTTATTCAATGTTCCTATCATGGCTGAACAAGCTACGTTACGTTATACAACCATGGTTACTATTCTCGACAGCAAGGTTTAGTGTAGTTGTCGATCAATTGATAGTTTTCTTTGACGGCCTTATAGAAATTTCCTTTTTACCAATAGCTATACACAGAGGTGGGCGTTTCGCACAAATGTTCGCGAACCTAGTCCTATATCCGCTGGTATTTCGGACCGGCAGAATCACTTATCTGGATTCAGAATTTCGGACTCTGACCAACGTCAAAAAAGATTTGGACTTCCGGGTTCGGAACGTCTGTTTTTCGTGAATCCGAACATCCGAATCCCGGGAATATTTCAGTTAAACGAAGACGACCAAACATTGGTAATCAACTTTTCCGCGGTACACCGATGTGGCTGGTAACGCTTATGTTTCTGTTAACAACTAGAGACGCCTTTGACCATTAGCATTATTACCTCAGCCAATGAGGTTATGTTTTCGTCGGGTTTGTTTGTCTGTCTATTTTCAGTCTGTCATAAAGGTGAATCACAAAGTTATGAGCAGATTTCGATGAAATTTTCAGGGCTTGTTTATGTATGTTAGGAGGAACATATTGACTTTTGGTTACTATCCGTTCATCTGTTTGTTTGTTTGTTTGTTTTTGTGTGCCTAATATTTGTTAATGCCATTTCTCAAAAAGGTTACAGATGGATTTTCATTAAATTTACATAAGTTGTTAAGTTAATTACGAAGAGTTAATGACCTAATTTTTGTGATATGTATGTCCATTCGTTTGTTACTTTGTTTGTTGCTGTGTTTGATTATGCGTTTGTTAGCGCAATAACTCAAAAAGTTCTTAATGGATCTTTATGAAATTTACAGGAGTTGTTAGTAATTTTAAAATACATAAATTATTAAATTCAGTACAGATCGGTAGGTTGGTTCGTATGTTTGACTTATGTTTGTCATAATGATTGTAAGCAGCATTACTGAAAAAGTTATGGACAGAATTTTAAGAAAATTGCAGAAAGTTTTGATTCACCAACAGAGTTGGGCGTAGCGCCGCTACAATTGTTGTAGCGATAGCGGTAGCGCCGCTACATTTTCAAGCTTGTAGCGGTAGCGCCGCTATATTTTCAAGCTTGTAGCGGTAGCGCGGCTATATTTTCAAGCTTGTAGCGGTAGCGCCGCTACATTTTCAAGCTTGTAGCGGTAGCGCCGCTACATTTTCAAGCTTGTAGCGGTAGCGCCGCTACATTTTCAAGCTTGTAGCGGTAGCGCGGCTATATTTTCAAGCTTGTAGCGGTAGCGCCGCTACATTTTCAAGCTTGTAGCGGTAGCGCGGCTATATTTTCAAGCTTGTAGCGGTAGCGCCGCTACATTTTCAAGCTTGTAGCGGTAGCGCCGCTACATATTTGCTGTAACGCCAGCATATGTAGCGCCGCTACTTTTTAGCGCTACTTTACTACCGTTACTTTATTTTTATACAAACAAAATTGCAAAAATGCCAAAGTATCAATTTATCTTAATATGTCTTAATCAGGTGAAAATAGGGCTAATATTTACCCTTTCGTCCAGTAGGGTTGATGCATATGAGGTGTATTTCTTTACGGATTGACGCGTCCTGAATCCAGTAACTGCAACCTTTATTTTGGGGGAGGGATGCTTACTTTTGGAGATGTTTGAGTTTCAAGTTCTATTTTCCCATATCTAATACTGAAGAAAAGGATTCGCTCGAAAATTTTCAACGTTTTGATGTGATATACGAGTGGCAGGACACATTTAGAGACATTTTGCTCGAATGACATTTTGCTGGCAAATACTTGGTTTTCGAGATGTTTGACTTCGAAGTTCCCATTGTTTTCCTATGGAAGAAAATACCCGGCGATGGCACTAGTGGTTAGGAAGCCTTTTTAGTAGGTTTCTATAGGTTAGGTTAACACAGTTTACGTTACTATGGAGCCGCCGGGTATTTTCTGCCATTGAAAAGCAGTGATAGCTTCGTAGTCATATATGTCGAGAGCTGAGCGATAGCGAATGGAGTGTCATTCGTGTAAAACGTCTTAAAACGTGTCCTATTACTTGTGTATGGCATTGGGATGTTAAAGATTTTCGACTGAATTTTTTTTTTTCAGTATTAGATGGGGTACTAGAGCACTCTGAGAGCGCATACCTCCGTCAAGTAAGGCAACGGTAACGAAATATTCAAACTGGCTCTGAAACCATGATTTTCTTTGTATTAATTTCAAAATCTAATCATTTGTGCCTTCTAGAGTGTTAGGATTTTCTGCAATTTTTTGAAGAACTGCTCACTAACAAATAATATGACAAGCATAAGTGAAACATACAAACAAACCGACCGATCTGCACCAAAATTTAATCATTCATGTCTTTTAATTTACTAACAACTTTCTAAATTTCTTTCAGATCCATTGAAAACTTTTTGAGTTATTGCGCTAACAAACATGAAAAACAAGTCAAACATACGAGCAAACCTACCGATCTGCACAAAAATTTGATCATTAGCTATGTCTTTTAACATTACTAACAACGGCTGTAAGTTTCATAAAAATGCATTCAAAATTTTTTGGGTATGCTGCTTACATATATAATAACAAACATAAGTCACACATACAAACGAACCAACTGATCTGAGCAAAAATTTAATAATTTCTATCTATTAACATCACCAACAACTCCTGTAAGTTTCATAAAGATCCATTCAAAATTTTTTGAGTTATTGCGCTAAGAAGCAAAATTAAACACCGCGTCAAATATACGACGTAATATACCTAACAACTCATGAAAATTTTATAAAAATCCGTTCATAACTTTTTGAGTTATGGCATTGAGAATAATGGGCTGACAAACAAACGGATGGATCTTCACCAAAAGTTAATCATCTGTATCTCTTTACGCACCCAAAAATCCCCGTACATTTCGTCAAACTCCGTTCATGGCTTTTCAAGTTATCTCGGTGACAGATAGAGAGACAGACAGTCAGACCCGACGAAAGCATAACCTCCTTGGCGGAGTTGAAAATAGAACTTCAAAGTCGAATATCTTGAAAAGTGGATGTTCCCCAAAAGGGCAGGGGTGATTTTTGGATTCAAGACGTGTCAATCTGTGAGGAAACGCAGTTCTTTTGTATCAATTTGACTTGGCGAAAGGGGACATAATTATATACCCATGATAACAAATATTAATGTAATAAGGTATTGCTTTAAGATGTATTGAAGTAGTATTAACACATACTGTAAGTGACGTTAAGTCATACTGACTCATAAGTCTTCTAATAAGGAATGAACGCGTTTGTTACGAGAATGAACGCGTTTGGAACGAGTATCATACGTGTTCCGTTTGGTGATGCGTTACTGGCTGATCGACTACCGCAAGATTACCGCACAGTGCACAGAAAGGAGTGGAGTACCGCTCACTCACGCTCAGTTTCGCTTGAAGAGCCATAAGATATGGTTGTCATCATTAGGTATTGTTCCTTACGTTTCTGCTCTCTGTGAATTGCTATTTATTGCAAACAATGGATAAATGTATTAAAAAAAAATCAGCAGGTGAAGCAACTCTAATAAAATTTGAAACTGATGCCATTGAAACAACTAAGGTAGAATTTCAAAGTGAATCAGGCCCTCAAAGTGTTTAACAGAGTGATCCGTGGCCGATAAGCAAGTATTACGAGTTCGTGAAGCTCAAAGAAAACAACATAGTCTTTTGCGCTCAATTTTCTTTCCAGAATTCCCACCTTTACGCATACCAACACAAGATTCATTTGAATCTCTGTTTGTCTCATATCTTGCCTGTCGGGAAAGCACACATACCGATGAAAATAAGGTGACTTTCCACAACAATGTTAATATTGGAATTTTATCGCATATTTAAAAAAAAGTAGCGCAAATAGTAGCGCCGCTACACTGTAGCGGTAGTGCCGCTACATTTTTAAGCTTGTAGCGGTTTTTATAGTGCCGCTACATTTTTAAGCTTGTAGCGGTAGTGCCGCTACATTTTTAAGCTTGTTGCGGTAGCGTCGCTACATTTTTAAGCTTGTATATAGCGGCAGTGCCGCTACATTTTTAAGCTTGAAGCGGTAGTGCTGCTACATTTTTAAGCTTGTTGCGGTAGCGTCGCTACATTTTTAAGCTTGTAGCGGTAGTGCCGCTACATTTTTACTGTAGCGCGCCCATGTCTGGATATCAAAAGGAACACATGATTATACTTTGGAGTTGGTAGAAAAAAAATCGTGGTTTCAAAACCAATTTGAATTTTTCACTACCGTTGCCTTGCTTGGCGGAGGTATGCGCTCTCAGAGTGCTCTAGTGTTTTACTTCAGCACTTCTCTTTACTTCTATTGAAATAAGTTAGTTTGTTTCTCAAAAAACCGCTGCTCGAAACGCGCTCGATATGCAAGCCTGTGTGACTGCGTGTGTAGTAATCCGAAAGAATGGCTAGTAGTACTGCCTGGACTGCCCTTCTTTGAACTTGGAAATATACTTATGGTGTTTAATACGTTGCTTTATCAGTAGGCCTACCACACAGACTCTTGTTTTGACCGAAGCTTGCTGCCAGCCAATCAGAACGCTTGTTAGTGACATGCAACCACGGCGCATGCGCCGGTAGCTGTAGTTTTGTATTAATAATTAGTGTTTCTAGCAATAATTTCTTTGATGAATAATTTAGATATCTTAAAAACACTTTTTTTAATCGGAAAGCCTTAAATTTAGATTCGGAGGTTCGAAAATGTGCGGATGGTATCGGAATTAAGGTTTGCTTTGCTATATTTCAAGATTCGGAGGTATCGCGGACAAATGCTCGGAATAAATAGTTCGCAAGGAAATTTTGAAACTCGGGTTCGTTATTCGGAAGTTCGGAGCCCAAAACCGGCGAAGATTCAGGTTTGGATTCGGAACCCAAAAAAAAGGTACGTGCGCCCACCTCTGACTATACATTTGTTCAAAAACTTAGTCCGTCTCCATATTTTACTTAGATAATAAAAGTTAGATAGAAAACTAACCGATACCGTAGTGTAAAATTACACAGAAAAAAAATTACAGCCTTTCAAAGTCCTTCACTAACATTAACTACTGAGCGAATCATGAAAAATGGTCTTTGGGTTAATCCAGACATTTTTATTGGTCATTTATGACGCTTATCATAAAAAACTTCTATTATATTAATTAACCCCTCATGGGACATAGGATGAGCCAGCCATAGGGTTAGGTTAATTATGTTCACCCATCTTATGTTTTGGGGGTCAGCGATCCTAGGAGGTTGTATAGCTTGCCGGTACCTTAACTATTAGCTAGCTAGGCCTTCGGGACGTCCGTCTTTCGTGCCCACTTTGCTTCCTTCCATGCACTTTCATTCTCCTACTGATGCTACTTTAGCTTATTCATTCTCTTCTCTCCCGACTTGCTGTGCTTATGCGCGTTGATCCTGAGTGGGAACACCCTCCTGCATATATATAATATATCCTTTCCTTTTCCTCCCTTAGAACAGGTTAGTAGGGATTTAGGGAGACCACCTATCATATTCATTAGGGTGGAGCGTTTTTTTGACCCATTTTTTATTCAAAAATGCTGACCCATCAAAATGTGTACCCTAATGAGAAAAAAAATTCGTGCCAAATGTGAGTTTAATCGGTACCCATTTTCTGCTTCCTAAACGAGTCGGAAGTTCGATTTTTTGTACCTATTTTTCCCGAAAAGCTCAATATAAACAATTTCTATATTTTCAATTTATTTTTCTGAACTGACGCTCAGATAATGAGGAAATGACTTGCATTTTACTATTTTCACTGATTAACCGCAGAAGTTATTATCTTTTGCGTCCTCAAAGATATTTAATTTTGTAAATACATTTTATGATTAATATGCGTGAAATTTATGAATAAACTAGAGGGCCCAGCCGTCAAAAATGACGGCAAAAATTTTGTGATGGGGCTTTTTATTGTTCCGGTTCCCAGTATAGGTTTTGCTGTATTATAGGTCTTATCCCTGCAGACCTGATCTTCCATAAGTGAAACGCAAGCTGTACAGCCATGAGTTTTGCGATTGCAAACACCCCTCCTCCCCTTGAAGATAAGGAGTGAATATCAGCTTGGAATTGATCAAGTGTTAAGTTGCACTGCATTGAGAAAAATATAGTTCAGTCAAAAGACTTCACTGGAAATGTCCAGGGCTCACCGTATTGTGGATACCAACTGATTGTTGAACCTCGAGCGTCGAAATTTGACTGCGATGTAAATTCAATTTAAAAAGGCGCCTGCTCAGCGTGAAGATTCAACTACTTCGCTATCATTCAACAATGAAAGCGGGGATCCAGAGGCAAAGGAGCCAGAGGCTGGTAATCCAGAGCCCAGGATCCAGAGGCCGGAGATCCAGAGCTATATTTGTCACCGGTACTCCAAGCGCTGAAATCGTACGGCATCTCTACTTGTTTTTCACTACATGAATTTCCTCCTATTAAAGTCTTAACTGCGTGACGGAGAGACGGACCAACATTGAAGCAAGCAAGAGACCAACGACTGTGTTTTATTATGTAGTGGATAATGTGGTGGGTCTTTGGTTATTTATTAAATAGGTGTCAGGCATATAACTGAATTATTATTCATTAAATAAGCTTAGAGCTACAAACTGAAGAAGAATTGATGCATAGTTTCAAACTTTTAGTTACAATGACAGAGCATATATAATAGTTTATTTGCTTACGTACATATACACAAAAAAATATATGTTACAATAAAAATTGAAATTGAGGAGGCAGAAGAAATTGCCCTATGTTGCTCAAAATTCCAAGCTGTGTCGTTAGGATAGAGTACATTTTACCTGTACCCTTGTTCTGACTATAGGAAAATTTATTTATTTTTAATATTACTTTAAAAGTGGAATATTTTTCGTGAAATATACAAAACTAAATGTCTTTACGGAGGCAAAAGAAAACAATTTTCTGCGGTCAATCAGTCATAATAGTAAAATTCTGGTCATTTCCTCATGATCTCACTGGTAGGCAGTAGCGAGTGAAACTGCAAGGTGAGACGAGCCCCTGGACGCCGATCTCATCAGGCGTTCCGCAAGGTAGCGTACTTGGCTTCCTTCTGTTCACATTATTTACATCAATGATCTTAATTTTAACATCTGCAGTAAAACCAGTAAATTTGCAGATGACACTAAACTATACCATCTTGCCAGCAAAAGAGTTCAGCGCTCCAACAAGACCTAGACGGTCTCAAACAGTTTCCGATGTCAATGACATTACTTGTAGTAGTAGTAAAAGTAGTAAGCCTTTCTATAGCTCGTATAACAGCAGTATCCGTTTGGGTTATTTGGGCTTTATTACGAAGTTACTGAATTGTTTAAAAATGACATTTTTCGTGAAAATATGCACAATAAAAGTTTTTTCTTCCTTATCAATTTCCTATTATATTTAGGAATCAGAATTCCCTTGCTCACTGACCTCACTGTTAATGCCTTTTTGCTGTATAAAAAATATCGACAGGTTCTGATAAGTTCGATTTTTTAAAATGTTTCGTGAATTTAAAGAAAAAGGGAGAGTTCCCCTTTGATGATTTTTTTTACACGAAATGCTACTGTTTCAGATTCTAATGGTTTTGCTTCAACTAGAAGGCCTTAGTTAAGTTACAATAACTGCCGTGTCCGCTTGGCTTAGTTTGGTTTTAATAAGAAGTTACAGCGTTTTAAAAAAAATTATATTTGTTTCTCTAAAGTAGGCTACGTACTTTTTCATTACGTTTTAGCTTACCGCTTAATTTGTGAATCGGAATTCTCCTGCATAGTTACTTCGTTGCTAATGCCTTTCTGCTCAGTAAACATCGGAATAACAAAGTAACTCTGCTTTTTCAATATTTTTCCAATATTTGGCATGAAACTTAAAGGTACTGTTTTTTTTTTTCAAAAAATACCACTGTTTCCGATTTCGATGGTATTATTTGTAGTAGTAGTAGTAGTATTTGTAGTATTATTTGTAGTAGGTTTGTATTACTGCTGTGTCCCTCTGGCTTGCTTAAAGTTTATTGAGAAGTTACAGCAATTTGAAAAAATAACTTTTTCTCTAAAATGGGTGAAATAAATTTCCATTGTATTTTAGCTTCCATTTCTATTTGGGAACGTTAATTCCCTGCGTAACTGCCTCTGTCAATGTGCAAATATGAAGAACTGTGGAACTATAGAGAAGATCTGGCAACAAGGATTTTTAAACTTTTTTATGAAACTGCCTGCATTTGCATTGTTTTTTGCAAATAATGCAACGGTGCCCGATTCTGATGTTTTTCTTGCAATAGACCTTACTATAGGATGCATAACTGTATTTTCCGTTTGGACTCAAAGAAGTTACAGCATTTTGAACAATGACTTTTTTTAAATAAGTGAAAAAATCATTTCATTGTTTTTGTAGTTTCCTTTTGCATTGAGGAATCTAACTCTTCCTGCACAATTGCCTCGATTTCCAGGCCTTTCTCCTGTATAAATATCGGAAAGATCGGGTAACTCTTGATTTTTCACTATATTTCCAAAATTTATTACAAAAACTGCAAGGAACATCGTTGTAATTTTTGGGGAATATATAAAGTTTCCGATTTCAATAGAATTACTTGAAAATAGCCCTTACTAGAGTTTGTAGAACTGCAGTATCCGTTTGGCTTAATTGGACTTTATTAACAAATTTCAGCTTTTTGCAGAAATTATATTTATCCAAGTATTTCTATAAAATAGGCGAAATATTTTTGTTTTATTAGTTTCCTTTTGTGTTAGGGAATCGTAATTCCCCTGTACAATTACCTCTATGTTAATGCCTTTCTGCTCTATAGGCCTACAGTAGATGCCAATATTAGGTAACCTTAATTTTTCAACATTTTCCAAAAATTTACCTACAACACTACAAGGTACCGCTTTGTGATTTTTGCGAAAAATGCTATTGTTTCCGATTTCAATGGTGTTTCTTGTGTATAGTTAGGGTCCTGCTGTAGTTATAGTATCTATTGAGCATCCGTTTGATAAGAAGTTGGAGCATTCAACTAAAAATATTAAATGTTTTTTCTTCGGAATTGGCGGAGTACAGTTTTATGGTGCATGAGTCTCGCTTTGTATTTGGTAAAAGGAATTGCATGAATGTCAATACCTTTCTTCTGTGTGCATAGCTTGAGCATTTGTTTACATCAACTTTGCAACGATATATTTCAAATTCTCCGAATAAATGGAAGATTCACCATTTGATTTATTTTACGAAATTTGCGACCGTTTCCTGGTCTGCGTTATCGTCCATACAATTATTAATTTAAAAGCAGTATCCGTTCGACTCTGTTATATTTTTGTTGTAAGTTATAGGTACAGGGATTCATCGACTTAGTCGAGTTCAACTTGTACGAAATTCGAACTTGGGCGGTGATCATACAAAACGGTCACTAATAATAATTTTTTGTTTCAACGGTAGAAATAAAGTTGTTCCAAGGCCTTTTCCCAGTGTTGCTTTAATATAGCAATATTAAGTATTATATCGGTACTTATTGATAGAAAACAATGTCTGGTACTCGAATTGCTTCAATTTCCAATTGTACGTCCCCAATAAGGCCGCCGCCCCACCGACGGGACAAGCGACGTGCAACGCGACAAATTTGTTGCACGACAAAATGTAACGGAGGGTACAGCAGTCTGCTGTCCCCACCGCCGCAACTGCGATGCCTCGCGACACCCGTGCGTTGCTGCAACACGACTCCCGTACAAATCGCATTGCGTCGCTTGTTGCGCTCTGTGGCGCCCCGGCCTTACTCACGCAAGCCGAGGAATGCCTGAATATTGAGTAATAATGACAATTCAATGGGCCTTGAGTTAGCAAGTCCTTTCTCATGATAAATTTATTTTCTCTTGCATTTTGGAACCAACTTCCCCCGCTCAGTTGACTCGATGGTCGCTTAGGCCGGGAACAGACCGGAGCAACAAGCGACGCAATGCGATTTTTACGAGAGTCGTGTTGCAGCAATGCACGGGTGTCGCGAGGCATTGCAGTTGCAGCGGTGGGGACAGCAGACTGCTGTACCCTCCGTTACACGTCGCTTGTCTCGTCAATGGGGCGGCGGCCTAAATTTCACTCGAGGCCGCTTTGCAGGACGCCTTTACCGGCTGATTTGGATGATGGCTTAGGCCGCGACCATTACGTACGTTTGGGTTAGACAGAATACGTTTAAGTACTAGGATAGGTTGCGAATGAGTTTCTGCCACAACCACCGCAGAAATCCCTATAAAGAGAATGTTCGATTGGGCGCCAAACTTAAGCCTGCGAGACTTGCCTTGTCCAAAACTTCGGTCAGAAGCTTTGGCTTTGCCGCTTTGAATCGTGTTGTTAGAAGCATCGTAAATACGCTGAGACGGCTGAAAAATGCATTTTATCGACCAAGATTGACTTTCAAGAAGCCGCAAGGGTAACCGTTCAACGGTCAATGCACGAGCCCCAATTCAAAGACCGGAAGCCAGCGTGCCTGCACGAAGTTCCGGAGAAGTCAAACCTCACAGGCTTAATTTTGGCGTCCACTCGAACGTGCCCAAAATATACCGTTTCTGAAAGCCACCTCCACTTTCTTTCTTTCTTTCATTATTTTCAATTGACTCGACTAAGGTGAGTTTGTTGACCGATCGGCCATAACGGCAACATCGTGTAGAGAGAGGATCGGGGCCTAAGCCTGGGCTCCTGGAATGGGCTTGCTGGTCTTTCTATTACCAGTTTTTAAGTCCAATGTTTCTTCTCAGGAAGAATTTCAGTAGTCGGGGCTTTCTTTGTGTAATGCTAAAAACGCTTCCATGAATGTATCTCGTATCCCTATATTAGGTGCAGCTACGTTTTTTTTTAAATTTCAAACTGGGCTGTTCTTACGGGAATCTTTATTCTGTATTAGGGTTTTTATGCACATCGAATGTCTTAGCAACGTAGAGACCTTAGCTTTTGTTACGCTAGCACTAGTGATTTTCATAATAATAGACAAAATTAGTAGTTTATTTAAGAATTGCTAAAGCAGCAAACGTGTGGCAATAAAAGTTATCAACGCACACGCCTTTGATGAGAAAATGATACGGAAAGCACAGATTACTGATTTATGTGTATATACACAGCAGATCGAATAGAGCTACACATACTATAGACTATGTTGATGATGGAACAATAATAATATGAACTAGTATAGGTTGCCCAGAAAATAGGTGTGTTACTAGTGAAGACCATGGTAAATAAATTATATTCGAAATACTCTAGGATTGGGACAGTTGACGAGATGTGAGGAAACATCATAGTTATGTGCTCTATAAAATAGGTAAAATTCATGTACGGTCACATGTACTTTTATTTGAGATAGTACGATATTGTAGTACTCTTCTATTATCAGTTACGGATGTGATTCGTAACAAGGACCTGTTTCAGAAATAGATGGCCATTGACAGGTTTGTTGTTCAGTTGTACATATCTAATTTTGTAGTAGTCTCTCCCTGAAATGACTATTTTCTCTTGCTTGTTAGAAGAAAAACCAATTTAATGGCAAACATTGTTTTAACGATAGAGTTGAGCTAATAATTAATTTGGATGCACAGATTCCGCACATCTCGCAGCTGACTGCATAATATAGTAGTCCTTGCAAGACTACAAGATACGTGAAACCGTGATTTTATTTCCGCATGAATAATGTTCTACCGGTCAAATCGTAGCCAGCTGCTCAGCACATTTAGCGCGGGACAGGTGTAACGGGCATGTTAATGTTGGTATCAGATATTGAACGAAGAAATTAAACGCGTTTGTTTTGCTATCTCAAAGATGTTCATGAAAATTAGCGATACTGGAAAACGATAGAAAATGCTAAAAGCTTCAAGAGCAATATGCCTTCAGAAACTATGAGCAGTTCCTGAAACTTCGAAAATATTTTAAAAACTTTCAAGAACATTCTAGAAGCTTTTAGAACATACTATAAGGTTCCAGAACATTCTAGAATGTTTCGAATATCTGAATTATGATTTCAACTACAGAATTTCCTAATCCATAATTAATAATCAAGCCTGATACCATGATGACGCTTTAGCATAAGCTTAGTACATATACACTCATTTAGTTGTCGTCTGGTCAACCCAATACAAGTTGCAGTACATCAGCTTATAGTATGTACTTCTTACGCAGCTTCAGAACTACAACGCCCTGATACTGTAGAATAATGAAATGATTTTAAGATTCAGTAAAACATTCATTGGAAAGCCTGATACGTAACTACTGAAAATATTATTATGGGCACCGGTCAGAAAAATTCATTCTCGAGTACTGTTCAAAGCTCGGCGTATATGAAGGATGACTATTAACTGTGAAGTCCATTATAAGAGATTATCAATGTATTAATTCTTTAAGAAAAATGCAGGGAACTCTAGAAAACTAGCTATTTCTTCAAATAAGTGTTACATCAATTAACATTTTCATCTTCCAGCAAGTTATGTAGTCATTACGATTGCAAAATTTCGTAAATTACGTAACTTTTCTTCCCATGTTATGAGAATGAATACTTCAGGGTGTTGCGCTCATAACTTGTTGAGCAGTGCATCCATATGAGAAATAAAATATTATATACTGTGGAAATAGCAGTTCACCAGTGAAATGTTATTCTTCAAAATGAGCTGGAAATACGACCTCAAAATCTGAATACCTTTACTTAAGATACGTTAATGAATAATAGAGGATCATTGACAGTAACTTTAGCAATTCAACAATACAGAATTATATGCAAAATACCTGAACAAAAACTTTCCAGAGTTAATAAATTTTTCGACCAAAACAAAAATTCCACGTATCCAACAGACAGAATGGGCCTTTTGCTTCGTCTACTGCCACCTATCTAATCTACTCGTATAGGCAAACAAAATATATAAACGAATAACGTAAAAGTTTAATTTTGAATACACCAAAAGCAATAGGGGCAATAGTTAATATTAGCAACAATGAATGAGATTCAAAATTGCATAGACACGATGCCACCACTGAATCACCTTATGGATACGATTACCATTATTAAAAATCAAGATATAATAAATTCTAAAATTAGCTCGAATTTTGCTATTACCCATTAGGATCCGAACTTAGGCAGTGCTTTTATGCATGTCTTATCACTCAGAGATATGCATTATTGAAAAAGTACGGTATGAAGTTTAAAAGTGTCATTCTATTAACTCTTAGTATACGGAAACTCTGTCCATTATTATCCGCTTACAGAAAAGAAGTCTAATTTTATCTTAAAAATATAAACAATTGACAAATTGTTAGACTGATTTCTGAAAAATACTAACAGAAATTTCACATGATAAAACGTCCTCGAGGCAACTTTAGATACCCTGAATGACTACTGCAAGGTTTCATCTACTGGCTGGCGGAACAAGCCCATGAGGCCGAACTTGTCCGAAACCTCAGGCAGACGTGCGCTGGCTTTCAATCATTGATCAGGTTTCTTAATGGTTCATCCTTCCAAAAACCGCAAGTTCAATCTTGTACCAAAAGCTGCTGTTTTCAGCTCTCTCAAAGCGTAATTGGGTAAATTCCATTACATGCAACCAGATTCAAAAATTTCTCACCAAACGCTAACGTCTAAAATGCTTAACTCAACTTTGTTGAGCCCAACGATGACTCCTTATATCATGTGCTCACTCGGCAATAACTAACGACAACCTTCTTTACGTATTTCCATGAAGGTTTGCCTTCAAGTAGTAGTAATAATAATAACCCGCTGCAAGTGAAGATGACATAGGAACTTATCTTTGGAAACAAAAAAATAAGAGAATAAGAGGGGGGGGGGGTTTGTACGTGGTAAAAGGTTGGGTAAACCAAAAATTCAGTGATGCAGTACGTAGTCAATGGGGAAAAAAAATGTTGATCGCATCTGGTGATTTTAGTCGCACAGAAATAAATTATCAAATGGCTCGAATATTGAGCAAATGGAGGAAAGCAGAAAAAATAGGGATACATTACCAGTTTTGAAAAGTGGTCACAAAAAAAAAACATGAAAAACAGAGGAAGGGGCGAGTAACTTAAAAACAGGTGGAAGATCGTAAAAATAAGAAATGGATTGGAAACGGTGAAAGGTAAAATGAATTAATCGTTTTTTTTTAACCGCATGAACATGATGAAATAGTATCAAAGCAGGAGTCAATTAATTTCTTCTTCAAATTTTAGTAGAAATACTGAGTGGGAGCCGAAGTCGGGAACGTCGCATGTGAATTAACAGATGACATTTTCCCGCGGGTTGACCTACACCCCAGCCGTATCCAAGAGAGTTAATGTGAAAAATGATTATTGAAATAACATAGTTATGTTAGTGAACTTAAATGCAAAGATAATCTCTAATCTTTGGGAAATAAACTTAAAATAAGAGATTAAAGCTGCCTATGTGGCCTATGCAAAAGCTAACGCACATTGTGTTATGTACGAATAGAGAGTAATCTAGTTAATGGAAGCAAAATACTTTAACTGTAAATTTAGTATTAGTAGTAGAAAAATATCTAGTGGTTCCCTCTAAATTCAGAGCAGAAAATTACAATTATCGTTCATGAATTCAAGTACAAATATTTTAATTGCTACTGGCGTTTACTTCTAATAAAATAGTTTTCATTCAAATTTATGTAGTTTACTTTTAAAAAACTGAAAATTTAAATTTATTTTTGATTTTTTTAAATAAATATCACGTAACCGGTTCTTTTCATTTATTCTTCATTTCTTCGAAAGTTAACTTTATTTCTCTTACATGAACCTGTATCCCTTGCGATTTAAGCTTCACTTCACATCGGTCTTGAATTACATATAGCAAAGTATTCTTTTAAATTAAAATTTCACCCAGTGTTCAAATTTTTTGGACAATCTTATTACCTGCGGGAAGAAAGAACAATTTTCGCTGAAGAATTAGTATTTTCGTCAAAGCATTTTGCCCCATTAATTAGAAAAGTTTCTCCGCATATCAAAAGACAAGCAGTAATTTACTGTGCAACGTACACATTGTTTTAGTCCTGCAAATTGCAGCAAAACTTATCAGAACAATCAATTACATCCTCAAACTACTTCCACATTATAAATAGGACCAAAGCTGTATGCAGTTCACAACATACGCAACTGCAAATGCAATCACAACCACTGAAGCATAGTTACAATATTTTAACTAAGCAAACTTAGACTACATAAATTTCGTTTACTTTATGTTGTATCAAGACAGAAATCCACCGCACCTCCACTGAATGGATTTTTTTCTCTAATAACTTGCTATCATCAAAGTAAGTAATTTATGTTTTTCTATGAAGAAAGCTGCATTTGCTTCACGGTCAATGCACCTTCATGATTAAATGGTAAACGGGCGCCGATTTTTCAATGCACTTTGGCAAATAGAACTATTGCATCAGGAAAGTCTACGGATGTTCTGAACAACATCAGAGCAAAAATCCCATTTCGTTCAAATATCCTTAGATTCTGTAGGTGCATTAAATTCAATTACCAAAGAAACTGCTAATAATAGTGACCGATGCATTGGTTCTAGTCCTATGACGGTGTTACATAGCGGGGAAGTAAAAGGGATAATGGGATATACATATAATACGTCGTAGCGACGCTTGATACGCTGTGTGCGGTAGAACACCAAGCAATGTGTTCTATATCGAAAAAGAAGACGAGCCATGCAGAGACCGTCAGCAGGAATGGGAACATAGAGCGAGCAAAGAAGGCGCCGAAATATTAAAATCGTAGTGCCTTAATTACGGCTAAAGCTATCGTCGTAGGATGGACAAACCTGAATTTTAACAGTGAGGAACTGAGTGTGCTGGATATCAGTGGGTTTTCACACAAGATTAGATAAGAGTCTATGGAGTGCATAGAATATTGTCGATAACATTCCCATATTGTGTGAATAGATACATATTATTGCACAACAGCACAGTAACTATGAAGCTAAATAATTATTATTAGTACTAGCACAGCTGAATGAAATATAACTATACTACATAGCTACTTAAAAGGTACTCGTTTACAGAGATGAAAATGTACAGGCGTTGTATGTCCTTAAATAATACAAGTTAATATACACATTATCATAGCATTTCTCCCCAAAACAGTTGCATCTATATCAGTGTACTGAGATAGTACTTTAGAGTTTAAACTACTGTATATACTGTAGATGATTCTTATTCACTCGTAACTATTTTCAAATTAAATAGTACAAAAAAGAACAAAAAATTTATTCGAAAAAACCTGAAGTAAAAGCTAAACTTCGTCAAGGGAAACACAGTATGGAGTGCACCAAAATGTTTCATTGCAGTAGCTCCCAATCTGATTTGATGCAAAGCTTTTTAAAAGAAATAACAGTTCTACAGGTAAAGAAGATGAGTTCAGCGAACTTGCCACTTTTGACCGCGATACGCACTACACATGATACGCTTTGTCGTGGGAATGGTCTTAAACTGTTCTTGGAATCACGGTTAGTACGTTGCTGTGAATGTTGAAAATAAACTGCCAATTGGATTAAATGAAAAAGTACAATGATAGCACCTACTGTAAATTTTATCCAACACTAATGATGAAACGGACGAGTTGTATCGAAATGGACCGAAAAGGAAAGAGAAAAAACCATATGGGCAAAAAATCATGCTTCCTTTGTATATCCTTGCAGTTCGTGACAATTACTATAAATTATTCACTCATTCATTACTACATGTTATTTTCTTCAAAGACGAGTAGCGTTACTACGACATGTTCTCGATAGGAATGCTCAAGTCGAATATTCTGTATATTTTACCCAAAAAACTATACAGCGACACAAACAATACAGACCTTTAAAGATATAACCATAAAATTCAAAAGAGTTTATAGATGATTAATTAATAGCTGAGAATTTACGAGACAGTTTCATTTTTATGGGTAGAAGCTACAGGACGGCTCAATAGGAATAGGTTAGCTTCCCTAACACAACGTTCGGTGGTCGCAGAAGTTGTTTTATGAATTTAGCTCTAGGCGGCCAATCGGGCGGCCAAGCATTCTGTCTGGGGTATGGGCAAAACTCGCTCCTGCTGTATTGAAGGGCAGAGAGCCTCGTTAATCTACCACACCAAAATTTAGGTTTTCATACCTTTTCTTACTCCTTCTTTTAGAAATTTACCAACTTTTCTCGTAGGAGTAGCAGTGTTCAAATTGTTGTACATTACGTAGTAAAACGCTATGACAGAAAGGCCTATAACAGCCAAATGTAGACACTGTTGAATGTCATACTCTGAGATGCCATCATCAGATGAGACCTGTCACCCGAAGCTACTGGTTCAGAATCCAAATACCCCACACATGCGCTTTGAAAATTCATAAGGCACTTCAACCGCTGAAAATCACGCTTAGGTAATAGAAGCTGTCTGCGTTTGGTATCAGTAAAGTATATGACAACAAATCTGATTTGTCATACATACCTAATCAGGCACCAGCTCGGTAACCAAGAGAAAAATGGGAATGAAATACGATGCAATGCTGCACAGCAACGATTGTCATCAAAGACATTATTAGTTCTTGACATTCGAAGTAAGCTATTGATCATATTTCGCTAAGAAATGTACTATGTGCCTCATAATCGAATATTTAGTACCTGTTTGCGACAGCCTATACTTTAATTAATTTCCATAAAGGTTAGATCTCTGGACGATGTGGATTGCGAGGTACCCTACTTACAAGCGAGGTACCCTACTTACAAATAGTATACCAAGTGAAATTCGTAATTAATACTCTTCGGGTAATAAATTTCAGGCTGTTTTAATAGATAGGCCTATATATATGGGTTCCTCGTATCTACTTGGAGGTTATATACTCGCTTTTCCTACTTACCTACGCAACACACAACACTGATATGGAAAACAGGCACTTGACGTTTTGCATTTTAGGTAAGGCTCTTAATAGGCACTTGATGTAGTTTGCACATTGCTTAAATTCTGCTGAGACTGTACGTGAATGCTTATATGCGAGTAATTATTGAAGCGTAAATAATGTGTTCTATAAAAACCGAAAAAGACGGTAGCTGCTGCCATAGCTAGTTAACGCGCTCAGCTATTTATCTTGGCCCACGAAACCAAAATGCCATTAAACGAAAATTTTGTTAAAATACCAGTATCAAAGTATCAAGGATAAATATTTGTGTTCTTACTCGTAATGAAGCTCTTTAGAAAGCTGTATTGGTTCATAACAAAAAACAATCAATTTACATTCCAAGAAACTGAACTGTCCGTTAATATAGTGCTCCACTTGATATCTCAATGGGCCAATGCGAAGGTTCAAGAGCACCAACCCATGCAAAAACTGCACCTTTTCTGGTAACATTTATAGGACAAGTGGAGCTGTAATCTCGCAAGTGACACTAATTTTTTGCAGCAAAATTCATAGGGTTAACACGCTCGTCAAATAAGTGCTCTTAATATGTAAGGGGATGCACATCATTTTATGTTGAAGATAGCAATTCAACCTTCCTTACCTACCTAACAAGCACCAAAAATATTAAGTTCTGCAAAGATATAGTTTGTCTTCATTAATAACTATTCGTTGTAACTTTCAACCAATGGTTTGAAATGAGATCTGTTAGTGATGCTGGCAGATTTCGTTCAAATAACTCAAGTGCAGTTTGCATTAATGGACAACTAACCAATATATTAAACACGCTGCTGGCCAAAGTGGATCTCTTTTCAGTAGGTAGAGGACGGGACTCACTAAGCTGCTTGTAGCACTCAAGTTATGAATTTAAGGCAACTGCTCTACCCGAAAGTCATCATCTACCATAGCTCGGTAGATTTTACTGAATTTTGATTCCTTTGCAATTACGAATTCGTTAGCAACAGCAGAGCACACTATCTCCATACTCAAATGACTGCGAATTGCCAGTAGTCCATTCATTTTAGGATTTTTTGCTCTATACTGTTATTTGCTTATTTCCAGTAGAAAGGGTTCATTTACAAATGGGGAAAACGCATCAGCATTTCAACCTTCTGGATATGACAGCAATAGCGAGATTCAGTTCTCCTAACCTATAGGAAACTCTAAAGAAGAACTAACATTATTATCATACTGTGAATTTTCTCATCGACAACTGTACAACTGAGCGTAAAAACCACCATTCGAGGGAAAGTTCCGAAATAAATAAGGATGGTAAAACTCTTTCCAGCAAGGAATCATTCCTTTGTAGATCACAATAAAAAATTCGCATTCCTTGCAATTCAATAATCTATTTACCACAAGTTGTCGAAAGCCACATCATGTTCAATTTCCATGTCTATCAATCACGTTTCGTCATCTATACAAGACTTACAGACACAAATTACTTGAGCTCATTCACTTCTCACTTCCATCCGAAGACTGAACACTTGTTTAGAGTTTCACTCTTCTCGTCGAATATGCATACACTGTTCTCCAGCTGATATTCTTGACACAGTACGCGTCTACTACAGGCAACAATGATACAACACCAATTCCTCCGTAACAGTAGAGGAGGATAGTTTCAGAATAACGAATTCCACTCGTATTCTGGTAACAAAGTACATAACATTCATAGCGGCCACTTCTTTTTTCATTTTTTCTTCATTTCACACAAAAATATTTCTAGTTATATAGATGACTTCCATGGCAAGTAACAATATTATTATTAGTTCTATTATTATAGCATAACGGTGAGATTACTTTCATTTTCTTAGAATCGAGAGTAGATTGAAGAACCTGCGAGTAGATTTCCTAGGTGTGGTCTTCTCACTAGCAGAGGAGTCGGAGTCGGTGGCGTTGCCGCCCTCGCCATTCAAAAGTTCATGTCGGGTGAGTTTGTTCCTCATCTGGTCATCCAGCAGCTGCTGCATGTCTTGCTGTGGGTGGAGATGAGAAAATTAACATTACTATGACTTAATACTTTCCAGAAACTATTTGTTATTACTAGAGCCCGGATTTATTGCAGTTTCCGGCGTTAGTGCAATAATTGCAATGAGAGCTATAAATGCAATATCTTAGGCCGTGTTCACACGTCCCTCATCGTAACGCATTCACTCAAACTGATGGAATCAGCGCGTTGATTTGGAGAAGCAGCTGCAGTAAACGCGGTAGACTGATGAATGAAGCATGTCCCTTTTTCGAACGCACTGCATCATTCAAGTTCAGTAAACAGAACTCAAACGCCAAATTTATCCTCTGCGGCGTTCACAGATAATGGAAAAGTCGAAAAAAAAAACAATGTTTTTATCTTCACTTCAATGATCAGAATCACTATACAGTACTCCTGTTCAAGACAAGAAAACTAGCAAAGCAGAAAACGTTGTAATAACACGGACGCCATCTTTAATTAGGAAGTCAAACTGACTGCTCTGTGTTAAGTACTCTTTTGTCGGTTGATCAGCACATAAATATTTTGAAAATAGGTTGTTCCTATCAATATCAGTCTATAAGATTATGGGATACTCAATGTGACTTCAAACCGACACGATACATAAGCGAAGATGTAAAGCGGCGATATCGCGATATCATAACTGAACGCGCGGCGTCATTCACATGAATCAAGGACACTTCTACGTGTGGACAGAGGAAAAAAAAAGTTGACGCACAGCTCGTATTGATTTTCGTGATTGAACGCGTTACGATGAGGGACATGTGAACTCATGGCACTTATTATCACTGCCACGTGTCACAAGACTTCAAATGCCATGACAATTGGTTCCCTTATCAGGTATTGTTCTATGTTTTTGGTGGGGTAAAAATATAATTGTGTTGCACAATCTCAAAATCTGACTATTAAATTGTTCTAACCTTTTTTGTTCAGGGGATACATCATGGAAACAGGCAAAACGGAATATTTGCAAGAATCATTCTCGCCATTGGAAAAAATGTCAATCAGCACAAGCGCAGTGTATGCTGACAACTGGTATTTGGAACTGATATAAGTGTGAGCTGATCCACTGACATGCTATTCCCTTTAGCAATCTGACTTTTTTGTCCTTTCAAATTTTTTGCTGTTTTTGCCTTTCCTTGTTTCCTATTTCTTCCACTCCTTTTATTTAGGTGCAATAAGAGCAATTTTTAGATGCAATATGAGCAATTTTTAGGAGCTATAACTGCAATATTTTAAAGCGAACACTCGTGCAGGGGTCCCTTCCGTAGCCCCTCACACGGGAACAGATAGGAGTCCCATGGGATGAGTCGCTTACCACCATTCGGCGGCCCACCTTGCGGAACAGAAGGGGAAACATAGAGACGTACCTAACTTTACAAAACTAACCTTCTCAGCAGGAACTGAGGTAAGCTGCCCCATCACCTGCGGAGAAAGCACTAGGGACCCTTGGGTGCGTGATGCCACAATATATTGTGTCGGGGAAAGGACCCGCCAGAATATACCCCTGAGTGCTGCTAAGGAAACATTTGGGTATTAAATTGTTAAGGGCTTGCTTCCTAGTTACACAGGCTAAACGAACCTCACTACTGTACCCTTATAGCCCATCCTATGCGCCCTGAAGGGGACGCAGAAACCAACCTGCCACTGGTCCAGCTGCTGCGACAGTTCCACCTTCTGCGTGATGGCCTCCAGCAGCTGTGAGTTGACGGACATGAGGTCGATCCTGGTCCTGGCCAACTCGATCTCACACTTGTTCTTGCGGCCCACGGCCTGGTCCCGGCTGTCCCATGCCTAAAACAAGAGAAACGGATTGTTGTATGTTCTTCCTTTTGATTCCCACGGTAAAAATCTAAGGAAATTGTCGGTATATATTCCTGTATTAAAGAGTCACACGCCTGAAATTGAGGAAAGTGGTCGGTGAAGTCGGTAAAATCGAAGCCCAGCTCATCATACGCTCTAAATTTAGAGAGAGAATGATCCCGGCCGTTAGCATCAGTTTTAAACCCCTTTTTCAAAAAATCGTTTGAGAGGTAGAGTATGTTCAGTAAAGTACCACATAACGCGTCTTTTTATACTCGCACTATACGGTTAACCACATAACNAAATTTAGAGAGAGAATGATCCCGGCCGTTAGCATCAGTTTTAAACCCCTTTTTCAAAAAATCGTTTGAGAGGTAGAGTATGTTCAGTAAAGTACCACATAACGCGTCTTTTTATACTCGCACTATACGGTTAACCACATAACACGATCTAAAATTGTTCTTAGTCATGCCTGAAGTTCATAGAAAACGTGAGTTAGGGGTAAAATGTTGTATTCTAAAAATGTCTGCTTTGAACATTTACTTTAAATAGTATTTCATGTAAATTTTAACGACTTCCCTAGTGCATGCATTGAATGAATCGGTTTTACGTCACGATCTCCCGTATCTCCCAAGAAAAGATTACGGGCTTGGACGGTGCCCAGCTAATGCCAGGACTTGGCATACATTATGTATATAAATTTAGAAATATATTCGGCTAAATTTGAAATGTGTTACAGAAGGTGTAAATTTAAAATAATGGCCTCAGCATATATACTTTGTGTTATGATTGGGTGCAAAACAGCATCTTCAATTCATCAATAATTGTGAGGCTATCTTAGCTACTGTAAAAATGATTTTCATAAAAATCAATGTCGCAGAAAACATCAAGGAGGGACAACCAATTTTACTGAACAATTCGCGCTAAAGGAATCGCGTTGTGCGAATTCCTCAAACTTAATTTTCTGTCGCATAGTGAGAATATTGCGCTATTTGGTACTTTTCTGTATTTCATCAACGGTAACATGTGGTGTTATCTTCAATTTTGCGCCACACTGTGGAACTTGTGTTGGAATCCTACTTATATCTGACTAGAGGGCCCAGCCGTCAAAAATGACGGCAGTAATTTTGTGATTAGGCTTTTATATTTCAGGTTTCCACGGTAGGTTTTGCTGTAAAATAAGTCTCATCTCATCCTACTTATATACGCGCACGGCGCGTTCTCCACAATCATGCTCGTTGTTAACTTTGCATAGTAACCATAGTATTATGGCAGCTTCAAGTGATATCAATTTTGTCACCGTAAAATTTTGTCGATTTTATACCTTTTTGACAATTTCATCCTTGGCGAGGTGGGTGTTGGCGAGATCTTCTTTTAGGTTATCCCGTTCTTCCTGCAGTGCGGCTTCCGTGGCCTCGTGCACGCTCACCTCTCCACTGAGTTTCTCCACCTCCTGCGACTGCAAACAAAGAAAATTGGGAGAAAACCTTTTCTCTCTATTTCCCACTTATTTGTTTCACACAGTAAACATCATTATTGGATGCAACTGGTACTTAAGTCGTCAATTCAGTCTGTGTTTTATGTCAAGATGTTTGTTGGCCTGATTCCCAGCGTCGGAATTTGTGTTCGGCCATGTGGATCGGCAGGTATTCAAGTCGGCTATGAAATTATATAAGGATTTTTCTCAGCAGCGCTTCGGGCGTCCTGGACTTAAGGGATTGCCTAAGGCTCCATTTAGGAATTGTCCATCGCGGAAGTCAGGGTGTGTAGTTTTATAAATAAAACAGCAGTCCCTTGGGAGAGTTGTGCCATAATACAAATACCTATTTCGCAAACCCAGCCTTCCAAATTCAGATACTTTTCAAGTTTTCATCGTTATAGTCAGCGGCGGCTCGTGCCCTGTATCTGATGGAGTCCATCGTATTTTTTTTTTTAGCCATGAGGCGGAAAAAGCTATTTACGATGCTGAATTCAAGTCTTATCACATTCAAGACTTGAATTCAGCATAAAAAATAGCTTTTCCACCCAATGGCTTCCAAAAATATACGGCGGGCCCCACCACATACGGGGCACGAGCCGCCCCCTGGTTATAGTTATGTATGTTACTGTAAGCTACCCTACCCACTGTGTAGGTATTTTAAGAGATGAAAAAGAAGGAACGTATAGTACGTCGACAGCAACGTGGATTCCGTGCACGACTGTTAATATATGTCCGCGCTGGAGCATCGCGCGTGGCTACAGAATTAGAAAAAAGAGGAAGAAATAAAAAAGTATTATTAGGTAAAGCAAGAATGTGGAAGAAAGCAAAAAAGTAAACACGAAAATAGAGATGTTCCGAAGGCCTGGTTTATGTAACCGGAACACACGTTGTAGGAGTCTAACTAGCCTAACCGTATATTTACGGTTACTGACCCATCTTTTATGCCTTACGAGTTTGTTTTCTTCATGCACCAAACACTGTCGACGTACGCACTGCCTCCCCAACATTCCTATTCCGTTTAGTTTAAGGATACTCACCTTCCCTAAATTTCCTAGTTTAGTTTAGCTTTTGTAGTACCAAACGCTACCGCAACGTATCTACTCAGCCTCCGGGCCTAGTTTTACTAATACAATTAGTTTTTGGCACACCTAACGCTACCAGGGCATAAATTATATCCCTATTTTTCTTAAGTCACTTCAAGCACTACACCTACATAGTCGTTAGAGAACCACAGTGGCTATAGTAAATGTATTATTAGGTCGTTTGAAGCGATTGTTAGCATCTTTCTGAAGCCATAAGCGACATAAATTGGCAAAAGATATATGCCGAAGCTACTTAGTAAATTTTGCAAATCAAACATTAGTTAGTCTATAGTTAGGAAGTTTAAGCCTTCGTTTCCAAGCAGAACGATACCACAGAGGAGAGAGAAAGGGACATATAGTATGCCAAAAAAACGGGAAACCCATGCACGAAGGTGTTCCCACACAGGATCAACGCGAATGGGAACAGCAAGTCAGGAAAGAAGAGGAAGAACAGAATAAAGCATGAACAAGTAGGAGTATGAAATCAAACATCAAATGCACTAATAAAGCCGATGGGTTCAGAATACCTGTTTCTAGGTACAAAGCAAGCTGGGACAAGGAGGTTTAACAAATTAGTAAACCAATCGCTGGCACAGCACTCAGTAGATAAGTTATAACTATAATAACTAAAACAATTGGCCAGAATTTTCATTCTGTAAATCGACCCGTTACAACACAAAGCCATTTATTACAGACACGCACAACCAGAAGCAAAATAGACTAACTTTACCATTACACTCTTCAACCAAGCGAAACAGTTTGTATTTTGTATTTTTTCTAGTATTATTTTTGTACCAGAGACCCTGTTCCTACATGCCCGAAAGCAGAAGTGGAAACGACAAAAGATAATATATCCTGTAAATTATTTCCTTACCTTTATTTTGAGTTTTTCCTTGGTGTCTTGGAGTTCAGCGTTGATCTTATCAACAGCTTCAAGGGCTTTGTGACACTCCCTCTCAAGGGCCACCTTAGGGTCCTCCTCTCCAGCCTTGCCACCGCAGGCCGAGCACTGCCCTTGGGCCTCCCTTAGCAGTCGCGTCCTTACTAGCCCTTTGAGATCCTTTATGGCGGCGGTCAGCATTCCAGCCTGCGATTTATGTCAAATTATAACACCTGGATTGTGGCGAGTGAGGCAACATGTAAACATTTTGTCAAATTATAACCCCTCGATTGTGGCGAGTAAGTCAACATGTAAACATTTTGTCAAATTATAACACCTGGATTGTGGCGAGTAAGTCAACATCTAAACATTGGAAGCATCTTACTCGTCCAAATTTGGAAACTTGGAAATTTGTACAACTACATGCAAGAAATATCTCGTAGCTGTTGCTGTTCAAAGAACAACAAAAAATTTAAAATGCATAGCTACACGAAAAATTGCCAACATTGGAAACTGTAAAAAAACTATAAACAGCTCTCTGAATGACTGAAGCTCTGAAAATTATGCCATTTAATTTCCAATTTCTTTAAGCTAGATTTGAAAAATCTTTCGAAGCAAAATGAACCGATGAATTTCTGAGGCACTGACAATGTTTGAAAAGTCCAATTTTGTAACCTGCCTACTACATTTCTATCGCGGTCCAAAGCACCAATGCAGATTTTGTAGATACAACGCAGTTAAGCATCTAAAATTAGCCTCGTGTCGTAAGGAACTAGCAAAAACTATAAATATTTCCCGTCGTAAATTAGTTAATGAAAAATTCTCATGCCTTAACGTCGGTTGCCTACGAAATTGTTTTAAGTGCTCTAGAACTAGGATATTTAGAACCTAAAGAGTAGTATGTGCCATGCGGAATTTAAAAACAAAACTTCGGACACACAATGGTCAAAACTACTGTAAATGCACAGTCAACTGGTCCCCGCACCCTAACTATAGGAACTTTACACGCACTGGTTCTAACAGCTTATAAATGCCCACTAAGCCCAGAAGAGTGCACGGCTGCAGTCGACCATAGATTCTCAGAGCCAAAGTACAAGAATACCAACGTTACTGTTCTTATACCCTAGCCAGAACATTGAGCCATAGACGGCAGGCCCGAGAATGTATTTTACCTTAACGTTGGCTGCGCTGAAGTCGTCAGAAGAGTTGGTGGAGAGGGAGGTGAGGGAGTTGCGGCGTTGCTTCTGCCGTAGCTGGTCCGCCAGCACTCGGATCTGACTAACTGCATCGCCAACTTCACCCTTCATCTGTCGGTAAAATATTAATAATAAATATATAATATTAACAATAATATCAATAGATAATATTGAACATAGGAAGTACTATCGAGTTTTTTATTATGAACTATCTGAGCAGTCCATAAATTTTGTGTTCAATGTATGATGTACTTGGCGAAGCATAAAAAAAAAAAGAAATATAAACTCAAATATTTATGCAAAAGCACAGTTTATTTAAGCACATTAGGTAAAGTTTTGTTCTACATAATAATCAAATAATAGTTAGGAGCACAGAAATAATAAGTAAAATATCAGTGAAACATTGTTTTTAATTCTACACCCCGTATTTCCTGGAATTTACTCGTTCACATTATACACGCTGTCATTAGCCACAGCAATGCCCTCAAAAGTATTCTTTTTAAGTCATTTTGGACATTATTTTGCATTGTAACTTATATTGAAAAATGCAGTTTTTTGTTTCGCGTGCTGCTTTGCAATTGTTGCAGTAAATATATATTGTTTTTTTCATAAAGCTAGCTACTGCGTTCATTGCCCTTTTCAACAGCTTTTTTTTACTATTATGAGACGTAACAGAATTAATTCGGCATCACCACTCCACACACGTGAGGTGACGTAGGGAACGTCGCCTGGACTTGGAAGACTCGCAAGGTTCTCAAGGTAGACAACATATTATTCTAAAGCTTAGTTTAACCCTTCCTAAGGCATCACAAGTTTGATATTCTACAGAGAGAAAAAGAAAGAGACATAGAGTATAAGATACGATGAGGAACCTATGCACGAGGGTGTTCCCAAATAGGTTCAACCATGGCTGAGCACCGTAGTTCAGCCATGGGTTCAACGCTCTTGGGCACAACAAGTTGGGAAAAGAGGAAGAACGGAACAAAGCACCAATACCGTACTAAAAGTATGAAAATGGTAAAAAAGCAAAGTGTGCACGAAAGACGGATGTTTCGAAGGCCTAGATAATGGCTAAAATTACCTACACAATCCCCCTAGGGTCGCTGCTCCCCATAACATACGATGAGCGAACCTAACTATCCTAACCCTATGACCCATCTTATGCCACCTGAGAAGTCTTGCTCCCAAAAAATAACGGACCCTATAGGACCCGATACTGTAACAGGAGCCTGAAGGTTGAGTTGACGTGCCGAATTTAACCCTAAGTATTCGAGTTTTGGACACGTTGAATCGAATCGGCTGACAATACCTTCTTCCAAGTGAATGATTTTGTTTTTTTTTTAATGCGAGCTGCTCCCTTACTGGCAACACCAGTAACAGATCTCACAGATCTGTATAAGCGGAGAAACGCGTAGGGGCCTAACAATTCTTTATCACCCGCAAACGAAGTGAGAGAGGTGATAATGTTTTCGTTGATCATTCAAGTATATATATTTGTATATAAATATATGCATTTTTTTATATTTGTCTGTCCACCCACAAACAAGTAGAAGGAGTTGAGCAATCTTCATAATTTTTTGTAGGGAGATTGGTAGGTTGACCTAGATGTGACCCATGCCAAAAAGCTAGGCCTAGCGGGCTATTCAAAATGACGACGTTGAATTTGCCTCCACTGTGCAAGATTGTCTTACGTCACAAGCCGTTCTATTTTTCCTATGTAAATATTGAAACGATAATCTACTGGGGCTGCGCGCTAACCTTGTTGGACATAGCATCCATATGAGAAACTAGGATTAGCTGACCATCAAAAATTACTGTTTTGAATAGGCCCCAACCGCGGGTGATGGTCTTACGCCAGGAGGCGTTCCAGTTTTAATATGTATTTGTCTTTTGATTTAATTTGGATTACAATATTAATTAGGCTCTCTCACGCCGCTAACTGCGGGAAACTTGTAGTTTTTTTTTTTTTTTTTTTTTTTTAATCTGACACAACCTTCGACTTCACTAATAAATTATTTTTTTTTTTTTAATTTGGCAGTCTAGTTAAATCTTATGTACGACACCTGTCCTGTGTTTTTTGAATTTTATACGAGAATATATAGTAATACATACCTACACAATAGAGGTGTTCCAAAAAGAGTTAGAAACAAGAGACACGTCACCTGTGCACGAGGGTGTTCCCACCCATGATCAACGCGCTTAGGAACAGTTCGTCGGGAAAGAAATGAAAGAAAGGTACAAATAAGCACTAGAAGGACTAATGATCTGAAAAGAAGCTGAGAAAAGCACAGCCTGAGTAAGATGAAGCTAGAATATTTTCCTGGTCGCGAGGATATTAGATTTTCAGGACCCATGGTCTTACACCTCACTCGCATGGAGCAGAATTTCTCACCTGCTTGAGACATTCAGCATCAGACAAGGGCGTCAGCACGGGCTCATCACACTCAACATCTTCCTCCATCTCCAGCAGGTCTTGGTGGGAGTGTGGCCGTGAGGCTGTGGCAATGCAAAATTAAGGAAATATATAAACCGACCCAGTATAATATGCGATACTGCAAATGTTTTCCTTCAATCAAATTGATTGGTCATATGTTGTTTTATTTTACAAGTAACTCATACTTAGAATCGAAGCCATCAAAGTCTTTACCAAGCAGTACATATCAGAACGCCATGTGTATTATTATGTAGGATGTGACCATTTCAGTACGTCAACACTTCGACTGTGATGGATGATGTGACGGATAATTATTTATCTGTGTATCATGACCCTGTAGGATCACCAACATCCTATTTGAGTTAAGTTACTCGAACATTTAAAAGTAAAGGTTATGGCATTAAAACCTGTCACTATCATCATCTTTCTCTGTGTTGTATTAAGTGTATAGAATGATGTAATCGTACTTTATGTTAAATTTTATTTTATAAAACCTCTCATTTTATGAAAGCGTGCATAGGTATAGGACGCACGGTGCAGTTAAATAATTTAATATTAATAATAGCTAATTAGGCTTACCATCAGTTTCGGACAGCTCCATCTCATTCATGAGTGACGTGTGGCCCATGGATGGAGAAGACGAAGCCCTACTGACTGCCTCCAGGCGATCGGATAAGTTAAGATTTGTGTGTCTCAGTTCTTCGATGTCCCTTTCTTTGACGCGCAACTGCAAAACAGAAACAGTTACAGTAACTGTAAAACAGTAAATCCTATCATACCGCCTTTAGGTGAAGTTTGCCTATCCGAAGCATTTCCTACGATCAAAACAGAATTGGAAAGAAGAGACATGTGGTATGTTGAATAATACGAGGAGGGAACAGCTGTCTGAAATAAGAGAAAGAGCGAGAAAGAAGATGAAGAGCGGTAGAAAAGAGGCAGAGCGGAAAAAAGAAGAAAGAGCAAGAAATGAGAGTAAGAGTAGGAAACGATAGGTGCAGCAAAAAATGAGAGGCACAGCAGGAAATGAGAGGAACAGTAGGAAATGAGAGGAACAGTAGGAAATGAGAGGAACAGTAGGAAATGAGAGGAACAGTAGGAAATGAGAGGAACAGTAGGAAATGAGAGGAACAGTAGGAAATGAGAGGAACAGTAGGAAATAAGAGGAACAGTAGGAAATAAGAGGAACAGTAGGAAATGAGAGGAACAGCAAGAAAGAAATAGTAAGAAAAACAATGATCTCAGTAGCAGGCAGCAAAACGAAAGAAGAAAATGGGCATACAGAGAAAGCCGTCTTTCAGATCTATTATAATTATTGGCAGGCTGACCTAATGGTTGGTTCCGCTGCAACCGCAACTGTCCGGAACACAGTGCGGAACTGCAGAACAATCATTTACTTCTAAACCCTTCTTCACGGATTGGATTTTCAAAATTACGTGTCCAACAGGAAAATATTCTTTTATTCAGAAATGCATTATGGTTATCGGCACCTTATACGTATCCCAGACATCTCCAGATGGCAGCAACAGTAATTTCCCCTTCTAGGTACACGATAGATAGCAAATGTTTAAAACTTGAAAAAAAAAGAGATACCTACGGCGAAACATTCCTTGTGAAACCATTAAGGGTAGCTACAAATTTTTCGATATGCTTTGGCATATCCATATCTTAATAAAAGAATATTTTTTTCGAAAACGTATAACCAACAGCTGAGTGTAACGTTCACGATAAGAGTCTAGAAGTTGCAGCTGCAAGTCAGCACGTAATAACCACCCTCATCGACAGCCGAACAGAGTTTGAGCGGGCAAGCTGCCCTCGGACACACAGAGTAGCCACAAAGCAGTACTTTTGAAATGAGGGGAGACATATTTTTCTAATATTCCTAACATAACTTAATTCCCCATCTACCATTCAAAATTATTCATTGTGTTTCATAGTGCATAAGCTAACATCCGACAATCGCTCGAAAATTATATCTAAATGAGTTGTTCTAACGCAGCACTAATTAGATACCTTTGGGGAGTTGGAAAATGAGATATTCATAACGTGGTGTACATGAAATTTGAGGAAGGATCGCAGTGTTTATGGGCCTATCAATTTATTATATTTCTATTCTTTCTTCAAGCTTCATTACCTTTAGCGCACGTTTATTATCCAAAAGAAAGGAAAGAGAATGGAGCCAAAGAAAAAAAAGTGTAGTGCAAGCACCAACTCGAAACACTAACTGCACTGAAAATAAAGTTACCAAAACAAACCACCAGCACGCATTTACGTGCTAATGTAGGCACTACCGGTCAGTGCACGAAAACTTGCGCTGATTTTGGTAGCTATATTTATTTCTCATCGTTGATACAGTAGACTGGGAAAGAATTGGAATAGCTGTGAAGAAGTTCAGCAATGTATTGAAGAAGCATAATAAAGAGAAGCTGACACGAAAAACCTAAAACTAAAATTCACCTCAAGTTCCTGTTCCTCTTTTTGCCTCTCCAACATGTGAATCCTGTCAGAAGATTCATCCAGGTTCATACTGAGTCCTTCTCTCTCTTCCACCAAGCTCGAAAGTCGCCGCTCCAGCTCTAATTTTTTGTCCGTCAGCATTAAAATCTGAAAATTAACATGATTAATATACTATTATTACATACAGCAGGTTAGCTTAACCCTTTGCCTCCTGACGGCATCATCAGATGCCACTCTTTATTTTTTCCTATACAAAAGATATGCATCATGTAAATTACCCAAGACACTGACGGCATCTGCAGTAGCCGATGCAAAAAAATACTGTTTTTGCAAGTAAAACTAAATTTTTTCTCAAATATGTGTTTAACTAACCTATTTTTCATAAATTTAACAAAAAAAGTGAAAAAAAAAAACATGTTATCTGAATTTCAGGAGGCAAAGGGTTAAGTCTCCCTAATCCACTACAAGTTTAATTTTCTACGAGAGGAAAAGGAAGAGACATAGAGTATGGTATGATAAAACTAGGAACTGATACACGAGGGTGTTCTCGGCCAGGCTCAACTCACATGGCAGTAAGCCAGAAGGGAGAAAAATTCAGGAAAGCAGCATCAGTAGGAGAATGAAACTGGAAAGAAACAAAGTGGGCACGCAAGAAAAAAAATCCCGATGCCCTAGCAATCAATGGCAATGGCTGACCTATACGGCTACATATACGGTCCGCCTACGGACGCTACTCCCAAACATACAGGATGAAAATGTAAATTTATTTATCTAGTCATTCCCGTAAAATTTTTCAGCTTTACCGAGGGAACATTAGACCGCCTACTCATCGATCAATACAAGACCAATATCTACTGAAAAAAGTTTTTCCTCGAAACCGGCACGGCTTGCCGTTCACAAACGGAAAACACCCGCCGTGATGTGCTCATGGAGCGAGGAAATTGCGGTTTTCAAAGCGCAGGAGCACACCATGGCAGTCATTTGCATCGAGTGCAGGCAAAAGCGTCTTGGTCTTGGAACAAGACTCTTCGAAGTGTACAGAGCAACAAGTAGGGATTACTGTAAAGTTCCCCTTTTAGCTCACTTGGGAAACGGTTAACCGTTTCATTCATGGAACGGTACTCGAAGCAGCTGAACACGCTCTATGTATATCTGTTAATAACGGACTGAAATATGTCTATTCAAGGACTCATCAATATTAAAAATAGCAGCGAGTAACTGAACACGTACAGCGAGCACACAGCTGTGGGCATTAGAACGATAACGGAAATTATTCGGTGAAGAGATAAACGGAAATAACGCGGAACACGGTCACAGTTAGCTGACTTATATCCAGGCAACATCTGCTCCCTCCGGTGATTTACTCGTACAGAGTCGCATGGTACCGCTGTACCAATATGTATCAGCAGCGCAGTACCGCTGTTCCAATATGTACCAACAGCGCACTACTGCTATACCAACACCCGTCAGTTGTTCAGTACCGCTATACGTACCAAGTAAGTTTCAGTAGCATAGAGTACCGATGTACTAGTGTGTATTAGAAACTTAGTACTGTACTAGTAAACCAATGTATGCCAATTATGTTATCGCGATGTATCAGTTCTGCTGCTTACTGTACCAGTATGCATCAGTAGCATAGTAGAACTACACCAATATGAGTCGGGCCCACAGCACCGTTGTACCACATGCACCAGTTCCACTGTACCGCTCTGCCAGTATGCTGTACGTCAGTCAAGCAGAACAGCTACACAAGTGTACCAGTTCTACTGTAGCAGTACCTATCAAACCAACAGTTCCTCCTTCCCAATATGTGCCAGTTCTACTGTACCGCTATGGCAGTATGTATCAGTACTTTAGCAATGCTGTACAAATATGTTTAATACTAAATAGATATTGATTATGAACCATTACTAAAGTACCATTATATCAGCATGTATCAGTAATTTAGTACCGCTGTGCAAGTACTGCATGAGTACAGATTAGGCAGCGCATTAATACAGCTATCAAGTTTTGTAGATATTTAGGTATACTGGGGTAGCAACCCATTGATCTTACAACGAACTAGCAGTACTATTGTGGTGCAAAACAATATGCAGTGGAACTCCTGTAAAAGTGCTTTCATTTTGTCTCAGCTTCAGGAGGAATCTGATTTTGGAAATAACTAGATTTACAGCACGCTTGTTTTCCTTACATTCGGAAAACGTAGCCTTTGTCTAACACCATTAGAAGTCGCGAAACTAAGTTGAATATACTACCAATTAAGTTTCACTGCACGTTTTGGATAGTCATTCAGTATGGAATCTTTCCTACTACGTACAATTCATGAGAAACGTCGCACTATACTGTCTCTCTCTCGAGTTTTCTAGTTTCGGGAGGCTCAGTTTTAGGAGTTGTCTTTGTTTTGGAAGTCTTTGTTACGGAGTTTCACCGTAGGTAGTTACATTTTTTACGAACACGATTCGTTACGGAAACTCATGAATTATTGTAGAGCTCAAGAAGAGATCTGCCGTGTCAACCTGCCCCTTGAACCAACTTTTTGCGGGAATACCACAGGTTGAAACGTGACTAAATGGGCAAGGTGGGCATGTTACTTGAAAATACATTAAAAGATTAACCCTTTAGTTGATCTGGGTGCTGAATCATTTGTAGGATTGACTCTAACTTGCTGATCTGTGCACTGGGTATGGCAAAGATTTAAACCTTCAACTAGTTTGGGTTTTAATAATGTAAACGAATAACCCCTTTAAAACTGATCTTTGTACTATGATAAACCAAGGATGAACCCTAACTAATCTGGGTAGTGAGGAGTGTAAAGTATTAACCCTTCATAAGTAATCGAGCTACAGATTCAATCAACTGATTAACCCTGTAACTAATCTGGGTACTGAGTAAGGTAAAGGTTCCTCAAAACCGCCATGAGTACCATAAGCCCGGCCAGGGCTACCTGATTAACGCCCGTAGGGACCATTTGGTCACGTTTCAACAAGAACTATTTTTACAATTTTTTTTTATATTTTAATTGAGGTGTCGGAGCATCCAACAGGAAAAAAAGGAAAAAACTTACTTCGGTTCGGAGGCTCTCCAGCGTGGTGAGGTGGTCCGTCATGCTCGTCTGTCGGAGATTCATTTTGTCTTTGAGTTGCTGCACCTGCAGCGCCAACTGCTCCTCTTGCCGACATGACTGCAACATGACCACATGTTAGTAGTTGTGAAGAAAAACTTAAGCTTGTTATGTTGTGTTCGATGTATGCTTACTGCAACTAAGAAAAACATGGAACAATTATTTGTAATAATCTGATAATGTGGCATCAGCATAGCCAGTACTAGGATGATAAACTATTGGGCTGATACTAAAAACCTAGGTTGGTGCATTAATTTCCAATTATAGTTTATCCAAAGATGTTGTTTTGAATACCCTATCGAGTCGTGATCCGATAAGTACTTCGGTACATATTGAGAGCAGATTGACATCTTGAACCACATTCACATAAGAAAAACTAATTATAAGGTTTTATTTATTACCTTTCGCCAGTGGTGGGAATTCTAGAATATCCCAAAATTTTCTTCCACCTTTATACGATAACAGTCTATTTGGTAGTCATCGACCGCGCGAAGTTGAGGACCGATTCAAAATTACCCGCCTTGTTTATTGTCTCTCAACTTTACGAAGCGTGGGTCTCCATCCTCGTCTTATTTCCACCCAATAGCAAGTCCATTTCACAGCCTTCCTTCTGTTCTTACCTCTTTCCGCGGATCTAGCATATAATACTACACTTTCTTTAGAGATACACTGTTATAACTGTCTTCAGTGTCATACCTGCAGTCATATTGTTTATCACCCGCGAACTAAGTGAGGGAAATGATAATGTGTTCGTTGAATATTTGAGTATATATATATATATTTGTAAGACCACCCACTACGTGGGGAGTTTGGTGGGTTAACCTAGATGTGACCCAAGTAAAAAAAACTAGACCTAGCTATCCATAAGAAATGACGGCGTTGAATTTTCCTTAACCGGTGTGAATTTGCCTCCCCCGCTGCAAATCGTCTGGAGAACGGAGCGTTCTAGTTTTTTTTTTTTCTAAGTTATTATTGAAGAGCGAATCTCTGGCAGGGAATGGGGCTGTGCCCTCGCCTCGTTCATCAAAAATGACTTCGTTGAATTTTTCCCCTACCGCGGGTGATGGTCTTACGCCACCTAGGCGTTTTAGTTTAGATTAGATAGCTGGCAGTAGGCAAACCAACAGGCCCATTCCCAGAGAGTCTCCGGGACTTATGCACCGGCCCTCTATGTACTATTGCCATTAAATCGATATCATTTACAAATCTGAGGAAGAAAAGAACAGAGAAAACTGAGACCATAAAGTTCAACTTTTAGTGATAAGTCCGTCGGAGGGTAGTAGACGTCACGACTTGTATTCATCAAAAATTTTCAAACCCAATCGCAATATTGTGTTCCAATGTATTACTCTTTAGACTAGCAGCGGAGTGCATATGAATTTCTACAGTATATTTCTCCCACATTTCATAAACTATGTATCTTGCATACAGACAAAAACTTCAGAGGGACGTTGTTACCACTTTTTTTTTTAAGGAAATCATCGCTATAGCTAGGTCACACAAGTTATTATGCAGTATATTTGATTAAGCTTAAAACTTTTAGTTCCAGGCGTCCAATAATTTGGGAACTGAATAAACGGAAAATTCATAAAGTGAGCATTAGCCCCTACGGCCTTCACTGAGGACTAAATTTTGGATTTAAATAAACAAAAGAATTGATAAAACAAGTGCGGCATTCATCAAAGATTAAATTTTGGACAAATAAAAAATATATAAAACAAATACGGCCTTCATCAAGGACTGGCAATAAGTCTCTTCTTGTGTAGCATACTATTAGAGTACACAAGGAGTTCTTTGGTCCAATCCACCCGTAGCTTATGATTTTTCTGTCTTTGCTAGGTACTGAGTACTAAAAAGTTTCACGGTTCATTGTTACTTTCTTGATGCCCTTTAGTTTTACTATATTCTTTAAATGTAAAAGGTATTGTTCTCGGGTCCATTGATCCCACAGAACATGTCAAGTCACGCTCCCATGTTCCCCACCTTCGCTAGATAAGACCTCCCACACATTGGAGTGACATGTCATAATAATATAATATCTATCGTTCTATTCATTTCGGTTTCACTTCTAAATTTGATACATGGATGTATGGATGGAGTTTAAGTAGTCTAGAAATCTTGGAACGTGAGAAGAATGACTGAAAATAAGAAACATGTCGTCAACATAACGGCGATAAAATTTTGGTTTAAAATCTAAGGGGCAATTTTGGATCCAGATATCTTGCTCCAAAATTATCCCCTAGATTTTAAAACAAACCGAAATTTAATGCAACGATAAAATTTCTTTATGTAACAATTGATAAAAATATTATGATATTATCAACTTTTAACGTTACTTCAAACTTCTGTGGCGCAATACGACTATATAAAGCTATAGATACTGCAGCGTCACTGCACAAGTGAAATTAGATTCTATAGACTTGCATGACCGCCTTACCAATAGTCTATCGTGCTGGTTGCAGCAAGAGTGAAGACACCAGCAGAATTGTTAAAGAAAGAAATAACGTGCAACGTATGTACATACATCTGGTAGCATTAATTATAGCTGATATGGAGATAACCGTTGCTAGACGAAGCTATAAAGCAATAATGGCCCAGTATCGGAAAATACCGTAAGTAGCGGACGCACTGTAGTGTCTAAGTGATCATTGTGTCGTGTAATATTCTCAGCATTGAAGAAGTTAACATTTTGCTACGGAAACTGGAGTAGGGCAAGCTATATTTTTATTAATTCCCCTCTTTGGCCGATTAACGCAGGAATATTTTAACTTTTCACAAGTCAAAATAACATCCAACCTTCCAGAGGGGCTTTTGGAAAGACTGTTAGCATTTCTGGAGGGGTTCAAGCCTCTGTTTACACCAGATAGGTGATCTGCCAGAGGAAGATATAGGGGACATACAGTACGTCAATAAATACGTGGAACCTCTGCAAGACAAGTGTTCCCTCAATGGATTAACGCGCATGGGTGCAGCAAGTCGGGAAAGAAGCAGTAGAACAAAGCAGTGTCATCACATCAGCAGAAAAATGGAAGGCAGCACAGTGAGCACAAAAGAAAAATGTCTCGAAGGCCTGTCTATCTAACCAACTATGGGGACCTCCCGGGGTGCTACTCCCCATAACATTCATTTTCAAAGGAAGATACAACGCGCTGCCTTGCTGCAGCTCCAGATACTACAAATAGGTACTATAAGGACTCGCCCGAGTGGCTAGTCGAAGTTGATCTAAGCCAAGCTAGCTTGAATTAACTTATCCGGAATTGCATACAGGAACTGATTTTTTATCACTTTCAATCGTGCTGCAGGTGTTAGAAGCAAACTGATTATGTTGGGCCGACTGAAAACTCCAGTTTACGGAGTGAGACCGAGTTGCTGGAAGTGTCGCAGGTAAGCGATTAATTATCAACGCCTGAAATTTGGTTCATCGGGCCGAAACTGTCGTATCTGTCTGACGTTTCAGATAAGTCAAGCCTCGAGTACTTATAATTTCGCCGACTAATCGAACCGCCCAAGTCACGCGCAAAAAGCGAAAGGATTAGCCTCGGTGGTATGCAACGAAGGACTGCAGATGTTCATATTAGCTGGAGAAAATTTTTGATAGTTTTTTTTTTTTTTAACGGTACAGTTGAGTATACAAATATTGCCCCCCCCCCTCAGAGCACACACCTTCACTGTCTGTCACACACACACACACGGACGCACACACGAACACACAGATGAGTGAGACTAGAATCACTTTCACCCTTGCAAACAAGTGGTCAATTGGTAATGTAAAAACCTTTAGAGTTTGCTTGGGAACAATTGATGAAATGGGCTTCCGCTGAATAGAACTTGTCTATTGTTTTAAGAGGTTCAATTAAAAGCAAGTTGGAACGCAAAAATTCGTTCCTTTTTCTGCGAGAAATGAGAGTTTGCGTCATAACGACGAGCACGTTGAATAGGTCTCGGCAAGTTCAGAGCTTTACACAATGTTACTAAAACGGTTCATGGATGTCTATTTTCGTCTTCCTCTCATGGACGGTATGACCTAACTGAATAGACAGTGAATGTTTTTAAGAAATATATTTTTCCATGAAAGTTTATGGACGACTGTGGTCCACGAATGGCAGTTCATTCGAATGGCAATGGATTTATTTACATTTGCTACGAGTTTTTTAGCTATTTTAAGTTTATTGTTTAAGTAAGAGAATGGGAAACTGCTGCGAGTAACTTGAAACTAAGAACAAAGAACACGTTTGGCACTTGACGAACAATACTATACCTAGTGTACAGACCACGAATACACGGCTGTTCTTGAATTATTCATTCGAAGATATTTTTTTAGGGAAACATGAATGCAAACCTACATATACATTACACGGGATGCCACCGGCATAGCTCGGAGCCACTTTCAAATAGGTTTAGCAAATCAAACTTGTACTCAGCAGATACTGTATATACAATCTATAATACGTTATAAAATAGATTAAGAATACTTGCAGGGTTGACAGCATAATCGTCAACAAGCCTGTAATTTTGCGTTCTAGACTGTAATCTTTAAATGCTATTTCAAACCGATGATATAACTGAAAAGAGCTCATGTATATAGCTATGTTCATTCTCTCCTCCAGATAATTACCCAGTTACGCAAATAACATCCATGCGCTTCGCTAAAACCGAAAATAACATTGTACCGTATTGTCAATTATTCAATATGCTTCTTTTGCTGAATTACAGGCGAACGTTATTGATACAGCTCCGAAATTGTACCACGACATTGAGCAGTTAAGGAAGAATGAACGTTGAAATTATTGATTTGCATTACTTTTGATAATTTCCCAATATTCCCGATAATTCCCTATATAATTTCCCTATATTTGGAGGGGAAAAGGCTTGGAATGATACACTGCAGGACTTAATCAACATAGAAAGGTCGCTGGCAACCGAAAAATAAGAAGCGACAAGAAGTTTTGCAACAGCGTGGGAATTTTCCCACGACTTTGCTCAGTAACTCAAGGCTCCATATTATATGATCTGCCAACTGCCGTGACCGTCTACGAACGACCAATCGTCTGATAAGTGCTTAATATTTTGCCAACCCGTAAGAAACTAATTATAGTTTCAAGGTTTATTGGCACCCGCTTTTATCATCTTTAGTGAAGCAAACACTCTTCTGCGTTTACTGTATTTTCAAGTGTAGGGGCGATCAAAAACGAGAAAACGACGGTGGGCTTTACCAAAATGTACATGAATGTCAATAACAATATCAATACATTATATGATATTCTTGCTTTTTCAATGAGAGAAAACCCGGAACTAGCCAAATTAAGGGGATATGATCCAGAGATTTATTCCTACACTATCTGTTCTTATGATGAGAAATGCACTCAAACTGAAGTTGCTCACGAAAACTAAGATACAACTACACTTAATGGGAAACTAGTACGACGACGATGCTCCTACATTGTTGCTCAAAGGAGCAGAAAAAAAACATCAGGTATGTAATAATAAAACTCTTAATAATAACTAAAGCACCTTAAGAGCGCACACCTCCGCCAAGCAAGGCAACGGTAACGAAAAATTCAAATTGGTTCTGAAACCTTGATTTTCTATCAACACCAAAATATAATCATTTATGCCTTCCGATAGTATTGACAGTTACTGTAATTTTTTTGGAGATCCGTTTATAACTTTTCCAGTTATGCTGCTAACAAACATTCTGACCAACATTAGTCAAACAGACCAACCGATCATCACCAAAATTTTGATCATTTATATCTTCCAATATTACTATCTAGTCCTTTAAAAGTTCTAGCTTTTTCATTCATTACACTAGCAAGCTCAAAATTAAACAAAGCGACAAACAAACGAACCAACAGATCGTCAAAAAATTTGGGTCATTTCCTCTTCGTGATGTAAATTTCATAAAAATCCGTCCATAACTTTGTGAGTTATGGTATTAAGAAAAAATAGGCAGAGAAACGGATGAACGGAGTTTGCTCCTCAAAACAAATGAGAAAAACAATTATGAAACTGAAATTGAAGGAAAACAATGCAGCGATGTGTTCCTAAGCTTTTGTGATTTGGTAAGACAAGAGCTGAAGTAAAGTGAAGAAAAACAATTAAAAAAATTGTGATGCATCAGAAAAAAAAAAAAGTCACCAAACTTACTTCCTTAAGATCTGTAGTGAGTCTCTGGTTCTGTTCAGTGAGCTGTTCGATGAGCTGTGACCGCTCTCGCTCCGATACTTTACTGTTATCTTTGAAGTCCTCCAACTCTTTCCTGCAATAGAGGAAAACATGTAAGGTAAACATGCTTAAATCAGAGACTAAGCTGTTTTCTTTCAAACCGTCCAAATCTTTTCTGCGGGAAAAGAAAACATGTAAGGTAAACATGTGTAAATCAGAGACTTAGTTGCTCTCTTTGAAGTCGACTAACTCCTTCCAGCGACAAAAAAAAAAACGTGTAGGGAAAAATTCCCCAAATCAGAAACTAAAGTCCGGTGCCGACAAGCAGAGTTCGTTGGCGCTAGCAGCCTAGCACCAACTCAGTTAATCCGTTTACGCTGCCGCTTTGCGGTTTCAGCTCGCGTAAAACGTAAATTTTTGAAAATCTCAGTCGTACCTGCATTTCTACACCATAAGAAGTACCAATGGCGAGCTCTTAATCAAGAACAGCTCAAGTCTACAAAGATTGTATTATAGGAATTAGAGCACTATAGACGTCGTGCTAATATCACTACAACCACTACGCAGCTGGATTAGCAGAGTTTGCTTTATATATAGGCTCGTAGCACCAACGGAAGGTGTTAAGTGAGCACCGAGCTTTAAACTGTTGTGCTCTTTGAAGTTGCGCAAATCTTTCTGAAGTAGCTACGTCTGAAGCAAACATCCCTCAATCCGCGACTTAGCTGGTTTTCGTTAAATTCGTTCAACTAGCCTGGCGTCCATATTAAGACCTAGATTACCTTGCTGAGTGAGGATTAAAGCATACTTTAATTAGTGGTAAACCTCCCAAGACATGAAACATTGTTTCAAGAGAGGAAAAGGGAAGGACTGGCGCCAGATAATTGGCATTTGGGGAGCTGAGAAGGGAGGGGGTGGAGTTGAATAAAATGTGGAAGGGCTTCGCTTTTGCAGCGTACAAGTATATTGGTTACACGGTAGCAATACTGAGAGGCTGAGCGGGGCATGTCTCTTGATTGAGGGGGGTAGGCTCAAGCCCCGCAGGCCAAATCCTCCCCTAAAGAAACACATAGGCCTAGGTAGCACCTATAGTATGTCATAAAAAGGGAACTTAAGCTCGCTTCGCTACAGTAGGCTCTAATTAAAAACTTGTAGGGTCATCTAATGCCGGGGACACACTATATAATAACACGCTCAACTTTTCAGCGGCCATTCAGCTTGCGAGTCGCTCCGAACGCACAGTAAAACTCTGTATCTAAGAAGCTTCTGAAAGTATTTAAGTTGAACTATTTGCAAATCTAAAATTGGCATCCATGTAATTTATCAATAGGGTTTATTGAAACAACTACGCCATAAGTGAAGGTATAGTTGAATAAAAACGATGCAACACACGTCATTAGTTTCTCTCGTTACGTTCGTACCGTAGAAATTAATTAATTTTACAAAGGAAGCGCATTGTGTTCTTTAATCGATGAGATAACGATGGAAAGCTTTGCAAAACAAAGACGCTTGCTAATTGGTTCCAAACTCGTCGTGCAAAAAGGCGAGAGCTGAGGGTGAATGGACGACGGTTGTTTACTGGTCGTAATAGTTGATAAGTTATCGACTCTGTCGCCAGATCATATGTCAGTGGTAATAATGACGGTAACAGCTGATAAACTGGACTATTACCAGTTCAGTATATTGTACTCTTTCGTCATAACAGTCGTAATAGGTAACCAGGTATAGGTAACTCCATATCGTCACCAGTAATGCTGAGGTAGTTTATAATAGACGACGTAATAGTAGATCAGGTAACTTTGATTACCAGTAATATTGTAGTCTGTGTAACAGAGGGAGTAATAGTTGATCAGTTAACTATGGTCACCATTTCTATATTAGTTGTTTATACCTCCCTAGTCACAACTATGGTGATTCAAGAGACGAAAAGGAGTGCCCATGTAGCATGTCTCCATAAACGTGGAACCCATGCATAAAATGGAGCAACGTGCATGGGAAAAAACATAATGAAACAAGTGGACACGAAAGACAGACGTCTCGAAGGCCTAGCTGATGGCTAAAGTAACGTACATAAACCCCCTGTGGGCGCTGCTCTCTATAACATAGGATGGACTGGGCTATGGTCACCGTTAATATTCTAGCTAGTCTTTGTAATAGAGGGTGTAATAGTTCATAAAATAACTGCAGTCACATGCAAGTAATAATCTAGCCTATGTACTAAAAGACATAATAACTGATAGGGTAATTTGGTCCCCAGTTATATTATAGTCTTTGTAATAGAGGATATAATAGTTGATCACGCAAATGATAATCAGTCATAGTGCTGTCCTTCGTAATATTCCAGTAACCGGCACTGAAGACCACGAAACAACTCAACGAAGCGTTTAATCTTCAGTTTGCGTTAATTTGCATAGTTTTGATTTGAATCCATACATAGTTCGAATTTATAGAAAAAATAAAAATTGCAGCTTATATCATCTTGCCATAGAATGATGAGGTTCTTTGTGTGAGAATTTCTGTGACGTCTAATTTTGCCATGAGTTCGAGTTCACTTGCCCTTATATACGCGGCTGGAGTATATGTCCGTTTAAATGTATGAAGCTGAATTTCTATACGTGGGAGCACACGTTTTTATGCAGCTATACGATACGGTGCGTTCATTCTTGAAACTAAACAATCATGATTGTTCTATTATTTTTGTACCCAAGTGTTAATTTTGAAACCCAAATGTTTATTGCTCTTTATCTTCAGCAACCTTAATTTTTTGGCTATCTTTTATTTGAACCAAATGGAAGTTTAAGAACTAGTCCAATATCAACACGACCTGGTCTACGTTGTAGAAAATATTTTGCAATTCATTCTAAAAAGTCAGGAAAATACCTAAAGACAATTCAAAAGCAGCGCAAATTATTGACAGACGTACGTAGCTTCGAAAAATTTGTTTCAAATTGCAATACTAAATTCTCGAAATATTCGAGAACACATTTTGAATGTAAAAAGAATCAAATTTTGTTGTAAAATTTTAGACAACTTTCTTACACAAAGCATTCACTTTTTCAGAATGCAGTTCTTAAATTTCTTTCAAATCAGTCATTCCAAAGGTTCGATGCAAAATACTGAAGAACTCGGGTTAAAAAAACTCAATTTTTAAAGGTTCTTTCTGGAACCTTCAGCTCTACGAATACAAGCAATATTTTTGCTAGAGGAAATGAAAACCTGTTTTTTTTAAGTTAGGCAATAAATCGCTGATGACATCATCTCCTCTGAGTTCCGCATTTCGCATTGGGGTTTCTCGGCTTGATTAACAAACAAAACGAGCTAATGAGCAAGCAGCGATAAGTTGCTTAATCATGCCGGGTTAACGAGCTTTTGCACATGGGAGCTCATTAGCAGAGCACTGGAAAGCAGTCGGACGTGTAACTGATTAAGGATTAACCAATTATGTATTAGCTATTGCGTAATTTAACAAAGAAGCTTTTACATTTTCTATTATATTAATTGGATTGGATAATTTAATTGACCTTGTAAATGTTACTAAAAAACATTTCACTCACTTGATAACTATCAACATCATCATTCTTATCCTATTTATCATTTGTATTGAATAAAACGACCATTGTTTTTACCGTAGTGCTTTCCGGCTGGCCTTAAAACTGGCAAAAAGAGCTCAAATGAGTGTCACGCCTTAACCCTATCTATTCCAGGTTATACACCTCTCGACAAAGGCATTTTTTTCGCTTAGGAATACAGTGGGATTATGAGCTGTTGCAGCAAGATAACACGGTCCACAGCTAGTACGACTAGGGTGAAGTTTTAACTGCATCATGCCAGCCTGGTTTTCCAGTACAGTAACAATGTTAGGTAGGTACTCTATAGAACACACAATGTAGTGAGGGATAAATTATTACGTGTACTAGCTTAACTTTTCACCGGACTACTAAAAAATCTGTCGTTGGAATAGCGTTAGGGAAGCGGATTATAAAGTTAGGTGTTTCATATATTAAAATTGGTATATAAGTTGGCTTAAACCTCCCTAATCCCTAAATTTCCGGTTCTTGGAGAGAAAAGAAGAAGAAGAAACCTTGAGTACCCCAAAAGAAACACGCAACCCATGCACGAGGGTGTTCCTACACCAACGCATATGGGAAATAACCAATCAATATAAATCCGAGACAGAAATTATCCGTAAAAAATGTGCGGATCCATTTCAATTAAAAAATATATAGGTTACGGAAGCCCCGTCTAAAGGGTTCAATAGTTCTCCCTATCCTGATTTCATCGCAATACTTTCTTTCATTATCATTGCATCTAAATTTCCCGTGACATTTAAGTGCCCCGCCCTCTATAGAAACCTTTAATCTAAATAGGTCACGTGGTGCACGTCATGCAGACTTCCGTCATAGATTGCGGCGTCACGCATGGCACTTGCAGTGAACTATACTGGTTGTGTGTGTCTCCAAAGAGACCTCATTCCAGATACAAAAGACATACGCGCTAATTTTTAGTTCATTTACCAAAGTGTGTGACGTCTGGAGAGGATTATGAATTCTCGTTAATCCAGTAAACTATGTTCGGGTGGCGTCAAAAGAGCTATCATTCTTGAAGCAATTGTGAGTGACACGCGCCGATTTTACCCCGTTTGTGATAGAGTATATAGAGTATTATTATAGAGAATTACTATAGAGTATTATTAACAGCGCAAAGACCATCAGCACATTAAGAAGCATATCCCATACAATAATACCAAATAGTTCCATTTAAAATTACACCTTGCAACTACAAAGCTCCTGAACCACTTCCAGGCGTTCGGCGAGAAGAAGGAGTCATTACGATAAAAGTAGCGCAGACAAGAACACCCGAGGTGGCGTGACCACACCTGTCGTACGCCGGTTTCCACTTAAAGCCACCAAGTTGGCGTTCAGTCGCCTCAATTCTGGTAAGCAATCCAGCGAAAAAAGGCCGGGAATTAAGTAAATACAAAAGGCCTCATCAGTTAGAGTCTGTCTGGCGCTGCGTGAGGGGAGCTATCCATGCGATGGCCTCAGGAGGAGAGAAGAGTGGACAAAGAGTGGACGAAGAGGGGCAGCCTGAAGGAAGGACAGAAAGTGATAGTGCCAGCGACCATAATGGACAGAAGTGCCGATAGACAGTGGACAAAGCAAAATGGGTCTGGAGCACTATGACTGTGAGTGAAGAATCGTTGGAATGGCCATAGAAATAGAACAGATCAGATGGTGGGTGGAGAAAGCGGATTAGCCAAGAATGCAAAGAATGGGAGGGATTCTTGTAATAAGCGGGAAGGAAGGACAAAGGAACGGACAGACATTGGACAAAGTGAGAGCTAAGCAGGTGGCCTGAAGCCCAAACACTGCGTAAATGAAATTAAAAACTGAGAGAGAGACAAACAAAATTAATACGCTGACAAGATAAGTTTTGTCCCAACATATACAACTGGAGTAACATCAACAGTACTCACACAGTTGGGCAACAATTGATGCTGGAAACAGCATATATTTTTCAGCGAAACTGTTATTTTTTTTTCGAAGCAACAAAGTTTTGGAACAAGTCCTTTTTAACAGCCGACGCTTAAGACACGGTTAACCCAACAATTGTGAACCCCTATGGTTGCATTGCAGTAGCAAAAAAAAAAAATCAATGACACGGTCTTGAACAGAAATAACATCATTTAACGACCCAGTATCTCTAATGACCAGGTCAGAGCCAGAATACACACACCATTCAGTGCTGCGCGGAAGGGGGTTGCACACCTGTGGAACCGTGACGTCAGGGAACCTTCACAGGTGGTGCCGCCTGACAGCCAGCAGGGTCAGGCGCCGGCCACCACTGAACTGTACTGGATCTTGTTTGGTGATTTCAAGGCTAGTGAAACAGCAGCTATTGAATATTGATAAGAGGAAAAAAATGGAACTCGTTTGAGCGGAGTGCTACGTACTGTTCCCCAAATCAGTGACGCAGTAAGTGAATTTTCATAAGAGAAAATGTAGTTAGTGTTACTTGAATTCCACAGCTCCCAAATCAGTGAAAAACTTTTGGATTTCTATAAGGAAAAAAATGGAATACATTTCACTCGAGTACCGTAGTTCCCAAAATAAAGAGGACTATCATAATCCAAAGTTTCAGTATTCTCCAAATTAGTGAGAAGTATAAAAAAAGTCCAGTGAAAGCTGGTAAAAAGAGATATAGTGACGCTCCAAATTAATTAAATGTATTAAAAGCTAGAGAGAGCTGGCCAAAAAGCAGTGTTAGTTAGCCAGAATCGTCGAAACCAATCAGAAATAATTTTATAAGTAATCCACGAGATGTAGCTTTTGGTAAAAGTGATTTGCTAAAACTAAAAACTTTCCTGTAACAAGGTTGAAAGTACAAAAATTTAATTATTAAGAAGAAAAAATGCGAGGTTATATTTAATGAGAAGCTCCTTATAGTCCAATGAAGCGCAACGAAAGCAGTGCCGTATTGGCGACATTGCGAGCGTGCCTCGTGAGTAATGTTTCTTTGGGGTTCAGTGCATCTGACCCTTGCCGTAGCGGTTGTGTTATACTGTAGGATGTGTGTTTTTCCAGACTATATATGTATATATATATTGCTATTGCGCATGAGAAGTGTAAACAGGAGTTAATTTCTAAAAAAGAAATTCCCGGAATGAACGAAATTTCTGTTTACAAGTAGAAAATAATTGGATGTTGAGTTGATACATAGGTTAGGTTGATACATACATAGGTTAGGTTGATACATAGAATATGAGGCATCTGTGGAAGCCCACCCTTACAATAGCTTATATATACTCTTATCTGATGATAAACCACTAAGGTTTATCATTTGTTAACAACTTGTAACGAAGATAGAAAAATAAGTAGCAGACTATTGTAACTTTGCTTGTCATTTGGTGGTTCTATTTCTGAATTACTATCAACGGCTGACACACAAGGTCGGCACCCCTCTAGAAATTTTGAATAAAAAATAGTAGATTGTAACTGCATTTTCAATCAATTGAGTCTGTGTTACAACAGTAAGCGCTAATATTAGTCACCCCTCAGAAATTTATAAGCATAAAGAGAAACTAGGTATTGTAACTTCACTTGACTGCATATTTATCACAAACGAAACGTCAAGAAGCCACCAACCCTTGATTCGTTTTGAATGAAAAACAGGAACTGATTAGTGTAGTTTCACTAATGATCTGGATGCTTTCTTTCACACTATAGTAACGGCTATAGGTCAGTGCCCCTTGACGTATAGCGGTGCTATAACGGTCAGAGATCGTGCTATGCGTGGGAGCATCCAATGCCCGGCAGATGGACTACCTGCCACTGATCCAGTACATTAATTACGATAGTAGGTACCGCTGCGCAGGTGAGATCTCTAAGTACTGTTACATACTTTACAGTTTGAGCGCCCTTAAAAATGAAATTTATCCGTTACATGAAGCTTAGAGTACAATATGTTATTAGAGTCAGACGTACCTTACCATGAGTTTCATGTGTAAAGCATGAGGGTTTCAGCAACTAATGAAAATGAAACGAAAACAAAAAAAAACATGTGTACCGCACCAAGAACTAAGCTGCAATTTGTATAAGAACAAGTGAGGAAAGTAAAGATAGAACAGATGAAAAGGCTGTCAGTAAGAGTAGCGAAGACTGAGCCACTGAGCCAGACTGGACAAGATAACAAAGACGTACGTTCCAAAGGTAGGCCTAACAAAGGAAGGCCAAGGTACCCTATGGATGTATGGGATCCCGCATGAAGGTTACGACCCATCATGCACCCACGTACAGCGAGCGAATATACGTAACTGACCTAATCGTCTGGCCTGAAGTAAAGATTTAAAAATAATGAGTTCAAATGGAAAATATTATTCGCCTGAAGAGCGACGGTTCGCACTAAGAGCGATTTTGAAAGAATGATCACAATGTAAAAGTAAAGTCAACTTTATAGGCCACTTTCTTCAATGTTCTTCCATTTCCCACCGAACTGAACGTCTCCCACCGATCTACTGCAACAAACCTTCCTTGCTCAGTCACCCCTTGGCTGCAGTTTCCCTTAATTAGACATCTGAATTTTTTTTAGACAAAACAGCAATAGCTGAACGAGGGCTGCAGCCAGAGTCCCGGAATGGATTGGATCTGTTGGCCCGTTTAGTACTAGCTATCAAATCTAAACTTGATCTTATATCCAACTTGAGAAATCCATGTGCACTGGTTCATGCTGCCGATAGATACCCGCTGGCATGGAAATCATTGCAGGGATCCGTTATACCATGCGAGTGTAGAAAAGTTGTATAAAAAATACGCCCCTATAATAAGCAATGAACGACCCGTGTAAGGAATCTCAGTGCAAGGTTCCTAGCAAAAAAACCTACTTCGTGGCGGTCACAACAGAAAAAGCCTAGATAAACCATTCTACACAGATGAACGTGTTATCCTGAAACCAGTATGCACTACCATGCACTCGCAGACAATACCTGCATAGGTGTGCTCACATAACACGAAAACCAATTTCGTGCTACACGAGCACACGTACTATGAAAGGTGTTTCCCGTAGAAGCACGAGTATCCGTGCTGCTTTTGGAACAAGACTTTTTGTTAGTAATGTACCCTCGCTCGTTTTATTATAATATACATCGCGGCTCCACTGCAGTGTATACGACAGGTTTTATCCTCAAGGTGTGATCCTACATCAATCCATGAATCTTCAAAAAATAAACTCGGTGTAGCTTCTTCGTGGATTTTCACATTTCGCGGGTGGGTCATGGAAAGAGTTAGCCACGACTAATGAGGGTTCAATGTGTACTAACTTCGAAATTGCGATTAGGTGACAGCCAAATTTGTGAACTGCTCTAGCGTTATAAGCGTCCCAGTAGCGGAAACTCGGTGCTTAATTTAAATCTGTATTAAATATACTAATATAAGAAAATTGTCAACAATTGGAAAACAAACGCTTTCAAAAATGACGCAAAGGGAAATTGGATATCCTTTCATGCAAGAAGGAAAGGACACAAAAGTACCATTTCAATAGAGAGTTATTTCTGCAACAACTAATGATTAATCTGGACAGTAAAAACTTGCTAAGCTGGTAACGGTACAGGAAAAAACGTCACTAATAAAAATGTCACGATGCAAAACCAAGACCTTATATTTTTTCAGAATTTGTATGAGGTTATCTGAAGATAACGTCACAAAAGTAAAGGTTACGGTATTCGTAGCAACGCTGACATTGGAACCTTCACTTATAAAAAATAGCAATAGCGTAGGAAAATAGAGTCATTATAAGCAAAAGAATACAGTTATTATCACGACTCTGAAATTAAACGCCAATGAGTTGAAAAAAAGCGATTTTTAAATGGAAATAGTTTGCTATACTGGATAAGATAACTTCAACGACCCTGAAATTAGGACTTTAAAGAAGTAAGGCTCGTTAATATTATTGCACGGCACGCTCACGGTGACCATAATCCAGATATACAAGCAATGAATAAGAGAAAAGTAAAGCATAATCGAAAATCAACATTGCATTCACTTTTCATGCACGATCGTTCATTGCAGACGAGGTGCTTTGTGCACCGCTGCAAGGCCTCACACCTACACCTGTACTTGGTCAAGCAAAGACAGGTAAGCTGTGAGTCATAGGCAGGCGTGGGCTGTACAGAGACACTCCTGGATCGTTATTCCTCTTTACTATTGCACTCGCTTCCTTAACCTTTTGTTAGAGAAGAAGGTAGAGGTCTTCCTCACATCCCAAAGTCCATCGACTTGAAATTATTCTGCCAGATTACGTTTGTTTGAAGTTTTACTTCAGGCCAGGTAACTAAGGCATAACAGCATATGAGGTCAACTAACACTGAAAAATGTGTTATCCCAAAATCAGCGCACTGCACGGTGCTCTGTGCAGTACGCCATGGATCAACGGTCAGTGCATGGTAAAGTGTGCTGGATTTTGTACAACAGAACGTCTTGATCGTTCTCAGTGTGCAATGTAAAGTTATATCTCGTTAGAACAGCACTGTCCCCACAGCTCAGGAAAATATGCAATATGCTATGAAGGATTAATCTTCTATAGCCTATTAAAGCGCCCATGTCCCATAGGAACAGTATTGTCGCTATGTCTTCTATGATTAGTTTAAAAATATTGTGTCAAATTTATTTCTGATCGTTCGATTCGTTCATTCCGATTATATGAATTCAATGTAACGAGCTGTAATTTGGGCAGAGTAACAATCATGAATAATCGATTCACCAAAAGCATTTGCTTTTCAAACGCTAAAGGCGAGTCGATTACTCTTAAAAAGGGGGTAAGCCATTTGGGGCGCCTTAAGTGTAATCGGTAAGTGAATACGCCTGGAACTCGATCCAAAAAGCAACTAATCGAACGCCCAAGATTAAAACTCTGCACAAGTTAATGCTCAGTGAATTAGCTTTTTTAGCTCAGTGTGGGCGAATCGGCGACACCTAACGAATTCCTAGTACATGCTTCTCTAGACCCGCAGCGTAGGCTGCCATCGAAAGACAGGAAGAAAGGGGGAATATGTAATGTGCCAAGCAGTGTGAGAAACCTATAGAAGGCACCAGAAAACCCGCAATGAAGATGAGCGGTATAAAAATTATCAGTAAAAGTACGTAGCAGAAAAGTATGCATACGGTGAATGGGTCTAATATAGGTATAACTGCCTGTGAGCGCAAATGTGTACCGTATATACAATGCAAAACTCATTAACATTCAGAACTGTGGGTGCAGCACAGGCCAGCTACTTAACTGCTATGCGTTAGTCCTAATTACTTCAGCCAGACTTAAATCAAGACATGTGTGGACACTTACTTACGTCGTAATTTGTGAAATACATCCGTCATGGTGAGAATAATAAGCACGAAAGCAACCCACAACATAATTGTATCACGACAGCTTTACTAGTACCGGAATAGTTCCCGCGGATGCTAATATATAATGTGACTAAAGTGAAGAAAGTATTTGACAGTGAAGAAGATATATACTGTAGAGCTCATGAAGCTATAGTCTACGATAATGATGAATCAACAACTAAAGTGAAGTCTGCTGATGTAAAGATTTCCGCCGTTTGTGGCAATGAATTTTGGATTACGTGGAAATTTGTATTGGCCTATAGAGTGTTTATTACATCATATGTAAATTGAATTTTTGTTACGTGAGTATATAGGATACGACTGCTAGGTGCATATATCCTCTCGCATTCTTGCTTTTCACCCTTGAAAACGTTTTGCGTTGAGCAAAACGAAAGCTTGGGTCAATAAAACTAAGATCTTGATGATGTTTGTTAATTCCTTAAACAATGTACTTTAAGAAAAATATGTAGCATATGTAACCCAACGTTGCAGCAAGACGAAAGTATGGCACTATTGCTGAATAGCTTAACCCTATGCCGCCAAATTGCAATTGTACACGATGTTTCAAATAATATATTTCTAGAAATACATTTTTTGTGGAGTATCTCAGGTACTAAGCTTGACCCACTGTGCATTGCAAAACAATTTAACGCAGCCTGCTAATTCAGTCAGCCTTGACAGTTTCTCCATTTTCGCTTCGCTGATTATGGGTACGATATCCGAAACTTTCGATTTTATATATATGTTGATTCGTACTGCCCTCCTGGTCTTCACCTCCCTAGTGAACCTGCGATACAGAAGATATTTCGATATAATTGAAATAAAAAAAAATATTAGTTCAGACCAGGCACTTCGGTTACTTGTTAGACCCACTGAGTATTGTAAACACTATAGCACTTGTTGATATCATTAACAACTGAAGTGCGTCGATATGAAACCCCTGCGGTTACCCACGAATAAACATACTGCGTAAAATGTGGTTAGCGTGTTTTAAATATATTAAGTTATTCAGGGTTAATGTTCAATATTTTTCCATCGAGCATGGTTACTACACGACTGCTTAGCTCTTCAACTAACTGCATAGTTTTATTTCTATTGATCTGAAGTTAATGTGCAAGCACAGAGATACATATCAAAGTGCTATATTATAGTTTGTTAATATTGAAAACAAGTCTATTAATGTATAGTTACTTGGTCGCCCAGCTTATAAGTGTATTTTTAGAATGCCTACGAATTACTCTTTAATATTACCAATTGCTGTAACATACTGTAGCATTAAATATGGAGAGGATAATCCGAAGAAGGAAGGTGGCTTTGTTAAATAAAAAGAAAATTGATAAATAAGAGACGCACGCAAGATAAAGAACTGCGCTATTCCACACTAAATTGTCATGCCTACAAAATGAGCAGATTCCCCTTCAGTTTTTGTAATTATTTTTCCCCTTTAATATACCTACGCCAACCGGTCCTCATTTTTGTATTATTTTAACGTACTCCACCACTTGTTACCCTAAAACTTACCCTGGAAATGTTGTCCTACCTCACCTTACTTAAAATGAAACGTTGACCTCTTTTTATTTATTTATTTATTAATTTATTTTTTCATTAAGGGAGGAGACGACTCAGAGTACTCTAACCAACATTACAGTGTAATTTTACACAAAAAATTTCGTCCCAACACCACCTAACCGACTAACCAAACGAGAACTGTCACCGTCGTTTTTGGGATGTCTCTATATATCCTGACCGATATTACAGCAAACTGTTGCACAGGAAGTAGATATATAAGGAGGTCCATAGGCGGCCAGGTCCTCGATCAGGATTCACCTCACGCACACAGCAGATGAGGTCACTCACTTGATAGCTTGAAGATCGGCGGAAAGTTCGCTGATCCGAAGTTCGTATTCGCCTTCTGCAGTGACGAGCTTTCTTCTGAGTAAGTGCTTGTCTTGTTCTAGTTCCTGAAAAGAAAAGAAAAATGCCATTAAATGAGGTTATTGTGCATTTTTTAGTCCTATGTTTTTGCGGTATACAAATTTAATCAAAAGCCAGAATAAACAACTGATAGAACAACAACCAGGAGGAAGAGGGAAAATGTTGTTATAAAAAAATCGGAAAAAACGAAGCAGGAAAGTGAGCACAGAGAAATTATGGCCTGATGGCCCTCAAGTAGTTCGTATATGGGCTACGTATTTCTGGCAGCTGCTCCCTATAGGTGTACCATATATAATGACAGGCTAACATTAATGGCCCATCCTATAGCTACTCCATGACATAGCTATTCCTCACAAATTTAATTACAGTAACTTTACCTTGTGACACTCTTTTTGCCACTGAAGCTGAAAAACATTCGCACAATTAAAATATATAAATAATAGTACCGGGAATACTACCCCAATTACCCGGATTCAGGATTTCCAGTGAGTCATCATGACCGTATAGGCAGGGAAATAAAAACACGTGAATGCCAATTGTTGAGCGAGTGGCACTCAGTGTCAATTATCTGCCGGCACTCCCGTACCACCAAACTGGATGACGCGCTGCAATTGTTCAGAGCAGCTCCGCATCCGCCCTTCCGGGGGACCGGCTTAGTTTTTTACCTAGTGGTCAGCTTACTCCGCGGGGTAAAGTATTGGTGATTGGCTATGTTTATACTGGGTGATCGGCTTGGCACGGAGGGAAATAATTATATTTGGTGGTAATTTCGTAGTTATCAATTGGTAATTGCCGGCAGATATACCTAATTAGAGCGTTACTGTTCTCGTATTAGCCCTTCAACTATTGCCCCTCTGAACAAATTCCGGTAATATCGAAAATTTTCTTTTTTCGGTGTCACGTGATGAACTGTGGAGGTTATAACCCGCTATTGACGGAATATATCTAAATATGCTCCTATATGTGGATACATTACCTCAATAATATGGGTTCCATTACCCCACTGGACAAATTTAATATTTACCACATGGTTGGGAAACATTGAAATGTGGTAATGTGTTAGTAATTGGTTATGTTACTTCCAGGCGGTCAACTCGCCACGTATTTTGAAACGCATTAGTTATTTTTACTAGTAGCAGTACAGTTAAGAAACTGGCATGATTGCTACCACTACCCTTGTCAACAGCAGAATTTATTACAAATGGAAATGGAAACGCGAAGCCTTGATGCAGGATAGTGAAGACTTATTGCCACCGGTATGCATGGTGAACTTTTCGCCACTTAATTTGTTGTCGTGAAGTGTGTAGTAGACAGAAACTTACGCAATTTAAAAGTAAATGTATCCTTTATAACAACTGGGTTGACCACTGCTGTGAAAATACAACACACAAGATACGATGATATTCCCCGCAGTTCATTGCCGAAGACCTCCTCCTGTCGATGTGACTCAACTTAGATCATTACGGTAAACTAAACAAGGGAAATCAATGGTAATTATTGTTGCAATTATTTTCGCGAGTGTGTTCGAGATTCTCTGACTCCCGCAATGGCAGTTCAAGGAAGAACAAAAAAGATACATGTAGCGTATCGAGGCAATACAGTCGGCTGAAAAGTGTAACTCCAAAACCAGTACGTATTCTCTCGCACGAACGGAAAATGCGTGCTTTGGCACACTCGTGCTTACGAGAATTGCACTTTTCGTATCTCACAAGCGCACGTTGAAGGTGAGTTCCGTTAGCGCAGGGAAAAAATGCTTGCTTAGATACAGCATATCTCGCCGTGCATGTGGGAAACGAGAGAAAGATTGTTATAATTTTGCCTAATTTTACCACAGCACTCAAGCTATGAGACGTGATCCAAGTTATGAGGCGCTAATTTACTGTTATATATCCAGTAAAACATTATGATTCAGCGTCACATTTAGTCAGCAGGAAAGATAAGACTAGAACTTTCTGCTGTCGCCGATTACACCCATAGCTATGCTTTGCATTAGCAAAACGAGAGACAGAAGAGAAGAAACACTGCCAGTAATTAAGATTATGTCCCAAGGATGGACACACAATAGGAATCTAGAGAGAAAGTTACAGCTATTACGTACAAGCTAACGCTGCACGTCACATGGCCACTAACTACAGTTTTACCAAATGCGTTTTTCACACAACACACATGGAAACAAAATTTTTCAACGGAAGGAACTCTAACCATACTTGAAATTACTAAACGATAAAATATAACGAATCAACAAAGATACTATTCTAGTTAAAAGCTCAAGGGCTTCACCTAGATATAAATCATACACTTCACCTTGGCCTATCCTTTACATACATCGAAATGTAGTTCTATAGCTGCCACTCCTACAATACCTATATGGTTCCCACTGAAACTTACCAAGATAAAATTAACCATAGATCTAAGTTTTCTCGCAATTTCCTGATAATAGGAGTCTTCACGCACATAGTAATATGTACATAAAATATACATATCATCATTTGGTAATTTTGAACCTTTGTTAAAATATATTATGAGAAATAATAACAGAAATTAACACTCTGTTATTAGTTGCAATTTAAGGCTTATAACGACAGGAATGATGCAGCTAACGTTAACACTAGCAAGATGAATCAAGCTGCTTGAAGCTGGTGGTGACAATTTTTGCTATAACCTATTCAGTTTAGCTGTCATAAGCAATAAAAACATGGGTGCAGGTGTTTTTAAGGCTGTAAAATGATTTAATGACAAGATTAATACACCTAACATCAGCATTAGATATCCGAGCATACTTATTTGCTGCTGCTATATGACTTTTAAAACAATAGGGTTGAATCAGTAACATAGTACCTCTATGAATGAAGTAATAACGTTGCAGCTGTAATTAAAACTCTGACATTAAAACGTCAAAATAATTTTTAGTAATCCGTTAGCGAACTATAACAGATCTGAAAAATTAGTTGGTCATTAGAAATCTACAAAACAAATTTTCCATTAACTTTTGAAAAAATAAACAATGACGCTTTTGAATGACGTCGCAAGTGCAACCTTCTAAGCCACTCTACATACATGATAAATTTGGCAACATTATTGCATAAAACCTTACTACCAAAGCCAGAACCACCACAAGACCTAAGACCGTAAATCAGCTTCTAGGCAACGCCGCGGCGGCTTCAAATTTTGTTAGGGAAATGAAGAAATGTATCTATAATCATCTAGATAACATTCAACAAATCAATATTATACAAAGGTACTACTCGCAGTAAGAAGGCGAGCTGGAAAACTCGTAAAACCATCGTTATTGACGAAAACGAAGCAGTAAGTACACCGAGGTTACATATTACATAAGTTTCCGTCCGTAATGATACTTTAAAGAGCTTCATCCCCTGCCCTTTAATTTTCATTACAGACGACAAAAGTTGAATGAATCTTGTCGAGCCGACTCATTCGAAAAAAAAAAAAACAATGCCCAACGGTATGCTGATGCCCGTCTGTTACAAAGCATTCATTATTTGCCGTGACGAAGCGTATTCCAAAAGTTCATTTACTTGCGGTTCGTGCACGAACCCGACTCCAGAGTTTGATTACGCGCGCCCTCGCCGTTAGATGGCGCATCTTCAAAAACGCTTTAGAGCTTCCTGTTGAACTCATCGCCGCTTCTACGCTCCGTTATAGAAAAACAAGCGGTAAAAAAAGTAAGCACCGTAGCTTGTATGCGCTGCACATACAACTGCAAGAAACTGGCTTTTTTTAATAATCATAAAACATTATCAAACTCTATTAAAGACCGCTGCATAAGTATTTACTTATAGGTATATGCATATCTGCTCATCAGTGTTTTACAACTTCTGTCTGCATTTTAGTCGCACATGCTGCATAGGCATAGACCGTGCGTGTAGCCAGCCAGTCTAAGTGTACAGTAGGTATCTTGGATACGGCCAATGCACGATATCGAGGCATTTACTAGCAACATTTGTTAGACAATTTCAATGTTAACATATATTTACCTCCTCCAATGAAGCTATATTGATGTTCTTGATATAGAATCAGCTGGCACACAAAAAAAAAACTAACTGTACAGCTGAGTGGAGTAGGTGAGGCTCATCTCTTCTGACATTCAAAATGGAAGATGAGGCAGGCAGGAGCACAGTGGCCTTTATCACGACTTTGCATGGACAAGGATAATGAAGAGGTGTCAGTGCAATATTTTTGCTATCATTTTTGACGGCGGAGTATCCTAGTAGTCACGATAAAAAACTTTATGTTTATCTCTTTATTTATGTGTTCAAAAGTTATTTTTTCCATAGATCCCTATATTTACGTTTATTGCAGTACAGCATTTATTGAAGACAATAGGTAATCAAATTATCGATATAAGTAATGCATTTGATTGACCAAAAATACAGTAAGTACTTTTCCGTCTTATTTTATCATTACGGATCTTTTTTATGCAGTGTGGGAAGGAGGATGGTAACGCTTCGTACGAATGGAACGCGTCGTCCTCAATTCTTACGAAATTTTTATTAGAAGAGGATGCAGGCAGAGGCAGTGTAGCCTTCGTAACGTAATGTCCACGACCAAGAAAACGGATGAGATGCCGGCGCAAACTCGTTGCCGTCATTTTGAAGGGACAAGTACACCAAAGGTAAATGGTAAGGTCAACCTTGACTGTACACTTGACTAGAAAACCCACGCGCACTGGTTCGTGCTGCAGATATAGGCCAACTGGCCCCAGAGAAGTAAATATATATATATAGAGCCACAGCCGACCACGGGTCGCTAAGAACTATGGCGTCGAAACGAAAGGTTCAACGACCCGAGCCCCCCACTCTCCCATTCCTAGTCAGGCAGGTGTCCCTTTCCAGCTCCGGATACCAAGCAATTGCCGACTCAGCTCGCCAAATGCCACAAAGATCCTCGACAGGCTCGTCGCTCGAACTCGGCACCTTCAGCACAAAAGTCCGGCACGCATGGCATGGTGCTGTGATGAATAACACAACAGCCATATGGTGTTCATTCAAAAGTGCAACTTGACTTCAGTTTCGAGGTAAAGGTCATGCTAGTAAAGGTAAAGAAGCAAAATCATCGTATTGTTGGAATATCTTTTGAGTTTAATTCACATGTGCTAGAACACTGAGCCATGGAAGCCGCGATGGCTGTTCAAAACCAGCACGTGAGGCCGTGCACCGACGGGAATGCCTACATAACGTGTTTGTCTTAACACACACGCCACTACGTCACTTGGCGCTCGGAGCACGCTAGCGAAAGCTGGATTCGTCTCTCCATGTTGTTCTGAGACAACGAGAACAGCATAAAAAAAAATAGGCTTATTGTTACGTGACCAAAACAAAGCCATGTTATACGCCAACAGCCAGTCTGAGGAGTCAATTTTCTCGCGGTGAGAAACCTGTCTCATTGAAATTGGATGCAAGAGTAGTTACTTACGTCATCCGCAATTTTGTTTTGGTCACATGGAAGCACACTGTTCTCTGTTCTGCGCTCTTTGAGTTAGCTATACTGTAAAAATTACAGTGCTACGTTAATTCTTTACCTGAAGCAGAGTAGAATCTTTGCGAAAAGCCACTACTCGCACCATAACACAATCTTCATGACGACAGTCTGAGAGGTACTGAACAAGAGGCACAAGTCGAGCCTACAATGTCGCCTGTACAGCACCACTTTCGCATCACTACAGCGGGTAGCAAGGAATGCTCAGGGTTGTTTTCAACTCTGTATGTAGAAAATTATCGCTTATTTAGTGTTCGATGTGTGGCCAAGTCACGTTGATACGGAAGATGGATCGCGCGAGATGACGTTTATAAATCGGCAGAAAATTGTTATAGTTTTACTACTGCAAAAAACGGCCGCGTCATTGAAGCCTGAGAAGCAGACTCAGCTAACCACCAATTGCATCTGAAACTGTGTTAACAGCCTACCTCTCTTGCACCCCGCAGACGTGCGGAGGTGCCCTGAACCGTTAGGATAATCTTAACCACTTAACATGAACAGTCACGTAACGTTTTCCCCAGAATAGGAGGGGCAGCAAGCAATTTTTCACCCTCGCATCTTGTAGAAACAACAACTGTCTTCCTGTAATTCTTCGCATTTGATCCCGCACTTTTGCCCAAATTTTCTGTTTTAAGGGGAAACCGCATCGAATTATCTCGCCGGGTTCTCCCGCAACGCATCCTTTCAGATCGGGCGGGTGTGCGGAAGCTGACATAGCGGGACTTCGGTCGTGGCTTCCTCTTTCATCACGAGCGGAATATCACGTTGGTGCTTTGGCCCGGCGTAACAGTGATTCACTTGCACGTGCAAGTCATGTAATCCATTCACTAGTCTACCCGATCGGGGAAAATGAGGGCACTCACTGTGCTCCAGCAGCTCGTCTTTGTTTAATATCAATACTAGTAGCCGGGAAGCTACAGTGAGACCAGCTTAGCCACCTGACTCCTCTTTTATATTTTCAATATCAAAAACTGAATGATTGATATTATTATCCCATTCCTAGTTTGAAGCTTCCTACCCACAGCGTACACTTGGATCGAAAGAGAGGTATGAAAGGCCATACCGTATGCCAAGAAAAACGTGAAACCCAAGCACGAGGATGTTCCCACACAGGATAAACGCGCATGGGATCTGCAAGTCAGGAAAGAAGCGGAAGAACAGAAAAAGCATCATGAGCTGTATTTACAAATGTGGAAGGAAGCAAAGTAGATACGAGAAACAGACGTCCCGAAGGCCTACCTCAGGCTAAAATAATCAATGTCGACACTTGAGGGCGCTTCCATACACAACATAGGATGGCTAAAGCAACTGAAAACGTCAAATGTCGCCAGTTTTATGCAAATACAGTATTAGGATTCTCTTTCCGCTTGTGTTCAAACTAAAAATGGAAAGAATATTAAGATAAATTCTTCGAGTTACTGAAAACAAGAAGAACTAGAACACTCCGAGAGCGCATCCCTCCGTCAAGCGAGGCAATGGTAACAAAAAATTCAATTTTGCTTTGAAACCATTTTTTTTGCTTTGTATCAACTCCAAAATCTGATCATTTGTGCCCATTGATGGTATTAATAGTTTGTGCAATTCCCGTGAAGATCCGTTCATAACTTTTTGACTTATGCTGCTAGCAAACATTATGACAAACATGAGTCAAGCATACAAATGAACGAACCGATCTGGACCAAAATTTAATCATTTACGTCTTTAAACATTAGTAACAACTCCTATAAATTTCATAAAGATCTATCCATAATTTTTGAGTTATTGTGCTAACAAGCATAAAATTAGAAACAGTGGCAAACAAACGAGCAAACAGATCACTCCAAAAATTTGGTCATTTAGTCTTTGTAATATACCTAACACCTCACGTAAATTTCATCAAAATCCGCCTATAACTTTCTGAGTTATGGACTTGAAAAAAATGAGACAGACAAACGGATGGACGGATCTTCACCAAACGTTGATCATCTGTTTCTCCTAACATACCTAACAATCCCTGAAAATTTCATCAAAATCCGTCCATTTCTTTTTGAGTTATGGACTTAAGAAAAATGAGACAGACAAAGAAACGGATGGACGGATCTTCACCAAAAGTTAATCATCTGTTCCTCCTAACTTACATAACAATCCCTGAAAATTTCATCAAAATCTGTTAATAACTTTTTGAGTTATCTTGGTGACAGACAGACAGAAAAACAGACAGACAGACAAAGCCGACGAAAACATAACCTCCTTGGCAGAGGTAAACATTCAAATCTGACACGAGATACTGGCTCGTTTAGGCAAGCGTCAGACCACATTGTCCACATAGCAACGCTAGTATGATGATTAACAAATATAAACGTGGAGGCTATGATGATAGGTCAAAGCTGCTGTTTTGCAAACGATGTAGCCGGTTGTCCCATTCTGCAAAACTGCGTCAGTGCTGCGCAATTCCAGAATTTCAAGCTGGTGAATCAACTTGATGAAACGGTCCGACATGTTTTACGCGAGTGCATTTATTCTCAACATCAACGTGCATATTGTCTTAGCGCACCTGATGCAGCGTTTCCAAATGTCCCGTTCTTCTGTGTCACAGATTAGATGCGGGCAGGCACAGCTTCCGACTGACATATCCGACCTACGCACTTGCATGCAGGGATTGCGACAAAGACCTTGAGATACCCGCATGTCAGGATGTGTGTCACAAAGATAGGTACCGCACACAATAGCGTATGTACAGCAGCACGGAAGTGACATCGACGGAGACTCTGCGTCCCAACAGGTTATTTATCGGGTGAATAGGTGACAAATGAGATTAGAGGTTGGCGCAAGTTTCCTTAGCCATTGCACTGTTCTAGAACAAAAGACAAACCTATAGCTACGAGTATTATTATAGTGCATAATTCGAACCTCCGTTTCCACAACAAAGGCTGTCTCACAGAGGAAGCACAATATACATACAGTATGTCGATAGCAGTAGTAAAAAATTTTACTAGCGCATCAGGGACACAATGTCTACATCACGCCGAACTATTGCTGTGGATTAACACAGGCTCGTGCGCCACTAGGACGCGAAGTATATCTGGTTTCAAATTAGCAATGATTTATGTCTTTGCTCTTTTGCCGGTATGTCTCAGATTATAAACGAACTCGGATGAGTTCAAAGTGGTCAGCACGCTACTGACAGAAAAAGGTGCAAGTTGAGCATCTGCAACCCCCGGGCACGGCTGAACGCTTTCGCTCAGCTACGCCGCACAGGGGAAGGAAACGAAAAACAAAAAGGTAGAAATCTAGCGGGAATAG